>LNAC01000038.1:3557461-3691428 GCA_002007465.1 Ailurus styani | reverse complement strand
CTCCTCAATGCTGTATCACTTCTGATACTTCTGAGCTGGTGGATCAAATGTGTTTTCAGTAAGATGTTCCAATCATCTATTAGATTGGCAGCTTCTTAGCAGTTGATACGCATTATAGCTAATGCATCTAAGAGTGTTGGACTTACTTCTATTCTTCCTTTTCTGAAAAATGTGTTCTCTGATGTCATGTAATATAAGATCATGTTCCAGTGGAATTAACCTTTTGTAAACCCTCAAATAGTAGGACTTTGAAAAGAAAACCCATACATGGAAAAGCTGTTAATTCCTTAGAGTAAACCCCTGGCCTTTCCAAGGCAAAAAAGCCTCAAGAGTCAACTTGCCCACCCTATGGTTAATTAGATCTCACAAAGAATGTTGCCATTTCAGTCTTCATTATTTGTTTCTGTTGCTGTAAGTTTATCTGTCAAGGATTTATTTATTTATTTATTTATTTATTATTTATTTATTTTTTAAAGATTTTGTTTGTTTATTTGACACAGAGAGAGAGAGATCAGATCAAAAGTAGGCAGAGAGGCAGGCAGAGAGAGAGGAGAAAGCAGACTACCCACTGAGTAGGGAGCCCGATGTGGGCCTCGATCCCAGGACCCTGAGATCATGACCTGAGCCGAAAGCAGCTGCTTAACCGACTGAGCCACCCAGGCGCCCATCTGTCAAGGATTTAACATTGATATCTGCATCCCATGTATCAGAGTCCCACTCTTACCCAACAGGTTGTTAATGTTGGCATGATCAACTTGCCTAGGTCTATAGTTTAACTCAAAAATAAGTCTTGAGCCAAGTTCTCAATTTACATGCCTTCTCACTAGAGATTAGGGCCCATTTATGCTAAAGAGATTTTTTGACTTTCACATTTGGTATAAAGTTGCTCATTAATTACTCTAGCCTTTCATATTTTTTTTACTCTCATCATTTCAGTGTATTCATGTCCATTTAATGTCACTGTCTTTATAGTTAATATATCCCCATACATTTTACATTCCTGTATGTCGTTCCAATTAATGTATTTCCTTCCAAGCTATTCCATCCAGTTCTCTACTGGTGATGGGATCTCCAGTTTCAGCTTGATATTGAATGACCCCGGTCTGAAATCCTACCTCATTACCTAATTTTGAGACCACTTCTGACATCAACTCTCACAAGTTGGATTTTCTGTAAAGCTGACCCTGAGTTGGAGATTACTGTGTGGAATGCTTACTAGTGGAGTAGCCTTAGAACCAATTCCTATGGAAATAATGGGAAAGAAGTAGCATTGCAGAGGGAAAGGTTCAGCTGTGAAGTATGTCTGAACAACAGTCTCGGTTGAACCCCATGGGGCACTTTGGGATCAAAATGGTTTAGCTGAGTTTTCTCCTATCTGTCCCAAATGGTCTGGCCTTCTTGTTCTTGCCACCGTCAGTCACTGGAGGGCATCAACCCTTAACCTTGGGATGATTCTGTGCTTGGATGTGGTAACTACAGCTGAGGAGATCCACAAAGGGACCAACAGCTTCAGATTGCTTTCATCACTCCTAGCATGAGGTCAAAGTGAAGGAGATTGAGTGTCGTGTATCTATATTCATGACAGTCATACGTGCTTAGATACTGAAATGAGAAATTTCATATTCCCAGTAATAACTACTAAAAACACAAGACAGAGATCCTACAAATCTGTATTTCATATCTGGATTTTGAGGAAGTTCAGATAGTTCAATAACAGCAAATATACGATGTAATTTACCATTTTGATTAAAGGAGAAAACCAATATGATCATCTCAATTAGCATCAAAAAATAGCTTTTGACATACAATATTTAGTCTGCATTCTAATAAGCATCAAACAAATGACTATTAAAAGCAAAAATATAAGAATATTTATCAAAGTTGATAAACTGTATATCCATGTGAAAACTATGGCATGCATAACGTCTATTTGTGAAATATTAAAAGCTTTTCCATTAAATTTTCAATGATATTTAATTTCTATTTGTGACCTAGCCAATACAATAAGAATGAAAATAGTAATAAGGTATTTACTATAATGTCAAAATGGTAATATTAGCACACTACACAATTATCAATCTAGAAATTATAAGATTAAAAAAACCTCAAAAATGTATAAATTACTCCCAAATATTCTATCAATTTCAGTGAAAGCTAATGAATAGTTTCTATCATGAAATTATTCCAGAATCCATATGTAATAATAAATATGAAAGGACTTCTATAAAATTATGCAAAATAAGGTCACATAAGATTATCTCTGTCAGAAATTAAAATATTAAAACAATATAGTATCGTTACATCAATATACGTAGGTGTCAGTAAAGACCAGAAGCCTTTCTAAGTATACGTAAACGCTCACATACCCAACACATACACACATTTACATTGTCTACTATAAGATGTGTGAACAAAATATTTAAGGAATAGATGAATACATGTTAAAACTTCAGAATTTAAAAAATCATATAAATTTAAATATAAATGACAAACCAGGATAAGATAAAGGCATTCTGTAAAGCTGCCTAAGGACGGGTATCTAGAATATAAAAGATACATATAAGTAATAATAAAAATCAACAAATAAAAACACCAAAGTAACAAAAAAAGGCCAATAACATGAGCAAGCAAATCACAAAGAAGAAATAAAGTGTAAACAAAGGAAATGTATTCAGTCTTATTAAAATAGGGAAATGTAGATTAAAACAATACAAATAGCAGTATGACAATATCAGATAAAAACAATTATAATGTTATAATAATAATGTCATACTGATAATATCAAATATTAACAATGTGGGAATGTGGGTATTCTCAAAAAGGAACTGGTGGCAACGTATATATTTATAAGCCACACTGGAGGGCTCCTTGGCTGCATTTATTCATACATAAATTGTACTTGATTAAAAGACTACTTTCTAGTTTATACCTTAGAGAGATATTTATACAGATAGTCTACTTGTACTGCCAAAACCCAAAATACATTGCAAGTGAGCAGGTACATTGCAGAATAATATGTATATCGTGACACCATTTAGGGAAAACTAATGAAGAAGTCAGAAGTGTATTTTTTATAAGACCAATTGAAAAAAGATCAGCAATAAAAGGCTCAGAAAATTGATAGTGTCTGAGGAATGAAGTGAATGGGATTTGGGAATTAGAGTAAGTAGAATTGGTTACAATTTTTTAAGGCTATGGATGTACATTTTATTTGTGTAATTAAAAGAAGTAAGACAACGTCTATAACAAGGAAGAAAGATACAGGAAATAGATCTTCTGGGATTTAAAAGAGTGGTAAATTTTAGGTCAATAATGAGAGTAATAAAATTTGGAGTAAGAAATAATTCCTTAAAAAGAGTAAGAAAAGCCAAAGAAATTTATGCTTAAAGAGAGGGAAGTAAAGTAGAATTGCTAATAGGACATAAACTACGTAGAGACATGGGATATGGAAAGAACATTTGATTGTCAAGTGTCTAAATTTGGGGATATCTCCCAAAATATATCAATGGGGGAAAAAAAGAAAAAACTATATAATACTCTGAGTCTTTTTGGTCTCATTTAATTAACCTGTAACTAAAAATGATTTTGATCTGTTCTCTTTAAGATTTTATTTATTTATATGACAGAGAGAGAGAGAGATCACAAGTAGGCAAAGAGGCAGGCAGAGAGAGAGGAGGAAGCAGGGTCCCCACCGAGCAGAGAACCCAATGCTGGACTCGATCCCAGGACACCGAGATCATGACCTGAGCTGAAGGCAGAGGCTTTGACCCACTGAGCCATCCAGGCACCCATTGATCTACCTGTCGAAGTCTCCTACACGTATCTGAAACATTGAACATGTTAGTGTCTGCACTGTGTCTGTTACTCATTATTCGTAGGCTGAGCCTCACACTGTAAATGAGGGGCCTGCCTTTCTCTAAATGCTACAGTAGCCATTTAAGATAATACAAAGTTTCATTCTACACTCTTGAGGTATAGAGACAAAATGACCTTTGTCATTTTGGCCATGTAGCAGAATTGAACAGAAATAAACATTAAAACTATATATATAAGGGAATTCTAGCCATTAAATTAACATGCAAAAATCATGTACAGCAAGTTATATCCTCATTTCTTTTTGGTGAACATGTATCAGTACCCTAAGTTAACTTCCCAGTACCACCTAGAGTTGTGCTAAGTCCTGACAGAAGGAAAAAAAAAAAAAAAAGAAGCATCCTTTCCATCATCCATACTACAAGTAATGATATTTTCAAAATATTAGCATCAATCAGTAGCTTTCCAGTCTCCTCCATATCCTTTTTCTTATGTTGTGACAAGAACTGCAATAAGAAAATAGTTAACAATTACTGATATCACACATCACAGAAAAAAATGAGAAACTCATTATTTTAGTCCTATTGAGCAGTATGCTATCCTAACAAGTTTTTAGAAGAAAAGGTAATAACCTTGTTCTTCAAATACAGGAACTGAATTTATCTTTCTTTTTATCTGAGACTGCAAGGGGCAGGATTCTCAATAAAGGGCACTTCATTAAGCAGAAATATCAATAGTGCTGTTTGGCTGTGATGTATTAAAATTCCAGGTGTGCTACCAACCCCGTGTGGATGTAGAGAAACCTTCCTGCTAGCCAAGGGAGTACTGTTCAAACACCAGCCATTCTTATTTTATCTTCCTAAAATGAATGCAGAGGATTTTTGTCATTGTGATTTATTCTTTTATTCTGTCCCACATGTATCTTTCTCTTCTCAGGACACAAAAGACATGTATAGATAGTCTGTTCCATTCCACACAACTTAACACGTATTATTCATTATCTGGCATACAGATTTTTGTTTTTACCTAGCCATGCTCGAACTCTTTAGGGTCAGAGATTATAAATCTTTGATTTCACGTAGAAGCGATGATTCTATGCTCTGTTAGTGCTCAGAATAAATATGAAGAACAACAAATTTCTTGACCTGGAAAGGATTATGAAATAAAACTGACTTCCCTCATCTTCTCCATGAAAAGCCTGTGAGACCAGGTAAGTTTAAGGTATTTTCTCAAGTTGAGTGAGTTTGTTTCCTGACTGATTATACTCCTCCCCAAATAAAATTCAAATAAATTGTACTCTCACATAAGAGCTTACCTACATACTTTAAAAGCACTATTTCTAAAATGTCCAAAATCGGGATGCATCAATGAAACAATGCATGAATGATACAATGAAATGATGCATCATTTATCTCATGAAATATTTATTGAAACATCCAGAATTTTCAAGAATTAAAGGTTTGAAACAAAATCCTCCAAGTAGTCCTCATTAAACAGCTACTGCTCAGAAAAATTTTTGACATTCATCTGTAATTATTATTATTAAAGAATAGTTGACATACCATGTTATATTAGTTTCAGGTGTACAACATTGTGATCCAACATCTCTATGCATTATGCTATGTTCACAACAAGTGCAGCTGCCATTTGTTACCATCCAACACTATTACAATACCATTGACTCTCTTCCCTATGCTGTACCTTTCATCCCCATGACTTATTAATTCCATAACCGAAAGCCTGTATCTTCCGTTTCCCTTCACTCACCCTACCCATCCCCTCATTCCCCTCCCTTCTGGCAACTACCAATTTGTTCCCTGGATTTATGTGTTTGCTTCTGCATTATTTTTTGTTTGTTTCATTTGTTTTATTTTTTAGATTTCATATATAAATGAAATCATTTGATATTTGTCTTTCTCTGTCTGACTTACATGTATAATGCAAGTATAGTGGAATATAATGGAATATGCACACACATACTACATATATCTAATGCATACATATACACATATAGTGGAATTAATTAACCATATATATCTTAATGCAACAGTAATGAGCACTTCTTGTAATATCATCTGGTAGAGAAATTCTCAATGTAATTTTTTTCAATTCCATTTTGATCCTATCCTCATCAGTACATCTACGTTCTACCCCACATGTATTTGTCCCTTTTCAGGACAGAAAAGACATGTATAGATAGTCTGTTCCATAAATGTCTATGTCAGTGAGCTAAACAAAGCCCCCAAAACTCAATGGCATATAACTAATTTTTTTTTCTTCTTTCACACATAGACATCTGGGTAAGTTGGGGCATCTCAGCTTCAGGCTGTAGGTCTGCAAGTCAGTTGGGGGTTCAGTTTCAAACATGAGTCCTAATCTATGTGTTACCTGTGATCAGTGGGCTACTATAAAAGAAAAATCACATCAGACTATTTAGACAGACAAGGAAGACTTTAAGACCACAACAATAGGGGCGAGAGAGTGAACTCAGCTACAAAGTAGAGGAACATCTGGGGTTTTATAAACAACAGGCATGGTGAGGAGACAATGGTTAGAAATTTACTACCAAGAGAAACTTGGCTAGGTATCAAGGATGAGCGAGAGAGAAACTGGATTAGCTATCAAGGACGGGTGGGGAAGAAGAGCTTAATTTGATACCAAGGATGGAGGGATTCTTGTCAAATACCTTACTAAAGCTGGGCTCAACAGGTCAGGGCTAAGGTTAAGGAGAAGGCCTAGTCAAAAGGAGGACTTAGAGGAGCCTGGCTACAGTCTGGTCAAGGATGGAGTCTTCCTTAGGGCTCAAGAGGGGTCCTTGTCTCAACTCTGAGTAGTAGCAGTGGTAGAAACACATGTGGACCAGTTCATTGCACAACCACATTGCAAGCCTTTGCTTAAATGGAGTTTACTCACACCTCACTGTTCAAAGTCAGTCAAACGGCCAGTGTGGAGGTAAACACCATATACAACAGAGGGTGGAGGGAAATGAATATTTGCTAAACTCTAGTCCACAGTATCACTTCTCCACTCTCTGCTCAGGGAAACTTCCAAGTCTGAAGCTTTTTTGATGGTGGGGCAAGTGGAGATTTCAGATTCAAGAACAACTCGGCATGATCCTTTCCACTTTCTCTCTCTTCTATCTCACAGAACACCCTCCTGCTGCACCTTATTCTCCAATCTGAGAATGGCCTACTCATACTAAGTTTCACTTAGTATGCTGAATAGAAAAACTCACTTTTCAAATTTGCTTCTTAATCGCTCCATTCTGCTCTAAGTTGGTTTTTTAACTCTTTTTGTTTGTTTGTTTGTTTCAGTTTTTGCCATTGAAAGAAAAATCATCTCTGAGGCTTATTTTTGACAGCAAAGGAGAAGAAAAAATAGGAAGTAATACAGATTAATACACATCCGGGTATTATGGGAAAATATATTTAAACAATTTGGGAAGTGTGTATAAGAAAAAGAATACACAATTATGAATATAAAACTAGGCAGGAAAGTAGATATTCATTTAGTATAAGCAAAGATATTGCAACAATTTTTTGAATTAAAAAACTCAAGAAAAATTACAAAATAATGGATTATTTGTGTGTCACATTCCTTTACGATGAAATGTTTTCCTAAATGTTTGTTTGCTNTTAAAAAACTCAAGAAAAATTACAAAATAATGGATTATTTGTGTGTCACATTCCTTTACGATAAAATGTTTTCCTAAATGTTTGTCTGCTGGGGCACCTGGGTGGCTCAATGGGTTAAAGCCTCTGCTTTCAGCTCAGGTCATGATCTCAGGGTCCTGGGATCGAGGCCCGCATCAGGCTCTCTGCTTGGCAGGGAGCCTGCTTCCTCCTCTCTCTCTGTCTGCCTCTCTGTCTGCCTCTCTGCCTACTTGTGATCTCTCTCTCTCTGTGTCAAATAAATAAATAAAATCTTTAAAAACAAATAAATAAATGTTTGTCTGCATAATTATGATCACCTCTTTATACAGCATATTTTAATATAATTATGTATAAAAATAATAGATCCCAAGAGTTCTCATCACAAGAAGAAAATATTGTTTTGTCTTTTCTCTTTTCATTTATATCTATATGACATGATAGATGTTAATTAATTAACTTACAGTGGTAATCATTTCACAATATATCTAAGTTAAGTCATTATGCTGTATACCTTAGAGGTAAAAAGTGATCTATGCCAATTATATGTCAATAAAACTGGAAAAATAATAGACATATTTTACAACAGTTCCTTTCATAAAGTTTGTGGCCTAGAAAATTATCTTTTAGCTACATAACTCATTAATGGTAACTTTATATAAGATATTATAATTTGTGTTAAACTTGGGCAAATTTGGGGACACCTGCTGGCTCAATTGGTTAAGCATCTGCCTTCAGCTCAGGTCATGATCCCAGGGTCTTGGGATGGAGCCCCATGTCAGGCTCCCTGCTCAGCAGGGAGTCTGCTTCTCCCTCTCCCTCTGCCTCTCTCTTCCCCCAGTTGTGCTCTGTCTCTCTCTCAAATAAATAAATAAAATCTTTTTAAAAAATTGGGCAAATTTTAAGAAATATCTTTCATTTATAAGCTACAAGATTTGGGACTTTATTACGTTTCTACCAGAAGAGAGCTTCCATTTTCATCAGGCATTGATGAGAGCTACACTCTCATGTCATTATTTTCTATGACTAATGACTGGACAGATGTTCTGTAAACTAGTTTTTGGTTCTGTACATCTGCCCTTTGACTCTGCTTTTTGTGTCATGGCACGGTTGAGTCAGCAAAGCAAATTTGTAGAATATTTCTAAAATCTACTCTTATTCTGGATATTTACCAAGAACTTAAACATACAAGGTGCCAAAGAAGAAAATGTGCTCCCCATCCTCTTTCCAAAAACCTAGAAATAATGAATCACTGAATACTACATCAAAAACTAATGATGTACTATATGTTGGCTAATTGAATTTAAATTAAAAAAAAAGAAAGAAATGGGATACCTCATTCAAATTTATGGATCCTGAGTTTGGAGGCATAGCATTGATTCTAAGGAAGAAGAAGGTAAGAATGGAGACAGGAGCTGAGAAAGTACCTCAGAAGATTAACTAAAATTCAATTGCCTTTGAACTTAACAGTGCTGTTCACACATTTGTCCTTTCAAAGTTATGCAGAATAACTGAAGAAGGGTGACAGTTCTGGGTTGGATTTAGTCTGCCCATGTACCTCAATAACCTGAGAAAGAAGATATAAAAGTCACTGGCCCTCAGAAAACACATGGAAATGGAGATTTTCACAAAAAGCAATACGTACAGCCTTAAGTGTGAGAGTTACTGATTTAAAACACAGACACAGGATTCCCAAGAGTCAGCCCAGGAGCCACATTTTCCCTGAGGTGAAGTTGGCAAGTCCCTGCACATGTGTGGCCAGCACTCAAGTCTCACAGCACATCCACAAGTGTACATTCTGGTCTTTTCCTCTAATCCTTCCTGTAGGTGAGAGACTACGTCTAGTTAGATCAGTGAGTTTTACTTTCACCTGTGACAAATGGCAGCTCTAATTTCTCATTTCTTTATAATTTCTGTAGACTTCTTCCCAGATCTCTATCTTCCTTATACAAAGTTTTAAAATTTCTGTCTCTTTATTGTCTTTCTGGATAAAGTTGGCCAGAAAATGTCTCTTTCATACATGATTTTTGAAGTATAATAAACCAGTCACAAAAAGACAAATATTGTATTATGACATTTCTATGAGGTACCTCGAGTAGTCAAATTCATTTAAGCAGAAAGTAGAAGAGGTTGCTAGGGGGCCTGGGGGCAATGGGGAGTTGTTTAATAGTATAAAATTTCAGTTTTGCAAGATGAAAAAGTTTGGGAGATTAGTTATATATTTATATGAATACACATAACAGTACGTACATTTCAAAATGACTAAGATGGTAAACTTTATGTGTTTTTATCATAAAAAGAAAAAGTTTATCTGTGTCTACAAACCCTTGACAACATTATGTGAAGTGGTCACCTTCTTTTCAGTTTTACTATAAGATCAAGTATCTTATACCACTTCATAACAAATCTGCTCGATCCCTCGGCAGCTCGATCCCTCATCCCATAAAGGAAGGTCAAAGAATGTGTCCTTTCAGTACGTACATTTTATAATCCTCAGAGAAAAGTACTTCTATGCTCTCCCAGGCTTTCTTGAGCTCTATAATCAACAGAAATGGTAATTATAATTGTAAATTGCCAGGAATTGTAATATTATCCTGTTTGTTTTAACGGTAAATTGAAAAAAGAGAGACAGTAATACTTCAAGGTCCTAGCCTATTTAAGAACAGGCTTGAAGTGATCCCTTGGTAAATGCTCATTTTGCCAGAAAACTTTGAAATATATTAGCACATAGTATTCCGGTATTATGAGAACAGACATTGAAAATGCATTGATTCTCATTTGACAATTTTCTAATTTGAAATCTCGTTGCATTTACTACTCAAGGTGTTTTTTGATTGATAAATAACTCATTAACAAATTTGGTGTTACCAGGAAGAGTTGTATGATGTGGACAGGATTTTTCCATCAAGATCTGTTCTCTCCTTTCTCTTGGACCCAGTCCCAGACTTCCTTGCAATTAGGTATGCCCATGTAATGTAATTTTATCCAATGCATTCTAAGTGGAGGGTAACTGCAGTCCAATTCTAAGCCCAGTGCATAGAAAACTCCCAGCACTCTCTGCCATGCTCCTACACCTGGTATGGTGATAGGAGTATCTGGAGAGTAACTGGAGTCCACATGTTGATGATTGAAAAGAAGAAAGAAATAACTTTCTTTTGTGCTTGCAACATTACATGTTTGGGTTTCTATTGCGCACTATGTTAACTTTCCTTAAATAATTCAAGGTTAAAGTAAGCAAGCAAACTGAAGAAATTTCATTAAAGACAAACATTTTAAGTATAACTCTCCCACTCCCAAATACTGCTTATCAGAGATCATTGAAAAGAAGCCCATGAAACTGTTACAGACCCTGATAGAATGTCTGGTGTGATCCTAAAAGGTAAAGGGTCATCAAACTGATAGGCGTTAGGAACGGTGCCACATAAAAATTAGGAGGGAGAAGTAGGTCAATATCTTCCACTTGCTCAAACCTGTCAACTCTGCAAGTTCTAGGAATGGCAACTGCATAGCCCTTTCATCTCATAAATACACATTCTTGCCTGAAGAAGTTTATTGAAAAGTACTCTCAGGTTAAACATCTGTTAGGGAGTAAAGTAGGATTGGGCAGAGGGAAAAGTTCATTTGCAATACAATTTCACCAAATTCTGAATTGAGCCACATAAGGAGCTCTGGAGCTGGAACTGTTCTTCAGAAATAAACAGACTGAGGCAAGTAGGTCAGGCTTTTACACCCTTCCATAACCAGTCGTCAGATATGGGCGGCCAAGTGGGCTAGACAGCTGACTTCTGCTCAGGGCTTCTCCTAAAGAAAATACTCAGTTGAGATCTATTGACTGACAATACTTCCAGTCACTGGAGGAATTGAGAGTTTCAATCCAAGGTGCTTGATGCGCTACAGTATCCATTAGACAGAGGTTCCCTGACACAGCTAGGAAGTATGTCTATGTTGCCCTAACTGCTAATAACCCACTTACTTATGTTTATTCCTGCCAAATATATGCCATAATCCTTATGAGTAGCTGTACTATTTAATTGTAATTTCAGTATTTAATTTAGAAAGGGCCTCAGCCAGAAGAAATAGAAATCATATCCACAAGCTGTATTAATAGGTTGTTCACAACTATTTCTTAGATCAGAATACAAATGGTGAACATGAGTCCAAGGGAAAGATGGCTAAGAATTTGAAACTGTCCTGTGAGACACTGTCTATCTAAAGTATATCTATAGTTAATCACACCCTAAACAAGAAAAAAAAAACAATGTTATTGCATATACTTACAACTATACTTTAAAAATTGATTACTCTAATTTTGGACCAAACATGGAAATGTTAAAGGTAATAATTGACTGTAAATGTAGTTTGACACACAGTATTTGGCTTTCTACATCATGGCTTATGCTTATTACATTGGTCTCTGTTCCAAAATGAAATCTGATGATTTATTCATGGACACTTAGAAAAATTCAAAAATAGTTAAATAAATATATAGCCTCTGGAAAATAAAATAATGGTGACAACTAGGGGTAAATATGAGTTATTCAAATCAATATTCCCCCAATGATCTGCCTTATTGTTTCCTATCAATTCTTAAGGAAATATAAAAATCATGTATGTTGATTATATTTAGATAGTTGTTTAAGTCTCAGTACATCATTGTAAATTTTATCGGGAAATATGAGCTGACACTATTGCACTTAACTAAACTTATAGTTAAATAATCATTTCAAATGCAGTTTATTAATAAATAGGTATAATCTGAGTATTTATCAATATTTATCAATAAATATTTTCTATGTGCCTGTGCTTGTGTTGGTACAGCTATGAAAAGTTCAATGATCCTGAGATATATCGAGATGACTCTAAACTAGGTGTTGTGAATGAAGGACAAGTGTAACAGTTAATGAATATTCAAACTACGTGGAGATTGAAATGACAGAACGTGTAGCAGAGAGGCCAAGACCTTGTCCATTTACTGTACCTCCAACAAAGCACTAAGTGGACAATCAGCTAAGTTTGACAGCAGTGTCTGGGCAGGTATTTTGGAGTTTATTTCTATTATTCTGTAGGAAAGATATTCAGAAGTGGGCAGGAATGGAGAAGGGCCGAGAGGACTTGGAACAGATTGATGAGAAGAGGGTTCTGAGTATGTGGCACTTGCCTTTACCAGTCAAGGGTTAGATCCCAGACTAACTCAGACAGAGATGCATTCCCACATGCCTACCAAGACCAACACATCAGTAACACTAGTGAGAATATCCAAAGAATGAGTCTCCTCATGGAAGTCAGGGCCAGTGGTATCTTTGTGTAGCTGGTTAAGTGAGGTTCAGTAGGATGAAATAAATTTCATACTTTTGTTTATATTGAAAAGTATTGGGATGCCTGGGTAGCTCAGTAGGTTAAATGTCTGTTTTCAGGATCCCAGGGTCCAGGGATAGAGTCCTGCATCAGGCTCTCTGCTCAGCGGGGAGTCGGCTTCTCCCTCTTCCTCTGCCCATCCCCTGTGCTCTCTCTCTTTTTCTCTCAAGTAAATAAATAAAATCTTTAAAAAGTATTATTTTTACATAAAATCCTAACTGATACATTTTGACCCATAAAATCAATAGCATTTAAAATAAGCAAAAACGATTTTCTAGAAAACACATTTCTTAAGTAATTTTCATCAGTTAGCTTTGCTATATTGTGTTATGTGTACAAACTGTCCCAACATCTCAGTGGCTTACGTGTTAAATGTCGTTACCTTTAAATCGGTTTTAACTCTGTTCTGTGTCTACAAACCAGAAACCAGACTGAATGGATGGGTTCTATATGGATCATGTGATATGATTCACACAAGGAGGGAGGAAAACCAAGGACAAAAACATGTGATGGCCCTGATAGCTCCTACTTGTATGCAGCATGCATAATTTCTACTTGCATCCCATTGGTGAAAAAGAATCACATGAGCAAGCTTGGTATTAATGGTACGGCAAGGTAGATTCCTCCCATAGGGAGCACTGCTTATCCGACAGCAGTGGGCGGAGATGTATAATCCTCTGACATCTGAGGAAAGAACAATTTGGAACGGTTGCTTATAAATTTAAAAAAAAAGTAAATTTTCATGAATTTCTATGAAAACCAAAAAAAAAAAAAAGGCTCCACGATAAGATAACATGTATGGAAAATTTTATATTCAATGTTTGTTCTTCAAACCTAAAGAAACTATTAAGGAATTCATATGAAACCAAAGGTCTTACAATTGACTTCATGGGGAAGCTTATTTTGAAAGCTTCTAGGTTTCTTTTCATTCTTGAGGTCAAAAATTGAATGACCTGAGAGATATAGATTCCTTGTAGGGCTCTGGAACACTTGCTATATGGATTTTATAAACATCAAAGATGTTAGAGAAGTTCATTTTTCCTCTTTTCTATTAGATCAAAAACAGAACTCCTATGATTTTTGTTCCATCAAAATCCTACTGAAAAAAAACATAAGTTTGGCTTCTTTGCACAGAAAGCTATCCTTTGGATAGATAAGGAGAAAATCTGAACTATGAGAACTCAGACATCTCTATAAAAATAATATCAAAGATAGTGACACTGGTTGCTTTCTGGGAGAAAAATCTGAATACTAGAATTCAGAGTTGGAGGGGAATTCCTTTTCCTGTATACCATTGCGTGCCTTTTCAATAATGCCCTATAACCTGTATTACCTTTTCAAAATATACAAACAAAACCAAGTTAACACCAACACTGAATTACATACTTCCAGAAACTCTTTTTTTTCATTACGCATCTTTCTATCCATTTTACCGTTTTGTTTTGATAGTAGAGAAGGGGTATTTAGTTTGTAATCAGTTGTATTTCTTATTAAAATTCCACCAAAAATGTATTTTTAATTTTAGTTTCTGTTCTTTTCTCTTTCCTTATGTCTCTTTTGCTATTTTTTTCCAGAATTGTTCTACACCACTAGTATTTTCAAATAGTTAATAAGTGATTAGTACAATCTATTCTAAAATTCAGGAGATTGGAAGTGATTTTCAAGGAGGCACTTCTGAGTGAATGTAAATAGTGAGGGGAAATGAAAGAAAAGGGTACATTCTAAAGAAGGTGATTTATTGCCAAGGTACAAATGTAAGCAGAACATGATCAGACTTGAGAAAAACATAGCTGCTATTTCATAATACACAAATAGATTATTTGTTTTGATGCCATTCTACACATCTAAAATAACTAGTGTACCAAATGCAAACTGTCATTCTTTACCACTCCCTCTAACTTTGTAAATGCACATTTTTTCCCCTTCCATATAATTCTAAGTGGCTGGAAAAAATCAAATAATAATTTCCTTTTCAAATATGTGCATTAGTATGTGATTAAATAAAAATGATAATGATATATTTTCAGGCTGAATATAATTAAGTTGATATCTGAAACTTACAAAAAGGAACAATGTGATATGTAGTTATCCCCATTATTGTTTTTGGTCATGTATTTAAAGCCTGCCAATAGGAATTTTTCTTCAAGTCAATTTTGCTTATGCATGAAATCTTTCGATTGCTTAGTTATTATGATGAAATTATTGTTGATTTTACTTACATGGGAGTTGAAAATGTTCTAAAATAAAAGTGCTATCTTTTGCTCTTAGTATATTGTCACTGTGCAGTCAATATTAAAATCGTCAATCAAGTTATCAACTACAGAGATAACGTCAAAAATGATAATTTCTCGATATAAATGTATAAGTTACTGAACATGTGCTTTAAAAATACCTGTAAAATCCTAACGTATTTACCTAAAATAAGAAAATCATGTTAGCATTTGCTGCATAATAAATCATAGTGGCTTAATTATTACAGCAGCTTAAAGCAACAACCATTTTCTAGGTCATAATTCATAGGTCAGAAATTTGCTCCAGGGTAAGTTAGGGGGGTCTTGGTTCCTCTAGTCTGGGCCAGTCTCTGCTGGTTGTGGTCAGGGTTGCTCATAAGTTTACGGTCTATTGGTTAATCAGTCAAATATGGCTGGTCTAAGATGATTTAGCTGAGATGCCATGCTTTCCTCATGTGGTCTCTATTCACCAGAAAACTATATATATACATATATATTTTTTCCCAATGTGGAAGTGTTGGCAAACGCCTCAAGAGCAAAAGTGAACAAGCTTCATTGTGCAAGTATTTTTCAAGCAGTTACCTACTTATATTTGCTATTGACATTGGACATATCATGTCCCATGTCCAAGACAAGAATCAGAGTAGATGGAGACTGCTGAAGGAATGGATACAGAAAGATGTGAACAAAATGGGAATTGAGACTACCCCAGTCTACCATAGTTGTAAAATTCATACAATTACCAAACATTGTAGCTGTCTTCTTTCATTTCTCCTTCCCCCTTTATTTCCTTTCTTCTTTCTTTCCTTCCTCATTCCCTTCGTATTTTCTTTCTTTAGTTTTATTTCCTGGTTTGACATAGCTTTATTTGGCTTCTTTACTGATCTAACCGTAGCATTTGATTTCACATGTGCACTTTTAAAGATTTATTTATTTATTTGAGAGAGAGTGTGTGTGTGCGTGAGCAGGGGGGAGGGCAGAGAGAGAGCGAGAAAGAATCTCAAGCAGACTCCCTGCTGAGCACAGAGCCTGTCTCTGGACTCTATCCTTTGACCCTCAGATCATGACTTGAGCAGAAATCAAGAGTTGGACATTTAGCCTACCCAGCCACCCATGTGCCCCACACATGTAAATTTTTATTTCCCTTGTATTTAGAATACTAAGATTTCAGCCAATGAAACTTATTTTTTTATTTCTCTCCTTAGTTGATTTTTATGTGTAGCATTCAATTTATTCTCTGTACCAGTGAATGACTTATTCTGAACAAGTTCTTCACACATGACATGGGTGCAAGCATGACTTTTCCCAAATCAGCATGTGAGAAATAAATCCCGTAACTATCTCCCACTGGGAACCATTAAGCTGCTATAACAGTAGTTCAGAGTCAGCTTTCTCACCCGTAATATTAAAGATCACCCTCCATTCCCTGAGGAATATCTTAAGTTGGGTACTATCTCTCACTTGGCAACCATAAGTAGCAGCTCTTAGGAAAAATATTTTAAAAGGCACTCTCCAATATACCCTGTCCTCCTATTACCACGTGGACTACAGCTCTTATCACAAACCGTGTCAACACGTAATTAACCCACTGAATGGTAAGTGCAGGAAGGAAATACAGTGAAATATAGTAAAAGCTCAGACATTTTAATAAAAGTATACAGTATTTCTAAACACTGAAGTAGCAAAAAGAAAAAAAAAAAGCAAGAGAAACCTCAAACTAGATTTATCCAAAAGGGATATTAAAAAGATCATGCATGCCTTGGGGTGCCCGGCTGGCTCAGTCAGTAGAGTGTATTAGTCTTGATCTCAGGGTCTCGCGTTCAAGCCCCATGTTTGGTGTAGAATTTACTTTAAAACAAAACAAAACAAAGATCACGACGTATCAGAAAATCATTTCTCAGGGCGCCTGCGTGGCTCAGTGGGTTAAGCCTCTGCCTTCAGCTCAGGTCATGATCTCAGGGTCCTGGGATCTAGTCCTGCATTGGGCTCTCTGCTCAGCAGAGAGCCTGCTTCCCCTTCTCTCTCTGCCTGCCTGTCTGCCTACTTGTGATCTCTCTCTCTCTGTCAAATAAATAAATAAAATCTTTAAGAAAAATCATTTTTCTGGTTTCAACATTGAACAATTAATGCCAAATAACCGAGCACTAAATTTCAATTATTCCATTTTTTTATAAAAATCCCAGGTGCTATACCATTAGAGGAAGTGTACATATGGGAGAAATAATACTGATGATTCATAATTTTCTTCATTTGTTCCTGAAAGATATACTTTGTATTTATGGGGGAAATAATGCTAGGATATTCATAGAGTATAGAATTTGCCATCTTTTACTTCAATTGATTTTCCACAAAGGTGCCAAGCCAATTCAATGAGAAAAGGATAGCTTTTTTCAACAAATGATGTTAGGGAGACTGGATAAGCTCACATGAAAAGATTAATTTAGCACTTACTTCTTATGATAATTTTTTTTATTCAAAATGGGCCATACTCTAAAGTCTAATATCTAAAACAATAAAACTATTGGAAGAAAATCCAGGAAAAATCTTTTTTACCTCTAGTTAGGTGAAAAGTTCTGAGACAATAGTACCAATAACAAAATCCATATTATAAAAAAGATAAATTTTGGGAAGGAGACGAACCATGAGACTCTTACTCTCACGAAACAAACTGAGGGCTACTGGGGGGTGGGAGGGTAGGGATAGGGTGGCTGGGTTATGGACATTGGGGAGGGTTTGTGCTATGGTGAGTGCTGTGAAAGGTATAAGCCTAATGATTTACAGACCTGTACCCCTGGGGCAAATAAAAAAATAAATTAAAAGAAAGATAAATTGGAATTTTTCAAAATTAAAAAGAAAACAATTTTGCACTTCAAAGGACACCACTAGAAATTAAAATACTGGGATAAAATATTTGCAAATTATGTTTCTCTTAATTTTCTGAATATGTAGAGAAACCTTAAAATGATAAGACAAATTCCAAATAAAAATGAGGCAAAAATTGAAATATACATTTCACCAAAAATATATATATAAGTGGTTAGTAGTTACATGGAAGGAAACTCATGCTCAACATTATTAATCATTAGAGAAATGTAAATTAAAACCACAATAAGATACCACTATATACCACTTCTTCCCATTAGGATAGTTATAATAAAAATGACAGACAACATGAACGGTTGACAAATATATATGGGAAACTGGAGACCTCTAACTGCTGGCATGAATGTAAACTGGTAGAATCACTGAAAAATTGTGACAGTTTCTTTAAAAAATAATAAGTGTAACATGAAAAATTGATTCCATTTGTAGAAATATTTCTAAGAGAATGAAAACATATGACCACAGAAAGACTTGTACTTGACTCAGCAGCATTATTTATAATAGTCAAAAAGTGGAAAAAATCCAATGTTTATCAACTGGTGAATGGACAAACAGAATATGGAACATGGAAACAATAAAATACTATTTAGCAACATAAGTGGAATGGGTTACTAATACTGCAACAATTACCGAGCTCAAAAATATTATGCTAATTACAAGAAAGCAGCTCAAAAGACCATATGTTATAGGAGTCCACTTATAGTAAATGTACAGAAAAGGCAAATCTATAGACATAAATAAGTGATTGCTTGGGATTGGGTTGAGATTAAAGATTGACTGACTGCAAATTGGTTCCAGAATCATATTGGGTGATTTGAATATTTTATTAAAGATTTTATTTTTAAGTAATCTCCATACCCATTGTAGGGCTTGAATTTATAACCCCAAGATCAAGAGTTGCATGCTCTAACAATTGAGCCAGCCAGGTGCCCCTGATTTAAATATTTTAAAATTGGATTGTGGTGATGGTTCTGTAACTGTACAAATTTATCACAACTCATTGAATTGTAAGTTTAAAGTGAGTGAACTTTATGGTTTGTAAATTGTAATTCAATAAAGGTGCTAAAAATAAAGGACACAGGGAATTGTGAGGATTTTTTCAAAATGGAGCAGTCAAGGAAATGAGAACTGACATAGGCATATATGTTATTGATCTGATATTAGTAAGGAAATAAATCTTTTCTCCTCTAAAACCAGCCATGGTTCATACCATGTATAATAGCAATAAGAGAGAATAACTTTTTTTCCTTTCATAATGTCATTTTGGCATGACTATTTTAACCTTCCCTATCATTCTGCCACTCTGTAAGTGTAAAAATGTTCAGTTTCATACATACTGATTAGGCACTTCTAGTATCAGCGAACTTGTTGTATTTTCAGGCAGATGACTATATCTTTCAACTATACCAGGTATTAAAGGTTGACTTTACGCTGTAACTTCTGCCCTAGTTACCATTTTGCCCTTGAAACCAAGCAGACCTAGTTGGATGCTTTTTCAACATAAAGACACATAAATTAACAGTGCTTACTGTCTCAAGTAAGCTTTTCCCAAGTTCTCCATTACAGTCTTGGAACTTTCTAAACATGCAGTATTCCTTTTATCTTGTTGAGTATTTTAAATATTCAATATTTCAAATATTTTTGAATATTTTGTCTTTTTGAATATTTCTGTTCATTATACTTTGGGTTGTTTTTGTTTTCTTTGGCCAGTCATTTCTTACTTTAATTATATAGGGCTTATAGTGTAACAAAACTCTTGTTTATACTCATGCATTTAGCTGTTTGGACAGGACTTCATCACCCAGGACTTGTAGATCTTAGTTAAGTAACAATAAAGACATTTGGTATCCTAGGGGCACCTGGGTAGCTCAGTCTGTTAATCGTCTGCATTCGGGGTGAGGTCATGATCTCAGCGTCCTATGATCTAGCCCTGAACTGGGCTCCCTGCTCAGCAGACAGCCTGTTTCTCCCTCTCCCTCTTTCTCTCCCTCTGTTTGTGCTCTCTCTGTATTTCAAATGAATAAATAAAATCTAAAAAAAAAATTTCTGATATCCTAAAATTTTTATTTTGTAATGTAATGTAATTATATTCAGTATCCCTTTAAACTTTGCTCTAATCATCTTTTTATTGCAAATGGAATGAAATTTGGCCATTTATCAGAAATTATGCTTATCTTTGGGTTCCCTTGTTAATTATGCTAACTTTCAAAGGATTTTTCATCATGTAGAATCCCCAGATACCTCAAAGGAGAGTAGGTTTATTTATTTTCTTACTCAACTAAAAATCCACTATATCCATTCTAGAATAAAGTGAGTAGAATGAGGCTCTATCTTTGTATTTTATTGGTTTACTTTTGTCTTTATTTTGTTGTTGTTTTATGATGAGGCAAAATTGTCCATCTCTCCCTACTTCATTATTTTATTATTTTCAAGATGAGTCTTGGGACTGTGGCTTAGCCCTCCTGACACAAGGCTGAGTGGATAATATTACTAAATAAAGAAAATGACCTTTACTTGCCCACTGCCTTCATTTTCTTTTTACTTGTAAACTTAACTTTATCCAAGATTCATCGCTTTGGGGTCACAACCTCAGGAGTTTCTCAGGTAAAACTTAAACCGACCTCATACACTGCGAGCAAGGAGAGACCTAGGAAAGAAGCTGGCCACTCCAGATTGCTAGCTGGCAGGTTTAAAAAGCAAAGGAACTTACAGAACAAGCTCGTTTCCCTTGGCTACTAGACTGGATCTTGGCACCATCTGGCTCGCCAGAATCTCAAAAAAAGTTTATACGGAGGTCTTACCTGGATTTAGTCACATATATCCTCAGATGGTCGCAATAATACCTGTCTCTCTCGTGTTGGCTCTCTCAAGGTCATATTCTCGAAAACAGATGAACCGCATTCTTGCAAACTTGTGGGAACTGTGGGCATAAGGCACGTTCCAAGGACGGAGAGGAGGCGAGGTGTACCTCAGATTGCAGGTCTGGCTCCCAATAGAACCAGAAGTCTCTTTCTCTCTGACCTCCTCCAACAGCTGTTTGTGGCTTTCTGTAGATTGGAGTCAATTTGTAGTTGTTTAATTGTATCATTCAGGGTCAATCTGAGTCCCAGGAGCAAATTAGTAACATACATAGTTGAAGACCAAACTGATGCAGGTTTCCTGGTATGTGTGTTTGACCGGGTACACAGATACTCAGAAAGAAATCTGGAGGGTGGCTCAGTGGGTTAAAGCCTCTGCCTTGGGCTCAGGTCATGATCTCAGGGTCCTGGGATCGAGGCCTGCATCAGAGAGCCTGCTTCCTCCTCTCTCTCTGCCTTCTTGTAATCTCTCTCTGTCAAATAAATAAACAGAATCTTAAAAAAATTTAGAATTCTACATTAAATATGCTATTAGTACACCCAATTTTGAGTATTTATACTTCTAGAGGCTCTGATACCAGAGATATATTATGTAAGCCAGTATTAGGAAATAAATAGATTTTGCTTTCAAATAAGTGGATTTTTTTTAAGATTTTATTTATTTATTTGACACAGAGAGAGAGATTACAAGTAGGCAGAGAGGCAGGCAGAGAGACAGGGAGAAGAGGAAGCAGGTTCCCTGCTGAGCAGAGAGCCCGATGCGGGCCTCAATCCCAGGACGCTGAGATCATGACCCGAGCCGAAAGCAGAGGCTTTAACCCACTGAGCCAACCAGGCACCCTAAGTGGATTTTGTTTTAAAATCAATGTAATATCTATAAGGAAGCAATGCTTGTTAAATTAAGTAACTTTTCAGAACCAAGGATATATTCATTCAAGAAAAATTAGTTCTATATACATTTTATAGAAAAAACATTTTATATAAATATATATTTATAAAGATTTTATTTATTTATTTGACAGAGAGAGACAGAGATCACAAGTACGCTGAGAGGCAAGCAGAGAGAGAGAGGAGGAAGCAGGCTCCCTGCTAAGCAGAGAGCCAGATGCAGGCCTCCATCCCAGGACCCTGAGATCATGACCTGAGCCCAAGGCAGAGGCTTTAACCCACTGAGCCACCCAGGGGCCCCCAAAAAACATAAAATATATTTTGATTTAATTTTTAAAATCTCAAATGTTTATTGGGTTCCAAAATTTGAATATTTTAAATTTATGATAGATGTAAATTATAGGCAACCAGAAATATAAAGTTCTTAAATACAGACAATACTCAGATTTGGGGATTTATGATGTACTCCTAAGATATTAACTTGTGCTTGAATTTCTAGAGTGCGTATTCTCTGATAACAGTGAAATTTAATGCATATTTATGCTTACTTTATGGTTTGTTTACAATTAATTTGTTGTTAATGTTACTATTTTACCGTGAGGTTGACACCCAGGTATATAATTATGTCACAGAGTACCAAAATACTTTTGTCACTTAAATTTTCTTTATAAAAGTGAATATTAAATTGAACTCTTCTTCCAAGTAGATTAAAAAATAAACAATTTTTTTCTAAGATTTTATTTTTAAGTAATCTCTACACCCAACATGGGTCTCAAACTCACAGCCTCGAAATCAAGTCACATTTTCTACTGAGTCAGCCAGGTGACCCCAAAATAAACAACTCTTAATTTTGTAGTCACTTTAATGTATATTGATATAATATATTTATGAATTTTCCATAACACAAGTCCTAGACCCAGACTAGGCTAGGTTTACAGAAACTTAAAGCCTGAATATGTTAATCTTTCCACCTATCCAAATCATACTTACCTTTAGCACCTAATTTAAAGCAACCTGTATTTTGTGATCTTTCCAAACAACCTCAGGACATATTACTATTACTTACACTTCTTGTGTTTCTCACTTTCACATATTCAGTAATAGCCATGGCTGTTCCTAAAAGTTTTTCCCATAATGGGGAGTAGAAGTTTGTAGGAAGGTGAGAGTTGGGATTCTACTAATTGATGGCAGCCCACAGGCTAAGGAAGAGTTATTGAAGGTAAATAGATAATTCAATTTAGGCAGGTATCATTTTGAGAAAAAAAAAGAATGACATTTAGAGTGAGATCCACTGAGTGTGAATCATGGTCCTGAATTCTGATACTCATTGTCAGTGTGACCTTGAGCAAAAGATATTTCTCCTCTGAGCCTCAGTTATATCATCCATAAAATGGCAATAAAAATACCTTCTTACATTATTGCTGTGACATTTAAATGAGATAATATTTAATGTCAAACACACACATGGACTTTAAAAATTAGTTCCTTCCATATAGGGTTGAGTCTTATGTGAATTTCTTTTTTTAAAGATTTTTTATTTATTTATTTGATACAGAGAGAGAGATTACAAGTAGGCAGAGAGGCAGGCAGAGAGAGAGGAGGAAGCAGGCTCCCTGCGGAGCAGAGAGCCCGATGTGGGCCTCGATCCCAGGACCCTGAGATCATGACCTGAGCCGAAAGCAGGGGCTTTAACCCACTGAGCCACCCATGCGCCCATTATGTGAATTTCTTATCAAGACAGTGAGAAAACTACTGAAGTGGGTATGATCTCTATCTGTTTGTAACTCTGCTGAATCTGAAATTCACTGCTTTGTGACAAAGCTTTCTGCTATTTTTCCTATTCAAATTTACATTAATTTCTGTTCCTAATGGAGATGCATTTATAATCTTGGGACAAAACAGTATTTCATTATAAGAATACTTAGTTAATATGCAGTTAATGATAAAATAGGTAGTTGCTGTAAATTCCTGAGGGCTAGAGACTTTTTCTGTTGTCTCCAGAGATTATAGTATTTATTATTTTGCATTTACCATTCACCTCAACACAAAATAATGCACATTGCAGAATTCAACAATTATTTGTTCAATGGATTATTAAAATATCAGTCAGTTCATGAGGCAAAAATATTACTTCTTAATAATCAGGATTTTTCCCACCATTTATATTGAGAACTATAGAACTGCTATTTCAGATTCCATATTCATAAGGCAGTAAAGAAATATTAAAGGCAAGCATTACAGTTCAGTGATTATTAAAATGATCTCTGGAGTTCAGCCACCATGACTCAAATCCCGACTCCACTGATTATTATGTTTATGATCATTATATGTTATTTAACTTCTCTATGACTTTGTTTTCTCATTTCTAAACTGAAGAAAATATTATCACCTTCACACTATGAAAATATTCGTGAAATATTTAGCCCTACATCTGACANTTATGATCATTATATGTTATTTAACTTCTCTATGACTTTGTTTTCTCATTTCTAAACTGAAGAAAATAATATTATCACCTTCACACTATGAAAACATTCGTGAAATATTTAGCCCTACATCTGACGTCTAGTAAGTGTTCAGTAAATATTAATCCATTTATTAGTACTAATCGTTGTTGTAGTGTTTATTATTGCTATTGGATGAGTAGCTGAGTCTCTTATTTTGTTCTCTGCGATACTAGTTTCTGTCCCAGTTATTTCAAATCATCAGCTTACACTAGTTTATCTGGGTATTTTGCCTTAATCTGAATCCCAAAATATTTGACATCATAGATCTGTAAATTTGTCTTCTTCTACCCCTTGTTATTGACATAACTGCTATCCTAGGATATCAGATGACGAGCTTTTCTTAGACCCTCTGATTTCAGTTGTAGCTGAGAGGACAGATCCACATGGATGAGACTTTCTCGTTCATGGTGCATCCCTCAAATGACCATGGCTTCTTGTCTTTGTTTATAGCCCTCAGTCTCCTTTTACACTGAAAAGAATGGTAGGAGTCCAATGTGTCACGGGAGTCACTGTGTCTATATCTCAAAAGAGGGGTAGTCTAGAGAGATAAGAGAAAGAAGTTTCTGGCCTTTTGATTGGAAAATTCTTGGAGGTATTTTGTATACATCTCCAAAAATCCCAGTAGAATCAAGCCATGTTACTCACAGTGGCCACTTTACTCAGGCCCCATTATTTACACTGGTTCTGGTGATCAACTGGTACATAAACTATGTCCACATGGACCTTTGATTCATCCTCTGCTTTAAAGAAAATGCAAGTAAGGATGAATAATCTCCAAGGTTTAAAACACTGAACACTCAGAGTTTTTTCTTCTCTCTGCTGTCTACATCTGTAGTCTAATAAAAACCTCTAAGCTATTCCTCTATGATTTCTTTTTTTTTCTTTTTTTTTAAAGATTTTATTTATTTATTTGACACACAGAGAGAGATTACAAGTAGGCAGATAGGCAGGCAGAGAGAGAGGAGGAAGCAGGCTCCCTGCCAAGCAGAGAGCCCGATGCGGGCCTCGATCCCAGGACCCTGAGATCATGACCTGAGCCGAAGGAAGAGGCTTTAACCCACTGAGCCACCCAGGCACCCCCTCTACGATTTCTTATATTCTTTTTGTCTGTTTGAAATTAGTTCAATTGAACAATAAGTACTACGTATGAAATGGCGAAAGAAAGAAAAAAGAAATATGATCTTTACCCTAGACATGCAAAACCATCTGGTAGGCAACCTCATCTTTTGCTAGTTTAGGGTCAGAGAAGAAAGAGGTAGATTGTATTATTCTTCAAAATAATTATTGCCCCTTCCTATGCTTCTTTTCCTCTAGGAAGATTATGCATCTTTGTTACACTGACATCACACTTAGTAATGTGTAATATTCTTTGGCTGAAGATATATAAACAGAAGTGATGTTCATCACTTCTGAGCGACAGTTATTGTTGTTTGAGTAAGAATCTCCTGGCTTCTCTCTCCTTTCCCTCTTCTATGAGATTGGAAATATCCCTTCAGTCTGTTGGATTTTATTTTATTTTCTTAAAGATTTTATTTATTTATTTGACACAGAGAGAGATCAGATCACAAGTAGGCAGAGAGGCAGGCAGAGAGAGGAGGAAGCAGGCTCCCTGCCAAGCAGAGAGCCCGATGCGGGCCTCGATCCCAGGACCCTGAGATCATGACCTGAGCCGAAGGAAGAGGCTTTAACCCACTGAGCCACCCAGGCACCCCCTCTACGATTTCTTATATTCTTTTTGTCTGTTTGAAATTAGTTCAATTGAACAATAAGTACTACGTATGAAATGGCGAAAGAAAGAAAAAAGAAATATGATCTTTACCCTAGACATGCAAAACCATCTGGTAGGCAACCTCATCTTTTGCTAGTTTAGGGTCAGAGAAGAAAGAGGTAGATTGTATTATTCTTCAAAATAATTATTGCCCCTTCCTATGCTTCTTTTCCTCTAGGAAGATTATGCATCTTTGTTACACTGACATCACACTTAGTAATGTGTAACNCTTCTTTTCCTCTAGGAAGATTATGCATCTTTGTTACACTGACATCACACTTAGTAATGTGTCTGTAATATTCTTTGGCTGAAGATATATAAACAGAAGTGATGTTCATCACTTCTGAGCGACAGTTATTGTTGTTTGAGTAAGAATCTCCTGGCTTCTCTCTCCTTTCCCTCTTCTATGAGATTGGAAATATCCCTTCAGTCTGTTGGATTTTATTTTATTTTCTTAAAGATTTTATTTATTTATTTGACACAGAGAGAGATCAGATCACAAGTAGGCAGAGAGGCAGGCAGAGAGAGGAGGAGGCAGGCTCCCTGCTGAGCAGGGAGCTGAATACGGGGATAGATCCCAGGACCCTGGGATCATGACCTGAGTTGATGGCAGAGGCTTTAACCCACTGAGCCACCCACGTGCCCCAGTCTGTTGAATTTTAGATTAAAGAAACTATGAGGCAAAGTTGACCAATTATTGTTGACCAATAACGAACATATCAAGAGAGAGATATAATCATTAAAAAATGGATACAAATTTCTATGGAGGAAGGGTAAAAGCCTGAACCAAAACAATTACAGTTGTGGATAAAGATAAATGATGATTTTTAGCTGTATTTAGAAAGTCAAGCTGGCAGAACTTCTTAATTCCTTGAGTATAGGTGTAAGGATGACAATGCTTAAGTCCCTGACCCATATTACATCATATTTTAATTTTTCACATCCTTGTGTTGAATTTTTCTTTGTCTTTCTGTTTCTCTCTTGCCAATAGAGTTATCTTCCTATTGCACAATTTCGATGATGTTACTCCTTTTCTAAACAGTCTCCAAGACTCCCCATTGCTAAGAATTAAGTCCTATCTCCTTAGCCTTAATTGTCTGCCACAATTCTTTTTAATATTTATTTTCTACTTTTCAGGCCATTCTTTCTTTAAAGAAACTCAGCTAGTTTTACCGTTCTTGCCACAAAAATGACTTTTGAGTTTCTATTTAAATGCCTTGTTCTAGTCATTGCTTTTGCATTAGTACTAGTTTATCTCTAGTTTCTTTAAGTTTTATCTACTTATTTTAGTCAGGACAGACCATGTGGTACCATATGACCCTAAAATCTCAGTGGCTTACAAATAAAAGCTGTATTAACCTCTTGAACTGCATGTTCATCCCAGGGTAGCTAAGACTCCAATTTTCCCTTATTTAACAGCCCAGGGTGATGGAAAAGCTTCCGTATGAAAAGGGTACAAACTTACATTTGTTCCTCAGTATTCTGCTTGAACACAGTAATGTTCTTTCTAGCCATATTTTGAAGCAAGTCATACAACCAAGACTAGACAGGAGAAGCACATCCCTCCTCCAGGGTAAAGCAGCAAAAATCTACTTAAAAACATAGCAATGTAAGTTACCAGATCATCCCTTTCAATTTATTC
This sequence comes from Ailurus styani, assembly GCA_002007465.1. Lineage (NCBI taxonomy): Eukaryota > Metazoa > Chordata > Mammalia > Carnivora > Ailuridae > Ailurus > Ailurus styani. Next base: position 3,663,833 of record LNAC01000038.1, on the reverse strand, counting down.
CAAATCCCATTGATTTCATTAACCTGATCTTGTCCATCCCACCTTCAAATGTCACTTCTTTCTCAACTCTTGCCACCAAGACTAATTATATAGTTTGTCTTATAATGACCTCAGCAGGGGTCAAAGTTTTCTTAAAGGGACACAGTAAACATTTTCAGCTTCAAGTCATACGTCCCTGTGGCAACTACTCAGCTCTACCATTGTGGTGCAAACATAATTATAGAAAATATGGAACAAATGGGTGAAATTGTGCTCCAATAACAGTTTATTTTCAAAAGTAGGTGCTGGTCTGCTGCAGTGGTTTGCAGATGACTTCCTCAGAGCAATGACTCTCAAATTTGGGTATGCTTTGGAGTCATCTGAAGGGATGTTAAAACATAGATTTTTAGATGCCACTTTTGGTGTTTCAATAGGACTAGTGAAGGGCTTGAGAATTTGCCTTTTCAGTAAGTTCCCAGGTGAAGCTTTTGCTAATCACACACAGTGTGATTTCAGAACAAAGACAATGTTCTATATTTCAGTGACTTGTTATTTGTGATCCAAAAATGAATTCAGGTACATGAATACATGTGATTATAAAATTAATTAAAAAATTTATAATTATCATTTTGTTAGCATATTCCTTTCTTCACAAAAGCCAGGTGACTACAATTAACCAGAGAATGTCCTGAATAAAATTTTACTGGCTACACGAGTGAGTTACAATAAAGTTAGCTTTCATCTTTTTATAGCAACACAGCATACAATGCTGTAAATATTACACTTTTCCATGGGTCCTTCACATGACGGACAGGTAACAAAATTGTTTTGTTTGTAAAGTCTCCCCAAGCTATTTCAACTTGTCATGACACACAAAGCATGGCTACACCAAATGCATCAGCCCATTTGTATTACTTCAGTGGAACAAAAAGATTTCAGAAAGACACATTAATTTTATTCTTATTCAACGGTGACATTGAAAAGACATTCTTATTTGTGCAGTTGTTTGAGCTACCAAGCCTGCTCATAGTTATACATATTTCCATGGGAGGCTCCTTACCGCCTCCCTTGTGGTTGGAATGTACATTAGGTGCACTGTTCCCGTTTTAGGAGCCGCTTCAAGGACTTGAGAGAGTCATGTGTTATTGAGAGCATCTGGACTACATACATGACTGACCCCCATTAAGACCTCCATGGAAGCTTTTAAGATTCTAGAGAACAGGTGCCGAGATCGACTCGTCCTGTGGCCACCTAAGGCAAGCCTTGTTTGTAAGTTCCCTTGCTTATTGAAACTGCCACCTGTCAATCTGGAGCAACCTGACTCTTTCTCCGGTCTCTCCGTGGCCCCCGTGTATAGGGCCAGTAACAAATTTCACCCACAGGAACTCCGGAGGTTGTGAATCAACGGAAATGAGAAGAAAAATCCCTGTGCTTGAGAGAAAGCATGCATGTGGTTTTGGAATTTGGAAAGAGGTAGTTGTATTGTTTCCAATAGTGTTACCTTTTATTGTAAGATTTTATTGTTTTTTAAAGATTTTATTTGACACACAGAGAGAGAGATCAGATCACAAGTAGGCAGAGAGGCAGGCAGAGAGAGGAGGAAGCAGGCTCCCCGCTGAGCAGAGAGCCCGATGCGGGCCTCGATCCTAGGACCCTGAGATCATGACCTGAGCTGAAAGCAGAGGCTTTAACCCACTGAGCCACCCAGACGCCCTATTGTAAGATTTTAAAAATCATTGTAATAGTCTCTACAGTTGCAAGGAATCACTAATAGATTCCCTAACAGAAATTAATGTTCATCACAAAAATCTTACAATATATAAACATGCAAAATGAAAGAAATTAGACCACCATAGAGCCTCAACACATCTTCGTTCCTCATAGAATCTGGACCACGTCCACTCAGCAGAGAAACAGGTACATGGACTCGTGGAAATTTCTTGCGTAAGGTTGCCCACAAACTAGCGGCTGATTCTTGTGCAGACGACGTGTAGAGAAAGACACACCAAGCAGGTGAAATGGACTTTATTGTCCCGTTCCACGAGATAAAAGAAACAAGCTCCGTCGTGGCGCGGGAACCACGACCCGAGCCTTTGCCTCCCAGTTCTCTGATCTTTCTACAGTCCTCAAGCCTTTAAATAGCAAAGCTCCAGGTGCCACCCAGCCCAGGTGCTCTCACGTTCCCAGCGCCCACGCTCCCCCGACGGAGCTCCTTTCACGAGCGTCCTGAGAGCGGTGCCGCCTTTCCCTTCACTCACAGCACTATTCAACGAACGCTAGGGGGGAAAAAAGAACAAACAAGATACATCTCAAATACAGGATTCAATTACTTTTCACAACTCGGTGATGTGTCAAAGGCACGCTGTGTTTTGTTTTGAGGGCGGGGAGATGACTGGGAGGGAATCCTGGGCCCCCATTGGCTGGCCGCTCGCCGCTGCAGTTGGGCTCCAGCCGCTCGGCGAGCATTATTGATCTGAAGGGTAAACGTGGAGGGAGCCCCAGACAGGGGTCCAGGCGTTTCTGAGAAGAGAGGCAGACCTCTGCCGGGAAGAAAGTGGTGTCTGCTGGCTGCCCGGCTTGGAGCATCTTCTGTGAACGCAAGGGGACAAAATGCAAGGCAGTGTGTTGCTACAGTGATTTAAGAGACAAAACGAGAAAAAGAGAGAGGAGGAGAAAAGGAGAGAGGGAGAGCGAGAAGGGTCTCACCTTCGGTGCAAGGCTGGGTTGTTGCATCCTGCTGCTGCTGTTTCTGCTCCTGCTCCTGCAGCTGCCGGTTCTGCCATCAGGTAAGCCTTCCTCCCCCCGCCTTCCCCTTTAATTGGGATTGCATCGTGTGCGATCGCTTCAGGATAGACGCACAGAAATTCATACATGATTAATAAAGTGTTGCCTAGCGTAGTCAGAAGCTGAACGAGGCTGCACACAGATCTGGCATCTGAATTAGGAACTGGTGCGTGGTTTTGCTTTGGGAAACTTCAGTAAGTTCTAAACAAGTCTCTAGTCTGCAGATCGAAAGGTTAAATTGAGAGGGGAGGGACAGAAATGTTTTAACCACTTATGTACCTTACTTAGCTTGGCTGAAATTTCAGATGAAAAGAATTATGTACGGTAGGTGTTCAACTGGTTATTTTATAAATGGCTTTATTGATCTATTTTTATGACAAGATAATGCTTTATTTTCAAAAAGCTTCTGTAAATACCCATCTCCACTGTTTCTTGTTAAAACACAGTAACCTCCCCACATCCTTCTCCACTGGTATTCATTAAGGTGTGTGTATTTAAAAACTTCATTCTTCACTAAAGAAAACTGTAGAGCAATTTAAGTGCTTTCATAGCTAGTCTCTCTTATACAGCTGAATTTCCTACCTCAAAACTAATTAGAGACAAGTGGAAGAGATACAGATTACCAAATCTGCTGTGTGTTATATAATATGTATTTTAAAAATATCTTAAAGGTATTAATCATTTGGTGGTACGTCGAAAAAGTAAGACATATATGCAGTATAGGACACACCAGCCAGTCGGTTTTTCAGAGAACTTTGGTATTTTATAAATATGTTCTCCCTTTCAAACATCATTCTTTCTACATGGAAATCACAGTGGCTTCAGAACCTCTGTAGTTCAGAGTGCTTGATATCTCATAGACATAGTTCTCTGTACCCTCTGGACTGAGAACTGACATACTTTTGGGTGATTCTGTGACCATTTCATGATTCCAGTTTCTCATCATGTATTTTGAAACTCATTCACAAACTGCTCAGCTGGAAAATTGCCTTACATACCGAGGGGGAAAAATTAAAGAGAGAAGGTTCTGAAAATGTGTTTACAGCTTTCAGTTACCCCTATACAGGACCAAAACATGAAAGTCCAACCATGTCAAGCAGGTTATCAGTGAGCTTGGTCTTTTCAGCATACTTGATTGGCCTTCAGATTTATAAAATCCTGATGCACAGCTGTCCAGAAATACTGAATCTCACTCAGTGGCATCATTTATTTATTAAGTTATCCTAACCAATTTGAGAATCACCTTAATTTATAGGTCATCATTATTATTTGTAGGAAGGAAATTAACTGAATAGGTTTTTCTTATAAATATTTCCATGATTCCAGCAGAAGGTCTCTTCCGAATTGAAAGGCATATGGTTACTCTTCCCAAGCCATAAGCAGTTGATTGACAAATTGTTTCAGAATGCTCTAGAGCTCAGCCACACACACAGTAGAAGCTTCCACTTAACTAATTTAACTAACCTGCACTTTACCTTGTTCAGCGATGAGATCTAGGGACGGTTCCTCTACCTGCTATAGAAACTACTGTAGCAAAAAAAGGTTTCACGTTAACTTGAAAATCCAATTCCAGAATATATTTTCTCCTTTATTAATAGTTCTCACTTCAAAGGCTAACTTCCTGGTTTAACCCTGGCATAGTTTAGCACCTTCCGATAAAAAAAAAAAATCACATTTTCTTTTTTGTTGTGTTCAGCAAATCTCCAGTTTCTGGATTCTTAACTTCTACTGATGTGTACCATTTTCAAGCAGTAGGGGGAAGTTTTCAAGCCAAGAATGCTTTTTTCCCCCTACTGGACCTGATTCCTTCTAATGATCTGCTTAGTGATGTGATCATTTTAGATAATTCCCACAAAAAGAGAGAGCTGAATTATAATGGGAAGGAAGCATCATTTGTTTTACATGTGAGATAATACATATTAAGTTCTTATCACAGCAAAAACAGTGCTTAGCTTATGGAAAAAAAATCCCTGCAAATACTTCACGTGACATACTTACACCTCAGTATGACTGCATCCTTTAAGGATGGAGCAAAACTCATCTCCTTAGATAGAGGATCTTTTGGATATGGTATTTTCACAGAACATATTTCATGTAATAGGCTGTGATATTGATAGAAATCAATCTTTTCTCATTTTGTGGTTAATAAGAATATCTGTCACTCTTACCTCTTAGAATGTATTGTGATGAACATCAAATCATTCTTGCTGATGAAATAGTACTGCAAATAGTCTGCTGAAACCGTTCTTACATGAAATGTGAAATATTACTATGTTTTCACACCCATGCCATTTAGATGTCATATCATTAAATCTGCCTAACAATTGTGATAGGAAGATGCATACAGTGATGGTTCTTTTCAGAAGTGAGCCATGTTTTCATGCAAAAATATCAAATCTAAGGTCTGTGTAATAAAATGACTTAAGTAGACTGTTATAAATGTCTTCATACTTCCAAAGGAAAAGGGTGGTTACAGATGTCTCATTTAAGGTAAGATATCATTCCTTTAGTCTCTTAACAAAGCTTTTTTAAAAGTAATTATGTCCTCTATTACCATGTTAGTATTATCACACCAAAAGATAGCATTTTGCACCAATTAATTATTTTTATATTTAGGTAAGTATTTGTATTTGTAACATATTATATTTATACTTAACTGTAGGTAGAAATTATTTTATCTTTCTTGTTTAGCAAGTATTGTTTTATTTTTATGCATCAGCTCAGTTTTTATCAATAATAATCAAATAAATAAGGAATGGAGATTTATGATTTTACTGGGAACTTTCCTTTCACTTTACTAATACATGATAATGGAGCAATTTACACTCTTATGGCTTTTAAAATCATTTTAACGTTTGGCTTTAAGGTAATTGAATTATTTTTCGAATTACTGTGCTAAAAGGGTGATATATCATTACCAAACTTTAAAAGGGAAGTGTGTATGGGCGCACACATGTGCACGTGTATTTATTTGTGAATGTGAATTATTCCACCTGTGTTGAATACCAATAGTGGTTACTCAGTTATTTTTAAGCATCACATGCTAAGATGACTAATAATATGCAGTAAGTAACATTTTTAGAAAAGGTTGAGAGAAAATTATGACTACTGTAAAATTGAATAACAGATGAACTTCACATAATGTTATTCTACTTTTTGTGTGATCCTGGTTAATGCTGTAAGAATTCATTTATTACTGATCATCACTTAATAAACATTTGTTAAACTATTGGAAATAAGCTCTATATTTACTATTGTAAGTTTAGCCTCATTCAGGTTTGTATCACTTTATTATATTATAGCTCATGGTATTAAGGGATAAATTAAATCTTCAGTATGCTTCAGTAATTTTTTTCTCTAAAAGGTTATGATTTTCTTACATAGCCCTTGCTCTGTGAATGTCATCTAAGTCACTATTCTATACATGGATTTATATTACCTTGAATATAAGGGATGTGCTATTTGAACAATAAAATTCTTCTTAAAATATGTATCTCTCATGCATTTAGGTATGAAGATTCTGGTGAGAGAAGGTGAGGTACCAATTTGTACGCAGATACCCAATAGAGTAAGACAGGACTCATGTATCAAGTCCTAAATCTACATGTTCAGATAGCTAAATGATGCATACTCAGTTCCAAGTAACAAAGAAGTAAGCATTAGGACTTATCCACAAAGTAGATGCTAGTTATAAGCATAATTGATTATACCAGAAGTGTGCCATGTACTTAGAAAGTTCTGTCACTTCTATTGACTAGGAAATTATTATAATATGGAAAAAATGTTTTTCTCCATGTAAAGATGAGAGTCTTGATTCATTGTCTGCATGATGATGTGGGGAGATCAAAACTTAGGAGTCAGTGGAATGAATCCAAATTTTAAGAATTATTCAGTGGGTACTTCGGGATACATTACTTAGCTTTTTTTTTTTTTTTAGATTTTATTTATTTATTTGACAGAGAGATAGAGAGCACAAGTAGGCAGAGTGGCAGGCAGAGGGAGAGGGAGAAGCAGGCTCTCCACGGAGCAGGGAGCCCGATGCAGGACTCGATCCCAGGATACTGGGATCGTGACCTGAGCTGAAGGCTGCGGCTCTACCGACTGAGCCACCCAGGCACCCCATTACTTGTTACTTAGCTTTTTGATCCTTCTTCTGATTTGGCATAATATTACCACATAGACAAACACTCTCTAATAGGTCTTTCTCTTTTGAAATTTCCATGACTATACCACTAGATTTGTAGAGATTAACTGCAGCCAGAGCTACCCCCTCTTAGGCAAAATATACTGTGGCCAGCATTTCTTATATGCTATAATTTACTTGTCATGTTGGGATGGAAGTGGTCCTCAGGTCACTTATCTAAAAATAATTCCACTTATTTTTGGCAAGAATGCTTTTAATGAACAGGCATGGCTGTTTCGGGTAGTTTAAGTAATCAGTGAGGTTTAGGTTGTGATAAAACCGTTACCACCGTATTTCAAGAGGTTTAGAAGTCAAGCAAAAAGGAGAATAGGAGATCACTAAATAGAAAGTAAGGAGTCAAGGGAAGTTTGTGGGATTATTTTTTTATAGAGATTTGAGCATGCGAATAGATGAGATCGAAATCATTAGACAAAAGAAAATGAATCATGAATCAAGACCTTGAGTGTTGGAGGAGGTCATCAGAAGGCTATGACCTCCTGTTGATCTTTGGGCTGGACCCTGGCAATCAGAGGCTCCTCATGCTCTCCGCAGTCCTTGGAATGTGCATTCTGCCTACCATTCTCACAGGAGGGGCTGTTTCAAGGGAATAAACTTGAGAAAGTAACGTGTTACTGAGACCACTGGACTGAATATGTGATTGAATCCCATTAAGGCCTCTACATAAACTTTGAAGATTTTGACAGGCAGGTGCAGAGATCAGCTCATCTTGTGGGCACCCACAACAAGGGTACATAGGTCCCTTTACTAGTTAAATCCCCCACCTACCAATCTGTCTGTCCTTGCCCTCCATGTTTAGGAATTTCAAACCTAACCTGGAAAGCTCCTGAATTTTTGAAACAATAAAGAGAAGATTAAAATTTGCAATATCCAGGGCATAGGTGGAAAATACAATTAGAAGATGTCATTGGTTTTAATAATGCAAGTAAAATAGCATTCAAAAGCCAAATATCAAATAATTTTAGCTGACATTTCAACATTTATTAAAACAATATCTTGAATGTCAAAAAGGATTGGTAGGAAATAGTCAACCAGACTGTGGTATTAATTAATTTATCTAAAGTCATACTTTTAAATTTAATAAGAAGAGATTTAGATGCTTGGTAATTGTCGAGAAGTAGAGGGAGTTAACATTAAAAGGCTGCTCATGGAAAAAAATGGTATGATGTATTTAAAAGTATTTCTGAGGGGAGAATATAGGAATACTTGAAGTAACAAGGAAGTAACATTGTGTCCAAAAGGAAATGTCCTCCTACAACTTTGTGAGTCAATATTTATTTCCACGAAGGGCAGCCATTACTTCAAGGGATGTGATTTCAGGCTGATTTAAAAGCAAGATTGTACTGAAACTCTACTCTTCTTTAATTAGTAGCAATAAGATTGTGAGTGAAAAGTAAAAAATAGGCTCTTGGCGAGGTTTTATGTTATATTTTTACTTAGGCAAGAATGGGAAGCCAAGGATAGTTTTCTGAAATAGAAGTGTCTCACAGCAAGACAGCTCATTATCTCAATCAATATCTGGTATTTGTACTAAACTCCTACCAGAAGGTCACCACTATAAGATCCTTACATAGAAGTAAGTCCAGTATCAGAAGTGTAGCTATTGTAACCAATATTAGAGTTGTGTCAAGTACTCTAGCCTACACAACATAATCTCATATATACTAAATATAAACAATATAAATTTTAACTACAGTATTAAAAAGACAGTTATTCTATAATACATTCTAATCTCAGTATTTCACATGTTTATTTAACAAGGAATTTTATATGCCTATCATTATATAACACCTGTGACGAGAAGAACAATGTTATAAATGAAAATATATGGCACATAATCTGTCCTAGCTCAGAAGTTTACACATACCTGCAAACAGTAATATTGTCATGGAAGTATTACTTTTGAAAAACAAAAATACCAGGCATATTCAATATATCATTCACACCACAGGAACATCAGTCCATCCCATCAATTTTGGGCTATACTATAAACTGTGGAATCATTTTGGAGGGAAATTTGGCAGCATTCATCAAAACTCAATACCTAGCAGTTCTAATTTTTGCATTATCTTCTGCAGAAATATTGTCACGTGCTTGTCATTGTCTTCTGATTTTATTCTTTCTCACTGACTGCTTTTTCTCATTCTTCTCTCTGGGTTCTCTTGTCTTCAGACCCATAAATAGAAGCTATCAGGCTATCCCTGGACCCAGGCCTAGGTCTTGCTCACCTCTCTAGAAAGTTACTGAAGAGGTAATCCCATTCAGTGGTATAGGTTTTAATGCTATTTGGATGCCTCTTTCTAAATCTGTCTTTTGCTAAGTATCAGACCCTAATCTCCAAATGCCTACTCAGTATTTCTACTTGCACATCTAATTAGGCTGCCTGGGCTGTCAGAACTAAATATCAGAGACTGAGTAACTTAAGCAACAGAAACTTCTTTTCTTACAAGTCAGGAGTATGGAAGTCCAAGATTAAAGTTCTGACTGTTTGGATTCTTGGTGAGAGCTTTCTTCATGGCTTGTAGATGGCTTTTTTCCTATGTCCTCATGTGACTTCTTGGTGCTCCTGCAGAGAGAGCATGGGAACAAGGGGTCTGTTCTCTCTTATTATAAGGGAACTGGTCCCATCATGAGGACCTCACCCTTATGACCTCATCTAACTCTACTTACTTCCCGATGGCCCCATCTCCAAATACCATCATATTGGAAGTTAGCAATTCAGTGTATGTGACCCCTACCCCCTAGGGAAATACATGCAGTCCACAGGAACATCTAACAATCATATTAACCATAACTTGTTTAAAACCAAGCTGCTGGGACGCCTGGGTGTCTCAGTCAGTTAAGTGTCTGCCTTCCGCTCAGGTCATGATCCCTGGGTCCTGGGATCAAGCCGGCATTAGGCTCCTTGCTCAGCAAAGAGCCTGCTCTCCTTCTGCCTTCTGCTCCCTCTGTGCTCTCTCTCTCTCTCTCTCTCTCTCTCTCTGACAGATAAATAAATAAAATATTTTAAAAAAATGTAAAAAAAACCCTGAAGCTATTAATTTCTGCCTCTTCTCACCACAACCTAAATATATTCATTTTCCTTATCTGCTGCATCTCAGTAAATTAGGTAATGATTCATTTAATTTCGTAAGAATTTAGGGTCAATTCTGAGGCCCTGGTTTTTCTCTCTTTTCCCCACAGTCAGTGCCAATGTTAAATCTACTGGCTTCCTGGTCTTACTGTCTAAGTACATCTTTAATCCAGTCACTTCTACCTCTATCAGTTACATTTAATCCAACCACTATTGTCCCAGTTTCCTAACAGGTCTTTCAGCTTCTATCTTTATCCCCTACCCCAATTCATCACACAGTAACCAGATGTAAACCCTTCAATATCACTGTCAAAGTACTATCCATGATCTAAAGACCATTTCTGGTCTAACCATTTCGTTTTCTTTCTCATTTTGCTGAGTTCAACCCTGCCACAAGGACTTTGCACTCACCCAATTTATCCTTTCCTTTCCATAGATCTTAGTTTAAATATCCATACTTCTGATCTACATTCTCTAATCACTATCTGTAAATAGCATTTCCTTCCCCAGAAGAAATATTTTCACCTTTATCCACATTTAATTTTCTTTAAACAGGACCTGCTTCAGCTCACATGATATTGCAGTATATTGTCTGTCTTCCCAAATAAAATACAGACCACATGAGGGAAGCCATGTAATAGTGCCTGGTACTTTGGAGCCCTCCGTAAGTGTTTAGGTGAATGACTAAATTAATAAATGAGAGAATGGATATGGGCACATATATTGACTCAAACATATACATGCAAAAAATGGAGTTTGAGTGATTTACACGATAATATGTTAAGTGTTAATCTTCAGGGAGGGGAGTGAGACATGTAAATTATGTGACTTTCTATAGTAACATATTCATGCATACAACTTGGTCTGCAAATGTAATAATCACTAACTAGTCATGCCATTTGTGCTAGTGTTAAATACTAAAAGAGCGTTCTGTTAAGATTATTAAGGGAGTAAAGAATATAATTTGAGTGTCAATCTACCAAAAAATGGTTTTAAAGTTAAGACAAAATAATTTGGACAAGTACTAGTTATCTTTTCAACTCAAGATTCACTACTATGTCACTATGTATAATATCCCTGATTCCCCATGATGTCCACAATTAAAATAAACCTCCCAGGATACACTAAAAATGGAGGGGGGAGGCCTTTAAAGATTTGCCTTAATTGGCTCTGAGATTCAGTTTTGTTATCTGGAGAGAACAGAGGAGAATCAGTATTAACACCTGGACTCCTGTCTATGCAAAGTCCAGAGCTCCTAAAGTAACAATTAAATGGCTTAATCTTAAAACCCTCCAAGGTTTAATTCAGTAGCTCTCTTCAGAAGGGGACTGCTAATTCTTCCTGAATTGCTGCTGCTTCTAACTGCACTGCCTTAATTTGAACAGTATTCAAAATTCCATTCTCTCTAATGGAGTTAATTGCATTATGAAAGTCGGTTTAGAGTGGAAACTTATTTCCTCTTGTGGAGTATCTCTCTACAGAGTCCTTTCTTTTCCTTTCAACTTGACACATATCCACATTTATGCAGGATAATCTCACAAATGCAGTGGCCCTGTTTAAACCAAGTCTCAAAGAATATTCTTTTAAAATATGTATATACATACCAATGCATGTTAGCTATCCAAAGCGCCTATAATTTTGTACATGCTCAGGCCATCTGATCTAATAGAATCTAAGTCCTTGGAACATTAACAAATCTCTGAGCTTTTAAACAGGCTGTGACCTGTTCATTTAGAGGGCTACTTCAATAAATGGAAGTTCACTTAGGTTAATGATGGATCATGGAGCTGTTTGATTTGCAGCGAGCTCAGTTGCCCATTATCCCCTAACATTCATGTGGGTCATGTTATCACAACCAAATAATGAGTCAGGCCCCTTCCCTAGTTTTTGTAGATTTCCAAGTCATTACAGGAAATTTTAGTGTGCAAGTCCATGAAGCTTTATGCCTTATAGCTGCAGTTGAATTATTTTTGCCAAGAGTATGAAATGCCAGCTAAGGGTCAATTTCCTCATGAAAATATCAGCTGCTTATTCAAGAGTTCATCTGGGTATCTTCTTGAACAGAAAGGCAGACATTTTGTTTCTCCCTACCCTCCACTAAGCATCTGTAAAATTGTCTTCATATTTACCATCTTTATTTACTCCCTTGTGCATATATACAAAGACATGCAGAAAGACATACATAGAGACAGGACTGGTACATTGAATCAGTCTTTAATTTAAAAAAAAAGTTACATCAATTATATATGTCATTCCAAGGAGCCAAAGATCTGTTTTATCATGCCACCCATGGTGATTGCTTCCTTTATATATCTGTTTTCTATTACTTCATCACTGTCTCTTTAGAGGCACATATCCATGTGAAGAAATCTTGAAAGTTAAGGAAAATTCACTGGAAATACGTTTTAAATGCTTTTCAAAGCATGTTTGTGATGGCCTCACGTTATATGTTTATCACAGTGTATGCATGTGTGCACACAGACACAAATGTTAAAAGCAACTTCTTCAGTAACATCTCTAAAGCTAGCTAAATGTTTCTGATAGAAGGCAATAAACCCTTTGGCATTAATCCTTCCTAAAAATGAAATACTTCTACGCTATAGAGAAAGCTATATGAAATATGAATGACAGGAGAAAAACAACTTCATTTATTCTTGCTCTATGATTTATGGCGTAGAGATGACAACCATGGGGGAGGTGAAGAATGGCGAATTCTTCTGTGTTTGATGCTAATTTTACAGCACTACAGAAAAAGAGAGCATTGTGCCATATTCTGGATCTCTAAGTGAATTTATTTAAAGATGGTCCATTAGTTCATGTCACCATAGAGAACTAGTAAATTATGAGTGTTTTTACAAATAGACTTGGGAAAACTTCCCCAGTATTGTGGAATCACAGAGAACTACCCTGAAAAATTATTATATTCTGCTTCCCAGTCACAAAGCTATGACTAATAACTTTAACACAGAGCCAAGATATTTTCATTAATGGTTACTTAACCAATTTTTGTAAATGCATTTATTCTTCCATTTTTTAATGCCAAGGAAAGTTTTAAACTCCATGAGAATAAGAGGATAAGTTTAAGCTGAACAAGTAGAACCAAAATTCTCTTTGTAAAAACAAAAAATGTACCTGCCTTTCTCTGATAGAACTTAAAGAAATGTAAAAACGTTACAAAATGTATGAAGTCATTTTTTTTTACTTTGCCTTTGGCTTATTACTCTTTATTTAAAATGCATTTTGGAAAACTACATCAAAACATTTTATCAGGATAGAAATCAGTTTGAGTATATTTTATTAATAATTACAAAAATATCAAGACTTTTTAAAAAGATTTTATTTATTTATTTGACACAGAGAGAGATCACAAGGAGGCGGAGAGGCAGGCAGAGAGAGAGGAGGAAGCAGGCTCCCTACTGAGCAGAGAGCCCAATGTGGGGCTCGATCCCAGGACCCTGAGATCATGACCTGAGCCAAAGGCAGAGGTTTAAATAGCCTCTATGCCCCATCATTTATTTCTTGAAATATTTTCAACCTTATCTGGTCCCATACTAAAAAATCTAGGTAGTTTAGCACTTCCAATTTTATGATGAGATTCCATTTATAGTTTTGGCATGACCACTCACCTTGTAACTTACTACTCTTAGATATGTTTTATTTCTGACTTACCATGTACCTTTGGCCTGTAAAGGCAACAGATCATTGGTTAATACTTGATTCCAGGTTATTTACTTAACCTGAGCTGGTCCCTGACTATTCTCAGCCTCCATAAAGGTCAGTGGCATTGCAGGACTCCCTTGTGAAAAGCTCTCATGGGACATGTCCTTTATGAACAGCCTTGCATTGGGTCCCATGGCCCTTCTCTTGAGTTCTACAAGCCATCCTTTTCCACATTCGCAGAATTTGCAGGACATTCATTTCTCTGATGTTGCATACAGCTTTTTCTTAGCTATCTACATATATATAATAATTTTAGCCATCTGCCATTTAAAATACTTTTGAGATAATTTATTTAACTTCTATCTCAGGTGACATGTTTAGATTTTTAAAAAAACCAGCTGAAGGTAATGCTTAATCCAAGTAATGATTAACAAGAAGATTCCATTAGAATTCCCTGGATGCTATTTTGAGGATTTGTAGAGTTTTTTTTTTTCTTTCTAATTTTCAAAAATAACCCATTTGATGTTTTCGTCAGTTGTCATCTAATATATTTTGTTTCCTCAGTGATGATTGTTGTTTTTCTAGGGTAGGTATATTTTTATATTTCATTGTAAGTGTAATGCATGGATCCCTGGGTGTCTCAGTTGGTTAAGCACCTGCCTTCAGCTCAGGTCATGATCCCAACGTCCAGAGATTAAACTACACATTGGGCTCGCCGCTCCGCAGAGAGTCAGCTTCTCACTTTCTCTCTGTGTGTTTGCTAGCTCTCTCTCTCAAATAAGTAAATAAATAAATATTAAAAAATAATGTAATGCACATCCAAATCCAAGTGGAAGAAAAATCAGTTATTGCTGAGTGTGCTACACTGAAATCTGATCCTTCCTGGTCACCTGTTCTCTCACTTCCCAGAGATAACTGCTCACACCGGCAATTTCCTATGTACTCTTCCAGAAACTTTCTGCCATGAATATAAAGAAAAGTATTCTCTGTCTTTAATTTATTTAATGATTATTTGATCCAGTTAATTCTCTACCCTTAACAGCATTTTAAACTAGAATTCTAAGATGCCTGCACACCTTTAGTCTTATCTTTTACTTCCTGAACTATCACTTCTCAGTTTTATTTGCTGGTTTCCTTTCTTCCTCCCTTAATACAGAGGCAACTTTCATTTTATCCTGTCTATCTACACCCACACACACAGTGATCTAATCCAAGTTCATAGTTTTAAACACCATATGTTGACAACCCCAGATATATAGCTACAGCTCAAATCTCCCAAAATCTAATCTCCTCTACCAAACTGCTTTGTTGGCATGTGATATACTTGGATACCTAATAGACATCTCAAATTCACGTGTCCAAAATGAACTCTTGGTCTTCACTCACAAATATATTCTATTCTCAGATTTTACCATATCTATTGATAAATCCCATGCTTCCATTCAAGCTAACATTTCTCAAACTCACTTACATCTATTTCTTTTGCATTACGTATCTCATCTGCCAGGAAATCCTCTCTACTTCTAAAGCATATGGAGAATCTTACCAGTTCTCAGCAGCTTCACTGTTGTCACCATGATTCTGGTAGTAAAAATTGCTTACCTGAATACTGCAAGAGCCTCCTAACACATCATGCTTCTAGCCTTCCAAAGATGAGCCTCAACAGCAAGGCCCATCCTTTGAAAATACATTAGATCATGTTACCACTATGTTCAAAATCAACTGATGGCTCCCCATTTACCTCAAGAGGAAATGCCAAGGGTTTTTGTGATCTATGCTGCCTCATTTTATTTCTGATCCGTTCTTCGTGCTCTCTTCCCTTTGCTCATTCAGCTCACACAACTCTTCTCTGGGATTTTCCTGAAACTTACCAAGCCTACTCCCAGTTTTGTAGCCATTCCCTCTAACTGGAATTTTGTTTAACAGATGCCTACTTGACAAGCTGCCTTAGAGTGTCTTCAAGTTACCCCTTCTGTATGGGGTCTATTCCTACTACTCTATTTAATAGTAGTGTATATTGCACAAAACCCTCAAGTAATACCACATGCTTTATTCTCTTACCTTGTTCTTTTTCCGTGTCATGATGATTATTTATTTCCACTTCCTCTTTAAGCACTTGGAGAACAGGGATCCTTACATCTTATGCGATGATATATCTCAGGAGATAAGACTAGTGTCTGGCAGACTAGTACATAGTAAATGCTTGCCATATTTATAAATAGATTTTGTATATATAAATAAATGAATGACCAAATTACTCCATATTTCTTATATGACTTTTGTGTGTTACAAACATACATGATCATACATTAGCATGAGCACACATACTTTTATTTTGAAGGAAAAATAAAATTGCAAATAATCTTACATATTTGTTTATAATGAGAGAAATGTTGCTGGGTTTTAGAACGATGAAGTGAAACATCTGTGGTATTTAGTTTGTTCTGGTTTGCGTGTGTGTGACTTTAGTTTTTTGGTCCCAATTGAACTTGAATGTATTGAAATCAGATATTTAACCTGATTGTTTCTGAAGATTCCTTTTCAATGACAGTGGAGGATAGGTAAGGTAAAAATTACCTTTATTTGCTCTTCTTTTCATCTAATATTCATGCGCTTTACCCTTTATACTTTTAAGTGTTCAGCCACGTATGAACCAAGGTAGAAGTGAGGGTGTGCAAACAAGTGTCTACTTACGTGCCCATGGATTTGTTACTAAGGTGACTTAAAGCAAATTGGAGGTCGTAAGTTCGTGGTGGTAAAAGACATTTCAAGTGTATACTAGAAACATCTATGTATACACACATATACATTTAGAGAAGGAGACCGATGGTGGGGGAGAAGGAGAGATAGAAATAAAACTTAAGTGATATTTATGAAGGATAAAGAATTATATACATTTATATGAATTGTAAATATTTTCCATTTACAAATATTTAACTCCTTTATTTTTCTAACTTGTTACAAAGAATCTAGGATATACCAAGAGAATAAGAGAAAGAATAAAGCAACCACCAAATATATTTGATAAAAAAGTTGTTATGTTAATATAAAAACAACCACCAAAACCCCCGAACTTTTAAACAGAAAAATTGCATTAAAGGCTAAAATATACATTTTATGAACTGTCTATTGCCTTGAGGAAAATTTCCCTTTATCTGCCTATGCTAGTCCATTTGAGCTACTATAAAAAATGCCATAAACTAGGTGGCTTAAACAACCGACATTTATTTTTCACAGTTTTTGAGAATAGGAAGTCCAAGGTCAAGGTTGGTCAAGTCCAAGGTCTCAGGGTCCTCGAAGATTCATTGTCTGGTAAAGGCTATACCTCCTGATTCATGGATAGTGGTCTCACTGTCCTCACAAGGTGGAAGAGGAGAGAGAGCTCTCTGGGGTCTTCCTTATAAGGGCGCTAATTCCATTCATGGTGGCTCCACCCTCATTTCCACCCTCCACTTCCCAAAGGCCCCACCTCCTAATACCATCACATAGAGAGTTAGAATTTCAACATAGGAATTTTTTTTAAAGATTTTATTTATTTATTTGACATAGAGAGAGATTACAAGTAGGCAGAGAGGCAGGCAGAGGAGGAAGCAGGCTCCCTGCTGAGCAGAGAGCCCGATGCGGGCCTCGATCCCAGGACACTGAGATCATGACCTGAGCCGAACGCAGAGGCTTTAACCCACTGAGCCACCCAGGCGCCCTCAATATAGGAATTTTGAAGGACCCCAATATTCATTCTATATAGCACTATCTTTACTGAAGGTGTTGTTACTGTTCTTTCAACATTGATAAAATAAAACTGTTGAATCGGTGTATTAATTAGGTTTCAGAAAGCAGAGCTGGTTCTAAATTTCATGAGAACAAGGGATTAATTTTTAGCATGAATTTACACAATAGATGGTGAGCTGGAAGGGAAGTACTGAGGCTCAGAGAGAAGCCTCTATCTATTCTGAAGTGTGAGTAGAGATGGATTAGTCACAGCTGGCAAGGACATCTGGGAATCCCAGCACTGGGGCTACTGAGGTGGTAGCTCATGATGGGGTGCTCCTGCAGAGTTCTATAAGAAGCTGTCGACTCAGCTGAGCAACTGCCTTTGTGGATCTGTAGCCAGGAAAATGGGTAGGTTGTCCTGAAGTTGCTGTGCATCGTTGTAGCCAGACATCCAGAATAACAGCTAATGGAGGAATAGTGCATGATGAGGACGAGCCAGACCCACTTGTTCATCTCTGGGTCTGTTCCCCAGATATCTGTCCACAATCGTCTTTGAGAATAATGGTTGCTTCTTCACCTGTGTCTTCCAAATTGTGCTTCTAGTTGGTTCTTCTGAGAACCATCTGGATGGAGAATCTGTGAAACCTATTCCCAGATCCACCAAGTTGACAGAACCCAACATAGCAAGTAATTCCTTATCACATTGGCGTCCAAACACATCTCCTTAAACTTTATTTAGCTTCCACATAAAGGAGTTAGGAAAACTGGGCTTCTACCTAACATGACAATCCTGTGGTTCAACATCTCAGTGCAGTTTCCATGAAAGTGATATTTTAATGTTTATTAGCTTTTATTTCATCAATCTGTTCCTCCTCTGGTATAGTATATATTAACAATGAAAAGCAATATGTAATGAAATGTCCAACACTGCAATTTATCTAGGATGTACATGGAAAAATGTGACATTTTATTTGTCTCTTCATAACAATAAACATATTATAACATGACTAAAATGTCAATTACCTACTGGCATTCTCATTTATACTTACAGATAATGCAAAATGTTTATCTGACATATGGCAGGGGGCTGAAAGGCCTAATGTCCCTGAAGTTTCTAAATTTTACATCATGTGTTTGGGATTCTTTTATATTGAAGCTGATGTTCTGGGATTTTATTATTTTTCATTTCAGTTTTTCATTTAATAAACACTTATTTGGTGATCTAATATATGTCAGACCCTGTTCGAAGTGGTGTATCTATAGCTATAGAAACAACAAAGTCCAGTTTACACAGGACTTTATACAATATTCTTCTTTGTTATTCTTTACAATATTTTTCCTTTATACAATATTATTCCTAATCCACATATCCCATTAAATGATAACTCCTCTGGAGCTAAAGAAGTTCAGATAAGGAACTTAAAAAATTTAGCTGGTGCATTTGTTCTTGATTACTCACAATCCTGAAGTTCCCATGAAAGCAGTGGGGACAGTGATAGTTACCACTGTGGGCTAACTTAATCAGTTATTTGGTTACTTGTAGTTTCTAGAACTTCCTATACTAGAATTATGGTAGTTTTGCTGCAGAAAAACAAAATGCTTATTTACTGTGTTTGAATAATCACCGAAGCCGAAAATGAATTCCCATCATTTGTTTTTGTTAGTTCACATTGCTTTAACATTTTTTAATTGGAATATAATTGACATATAACATTATATTCGTTTTAGGAGCACAATATAGCAATTTGATATATGTATATTGTTAATTTTAAAAATAAAACTGCAAATTATTTTACCAGCAAAAGATGGGCTTATTTGGGAATGGCAGAGATTGCAGTCTGGGACAAGCAGTCAGTCTATGGCAAAACCATAGGCAAGTCCAACAAATGAAAGATGGTAACTTTTTTTTTTTTAAGATTTTATTTATTTATTTGACAGAGAGAAACACAGCAGGGAGGAAACACCAGCAGGGGAAGTGGGACAGGGAGAAGCAGGCTTCCTGCTGAGCAGAGACTTGTGCCTCCCCACCCCCTGCCCATGCGGGGCTTGATCCCAGGACCCTGGGATGGTAACCTGAGCCGAAGGCAGAGGCTTTAACCCACTGAGCCACCCAGGTGCCCCTGTATAGCACATTTTGATTATCCGTTCATGAGTAGATAGAGACTTAGGTTACTTCCATGTTTTGGCTGTTGTAAATAATGCTGAAGTGAACATGGGGTGCATGTATCTTTTCAAGTTATTGTTTCCATTTTTTTCCAGATAAATACATAGAAGTGGAATTGCTGGATCACATGGTAGTTCCATTTTTAACTTTTCAAGGAATTTCCACACCGTTTTCCGTAGTGGCTGTACCAGTTTGCGTTCCCACCAATAGTGCAGGAGAGCTTCCTTTTCTCTGCATCCTCGCCAACACTGGTTATCTCTTGTTTTTTGTTTGTTTGTTTTGTTTTTTAATACTAGCCATTCTGACTGGTGTGAGGTATGGTATCTCATTGTGGTTTTAGTTTGTATTTCCCTGATCTAGCTTTTCTCTTTTCTCTGCCTAGCTCATGCAGTGTTTTTGTTTGTTTGTTTGTTTGTTTTGTGTGTGTGTGTGTGTGTGTGTGTGTGTGTGTTTAGATTAGGCATCTTTTCCTGGTCTAATTCTTCTTGCTATGTTTGAAATTTCTGTTACACGAAGCACCTATGTATGCAAACCTCTTTCGAAGGAAAAAATCAACTAACTTCTTTTGCAAACATTGCTACAGTTGACCAACAACTCACCCCCTGCCCGTCCTGGGAACAAAGGAAGATGGTAGTTTCAACAACATTGACATTAGCTGGCCTCTGACTCAGTTTACCAAATGGAATTTGACTCACAGGGACAATTACTACCATACTGGAGAAGTTAATAGCTGGGTTTTTGCTCTCTAGTTTTTCTTCACCTGTCACCTCAACTAGCAATTAGGGAAGCATGAGCTCATTTGGAAGTGAACTGATAGACATTGCGTTTAGAAAGCTGCCCTACAGCCTTGCCCACATCCACAGTTGACTTTGTATGAGTGAGAAATAGATTATAGGAAGGTGAGATGAATGGTTTGTTAGTGAAAATCATATATAGCGAGTGCAAATACAATCCTCTTGACAGACATAGGTACTGGTGAAATAATGCCATTGCAAATTGTTACATTGCAGAGAGATAATAACAACTGAAAAATGATAACTGAATAAACCCATTTCCTTATTAGTAAGATAATTCTCCTTGATGTAGTTCTTCTAGGACATTCTAATTCTCAATAATTTGTAAATCTATTAATGATTAGATTATTTCCACTTCTAGAATATTTTCCCCATTCAAGAGCTAGAAGATATAACAGGCCTAAGAATTTTGGTCCTGAAAAAGCAAAAATTAAATATGTATGAATAGAGTTTGGGTAAGAATAGTAATAAGATGATAATTAGATACACATTGAGTGTTCCTCTAAAAAAGTTGTGCATTTTAACTGCGAACTAACAAATTCTTGCAGGAAAAAGCTTCAAAATCTCTTCTCATTGTGGTATTTTGCTAAATAAAAATGCAAATTTTATTACAAGATTGTGCGGCTTTATTTTATGAGCACATTTGGTGCTTTTTCATTTGTCGAAATAGTAAGCTTTTATTACATAACGACTTTCCTTCTTCCCCCTTCCTTCCTTCCTTCCTTCCTTCCTTCCTTCCTTCCTTCTCACCTTTCTTCCCTCCTTTCCTTCCTTCTTCTAGATTTTTTCTTGAAATCAAGTATTCTAAGCCCTCCAGACTCAGGATTCATTTTTTTTTTCTAATAAATATTTGTCCTATCATAAATTGTCATCCCAGTTTAACTTGGTTCCTGAAGAAACCTCTCCACACAGTGAATAATACTATATTTAAAGGATTTGGATATCTTAATCTCTTATTTAAAACCCTATCTAATTTTTAAATTTTCCCTTAAAGTGTTTGTTCCCATTTATGTCCATTCTTTCAGCATACTTCTTATTCGCCTTTGTAGATCTATTATACAATTTAACTCACATGGTAACTTAATACACTGTGTCTTAACCCTTTTCTTATATAATCAGTCCTTATTTATTGAGCACTTACTATTTTCCAGTCACTTGTTCTACACTGAAAATAAATGATGAATAAGATGAACATATTCCATCTGTCATAAATCCCCTTTCTTCCCTTCCCTAGTATATGGTCAATGGCTCATTCTTTGTAGAAGTACCGCATAAGTATGTGGTCATTTAGAATACTTGCTAGTAAAATCTGATACAACACGTAGTTGAAAATAATTGTAATTTCTTACCATGTCCCTAAAATATCAATAATAAATTAATTGGCTGTTAGGAGATCAGATCTACTGATCTACTGAGTATATGCATTCTACAAAATGAATATAACCTCCTTTAATCAGGACCATGTTGAACTTTTTCTAGGCTTTGAGCTGAAAGGGAGTAAGATGAGAAAAGGAAGCTTTTAAACTGCACCTATTTTAAAATTATAGTAAAAGAGCACATCATTTTTGTAATGGATGTGTTCATTACAATTAACATACTTTAATTACTACCTACCTGGGAGAGCTGTACTTGGAAACATTTTTGTTAGTGTTGAGGTCAAATTAATTAAGTACTTGAATTTTCTCAGTAAGTATCTTGTCATTCTTTCTTGTCTTCTCTATAATTATTATAAATTAGTTATTTTGTTTCCCCATTGTGTTCTCTGAAAGTCACCACTCTGGCTTTCAAACACAGGACCTGAAAAAAACCACTTAACTCTGGTTCCCTCTTCCCTAACTGGCATAGCTGAAATGGTACTGATGCTGACCACTCTGTTCCCAAACAGGAGGAGGTTTCATTAATGAATGAAGAATTTTGCAATTATAAAGTGCAAGTGACACTACAAAAATATTTTGTGTTAGGTAGCTGAAGGTCAGGGATTATTAACTACAACACCTGAGAGTCATGATACCCAGCATATCTCGTGGGGAAACAGTGAGTGCAGACTTAATGGAGGGTCATGTCCTTTGGTTCAAAACAAAACTAAAGAGGATGATTACATGTTTTATATGGAATAATTGCATTTAGTGCAAGTTTATTTCCTAATGGCTTTACTTAATTCATAAAAATAATCATGTGTCACTGCATTGACTACTTGATCAACGAAAAGTGATTTTGCAAAAGTGACAATGGAGTTTGGGTACATTGTAATGTGTCCTGATTTAATCAAATGACCATGGAAACATTGCACATAATCAGTGTTATCAAAAAAACTCCCAAATACTTGGCAGTTAAATATCCCTGAAAGTAAATCATTCCCACAGAGTATTTAAAATACTTAAAAGTTTTAAATAAATTAAATCAGGGATACTGGGACCTGCAGTTCCTATGTTTTCTAAAATAAGAATATTTCCACATTTGTACCAACTCTGACTTTGCAAGTTCTTGATGATTTAGTAAAAATATTTTGTTATGCAATTTGTAATGAGAAACCTGATGATTAATCCTTTAATAGTAAGAGCATGGTTTGTAATTGTCAATTGTAATATGACTTTCACATCACCAATTTTGCATAGTTTTCATTTTATTTTTTTAAAAAGATTTATTTATTTGAGAGAGAGAGAGAATGGGGGGGGGTGCAGAGGAAGTGAGAGACTCTGAAGCACACTCCAGACCCAGCTTGGAGCTGGACCCGTGGCTCAGTCTCACAGCTGTGGAATCATGACCTGAGCTGAAACTAAGAGTCGGCCGCGTAACCAGCTGAGTCACCCAGGCGTCCCTGTATAGTCTTCATTTTAAACCAGTAATGTAATTTCACAAAATCTGTGGCATACAGGGCATTTTCACAGAGTCTCAACCATGTGACAAGCACTGTACTCTGGTCTGAAGAGATCCCTGTGAAGGCAGTTTATCTTTGTTTCCTTTGCACTGATCTCCAGTCAGTGTCCTCTCAGCAAAGTGCATTGTGACACTATCACGAACATAGAGAATATTTTGAATCCTATTACAGTGATTCTGTTGGCTTCAGTCCTTGGTTTTGTGAGACATTCTGTCTAGATTCTAAAGTTAAAAACACAGTCCAAACTGCCAGATATCTAGTGCGAGGAATCATTAAAAAGTAGTTTATCCAGACGAGGACAAAAACATTAGTCACACAAAATCTAAAGTAATTACAGGGTATAGAGAGATTGGGAGATATCTTTTTATTTTTTTTATTTTTTTTAGTATTTTATTTATTTATTTGACACAGAGAGAGAGAGATCACAAGTAGGCAGAGAGGCAGGCAGAGGGAGAGGGGGAAGCAGGCTCCCTGCCAAGCAAAGAGCCCGATGCGGGGCTCGATCCCAGGACCCTGAGATCATGACCCGAGCCGAAGGCAGAGGCTTTAACCCACTGAGCCACCCAGGCACCCTCTTTTTAGGAGTAAACTTTGAATTTTACAAATAAAGTATTTGCTGAGTTAAAAAAAAAAAGACAATGATCTTAAAAATTAAAAGTAGGCTGAATGCTACTAAAGATGTTCATCAAATAGGAAAGGATAATTATCATAGATTTAATTAGGATATTATTGGCTCTGAAGTCCCAGACCACAAATAATATTTGTATAAAAAAATGTTGGTTAGTCACTGATATGTTTGCTCCTTTTCTCCTGTCCCTAGGTCTCCGGCAAAACCACATGCTTGTCAAGTATTGAAATGAATTACAGAATAAAGGAAGGAAAATTTATTATTTAAAATTTTGTCCTTATAACATATGTTTAGAATATTTTGTTGTGATTACACTTCCCATTGTTAATTTTTTTACAATTCCTTACCCTTATGTACCCATTTCTTTGTGTTTTCCCTCATGGGTGTTTTCCATTGAGACTTCGATAATACCCCCAATTCCCACACCTCTTTGCTTGTCTTACCCCCATACATTCTTTGTGAGAAAAATGACCAATCTAATAATTTTAATGAACATGTGTATGCTACAAATGGACATCTAAATCCCTGTCCAATTTCTCACACTTCAGACTTTGCTGAGACCTAAGAATGAACCTATGACTCTCATACTCATGTATTTACTAAAATATTGACTAATGTTTTTAAATGTTTATTTAATGTCAGGTACGATAAGGTACTTTATATATAGTATCACAGTTAATGCTTCAATAATCCACTGAGCAATTACATTTTCCATTTTACATATGAAGATACCAAATTTCTGAGAGAGCTAAAGTGAATGGCAAGGTCACAGAAGTATTAAGTGGAATAGCTGAGGCTGGAAGCCAATTGTGTTTGATGCCAAAGTCCATCTTCTTAGGTATGATTAATACCTCCTCTATTTTTCACCACAGGCAGTAATATCATCTTTCATCCAGTCATGCAAATCTCTAACCTGGGAGTCTCCCCAAATCTTTCTTTTGCAGTCCCCTATCTAATCAATCACCAAGACTAGATAAATTAAATTCTAAGTATCTTCCAAAAATATTCCTATTATTGTTTTCACACGGACTCTAATTATTTTTCTGACAAAATTATGTGTTTTTCTACAATTATGATCATCTTGTTTTCTGTTTTCATAACTCACCTTTGGAGATACAGCTAAAATAATCTGTTCAGGAGAAATTGACCATGCCCCTTTTCCTTGAGCTCCTTAGTTTACTTTGTAGCAGCTTTATGGTGAAGTTCTGGGCATAAACATGGTATCTAATATGTTCTATCCCCTACTTTTTAAGGGTCTTTGAAGCACCACCCATGCACACCTTTATTCCTTTTCCCCTTCTATCCCAATTATCAACAGGACTCCCATTTTTAAAAAAATACTCATATTTGAATACACAACTTAATTATTTTCTAAGAAGCCTCCCTTGATTTCTTCCCACCTTCAAAAAGAGGGGTGACATCTCTTTGTTAATGGAAATCTATTGTATCTCTTTCCTTCATCTTATAACATTTGATTTATTAATTTGTCTCTCAACTTAGGTTATAAGCACTGAAAGGACAGTAGGGGCTGATTCATCTTTGAATCACGGAGTGTGGTATGTAATAAGCATTCAGTTATGCCTGAAGTAAGCTAAAATACACTACACCAATTATGTAAGAGAAAATTTATGGAAAATTCTGTTAAAATGGTTAATTAATGAAATGGAACTTATGTTGATTTCAGTTTGCTTTTAGTGTGTTTTGATTATTAATATTTAATATTAATCATATATATTACATAGCAGTGGTTCAGTAAAGCAGAGTAAATATTTAGAGAAGTGTAGAGAATAAGGTTTGTAAAAATTCTCTAATAGAAGCCATCAAATCTAAGTTAATATAAAATGAAATAATTGGACTTGGATTTTAAAATCAAATGTGATCAAGTATGTTTCACATTCAATCCTAAGGACAATTTTGAAAATCACTCAAAATCTCTGCTTTATTTTTGGAATCATAACTAGAAAGATGAAACATAAGGGTGAATATAAACTGAGTAAGTATCTGAGAAGGAAGAGAGTGGATAGATTTGAACATGAAAGAAAACATTAAAAGTAGATAGTACCTCTTTTTTAATGAAGTTAGCATGTTTTCATTTTTTAAAAAATTGTCCATCTATTTTAGAGGCAGGGAGGGGCAGAGGGAGAGGGAGAGAATCCCAAGCTGACTCTGGGCTGAGCGTGGAGCCCACCTGAGGCCTGGTCCCATGACCCTGAGATCACCACCTGAGCTGAAACCAAAAGTTGGATGTTCAACCAACTGTGCCACCCAAGCACCCCCTTTTTTTAAAATTTAAATTCTGGTCAGTTGACATATATCTCAATGCTGGTTCAGGAGTAGAGTTCAGTGATTCATCATTTACATATAATTCCAGTGCTCATCATAACAAGTGCCCTTCTTAATACCCATCACCCATCTAGCCCATCCCACCCACCACCTTCGATCAACCCTGTTTGTTCTCTATAGCTAAGAGTCTCTCATGATTTGTTTCCCTCTCTCTCTCTTTTCCCCCTCCCAAATGTTCAAATGTTTTGTTTCTTAAATTCCACGTGTAAGTGAAATCATATATTTGTCTTTCTCTGATTGACTTATTTTTCTTAGCATAATACACTCTAGCTCCATCCACGTGGTAGCAAATGGCAAGATTTCATTCTTGTTGATGGCTGAGTAGTACTCCACTGTGTGTGTGTGTGTGTGTGTGTGTGTGTGTACATGTATGCATGTATACATATACCATCTTCTTTATCCATTCATCCCAAAATACACATTTGAAAGAGAAATGTACCCTAATGCTTATAGCAGCATTATCAACAATAGCTAGACTGTGGAAAGAGCCCAAATGCCCACTGACTGATGAATGGGTAAATAAGATGTGGTAGAGGGGTGCCTGGGTGGCTCAGTCAGTTGAGCATCTGACTCTTGGTTTCAGTTCAGGTCATGATCTCAGGGTCCCGAAATTGAGCCCCTTTTGGGTTCTATGCCCAGGGTGGAGTCTGCTGGAGATTATTTTCCTCTTCCTGTGTTCCTCTCCTGCTCGTGTGTGCTCTCTCTTTCTCTCAAGTAAATAGGTAAAATATTTGGGGGGGAAGAAAAGATGTGGTATATGTATATAATATAATACTGCCTCTTTATTAATTCTTTGTAATGGGATATGTTTTCAGTCCTAAGAGAGAAAAAGGAGAAATAATCATCATATTTGAAAATATATAAGTAAATACCTCAAGTCAAAGTTCTGATTAGGTCTCATTTATACTAAGGGATAATATTCATGTGCTAGACTCTAGCCAGTTACTATTGTATGTAAAAAGATATATGTCATATATATGTTCTATATAAATTGCTAGTTTTAGAGTTTTTTAAACTATGTAAACAATAATTATACTATTTTCGCATATCTACAAGAAAGAAAAATTTTTCTTAATTTTTTTTTTAAAGATTTTATTTATTTATTTGACACAGAGAGAGAGATCACAAGTAGGCAGAGAGGCAGGCAGAGAGAGAGGAGGAAGCAGGTTCCCCACTGAGCAGGGAGCCTGATGCGGGCCTCGATCCCAGGACCCTGAGATCATGACCCGAGCTGAAGGCAGAGGCTTTAACCCACTAAGCCACCCAGGCGCCCTCTTAATTTTTTAATATAATATTTAGAATAGATAAAAATTTGTTTTGCAGAGTCACATGACAGAAATTCATGTTTTATCAGAAATTTCGTTTGCAAAATAAGGCTTTGATTTAACATTAAAAAAAAAACCTTTAGTAGTGATGTAATAACTACACTTTATCTCCTAATAATTTACACATAGGTTCTATGCTAATATAAATACAAAAGAATCTATGGACTCTTTGGTATTTCAGATTCATCCATATTAGTCATCTAGTGTTATAATATTGTTGTAAAAGAGACCATCCGTAGGAAGCATTTATTCTCATGCCCGTGTGGCTACCATTCAATTTTGATTTGGTTGATCAAGACTGGCCTTGGGTAAGCAACTCTGTTTCAGGTTCTAGTTAGCTGGGTTAGGTCATTGTAAATGTTTTCATCCTGGGGACTTGTAAATAACAATGACTACTTGGGTCAGAATCTTCAAATGAGAATAGAAACAGAAGAGAGCTAGATCAAATCAAAAGAGAACTTTTAGAGTTTCTGTTCTCTTTATGGTAGCCGATATCCCATTGGCCAAGCAAGACACATGGCCAACCCTAAGTCAAGGTGTACAGAACATTCCTCCTACCAGGAGGCCAAGACGAAGCTGTGGCTGTCTAATTTTATGACAAGGGAGTAAATAACTGAGCTTACTATTTCAATCTGGTAAATCATTTTAGTACTTTGTGTAGGAAATTTAAAAGACAGCCACTTCATTTTCTCATATTTAAATGTTACATATCCTGAAAGTGATGAAAAAACTTGTAAAATATTATGAATTATGTGAAATAGTCTGGATAATGTGTCAAACAATTCTGAGTTTACCGGACCCTGAAAATATTAGTTAAGATTGTAGATGGTGAACTAACTTCCCCAAAGTCTTCCAGCTAATTAAAGACAGAATTTAAAGTCTACTTACGTTTGAGTTAAAAAATCTGTGCTTTTCCTCACTATAGTATATCTCCTTCATTTCCAATAACTCATCTATCTTTAGAATTCCCTAATGCATTATGAAATTGACCACACTTCCTTTGATTCCTTCAATAAAGAGAATTCTTCTTGAGTCTGTACTTTGACCTTCAAAAAAGTTGAAAATGGTCTTCATCTAGCCTCTTTCTGTTAATGCTTGTTTGAGTCCTAGGAAAATATAGGGGAAAAAAAAGCTCCATTTTTTTTTCCTTGTCAGAATAGGTAATCAATAAAATAATTGTTTAATGAATGAAAACATATATCCACATATAGACACCTACCAAATTCACTGTTCCCAACTTTTGGTTTTCTAGCACAGAATACAGTGAGAATTATGGCTGCCATATGCTCAAGATATTAAAACCTAATGATATCTAATAATTTGTCCTCAGATCATATTTATCTGGTAACCATAAATACTTATTTCTTCACCTACCATTGTTATTAATTTCTAAAGTCCTGGGTGCCTGGGTGGCTCAGTGGGTTAAAGCCTCTGCCTTTGGCTCAGGTCATGATCTCAGGGTCCTGGGATCCAGCCCCGCATCGGGTTGCCTACTCAGCAGGGAGCCTGCTTCCTCCTCTCTCTGCCTGCCTCTCCGCCTACTTGTGATCTCTCTCTCTCTCTCTCAAAAAAAAATAAAAAATCTTTAAAAAAAAATAAAGTCCTTGGGTCTTTTACCGTACATTATTATTGTTCAGTCATTGAGATCAACTTTTCAGTTTATTTCAGGTTACTAACTAATCCTTCTTCCTTCATGTTAACCAGAAGCATGTTTATAACCTCTAACCTTGATACATCTATTAGCATTTATTTATTTATTTTTAAGATTTTATTTCTTTATTTAACAGAGAACACACAAGCCAGGGGAGCAGTAGGCCGATGGAGAGGGAGAAGCAGGCTCACTGCTGAGCAGGGAGCCCAATGCGGGGCTCTATCCAGGGACCCTGGGATCATGACCTGAGCCGAAGGCAGTCTCTTAACCAACTGAGCCACCCAGACACCCCTAGATTAGCATTTAAATAAAATAAGATTGGTGGCAGAACCCAGTGACATTTCAGCAAAATACCTAACAAGTTTTTCTTTCACTAAAAACCTGTATCATTTTCATAAGGCCATTTATTCAGCTGCAGATTACCTAATTTTAAAAAATACATTTGCCCAATATCTTTACATTTTATCCACTGGTCTCTAACCTGTAGATATAATATTTACAGATAATTTTTCTTTGCAGATCCTTTGGCCTATAAACCTCATGATATTTTTAGGGTAAAGATTTACTCTTATTTATGTCCACTGAAATAAAATTATTTTACATTTCTAATCAAATTCTTTACCCTTTGTGTATGCTATAGTTTCTTTTTTATATTTGACTCTTCCAAAGAACCATATAATTCAACTGTGGTGAGCTCCCTCAGAATTTAGAATTTGTGGGTTTTATGAATGTGGAGTGTCAGAGCTTATGTCCATGCAATTTTACTTTTTTTTTTTTTTTTTTTTGAGAGAGAGAGCAAGTGCCATTTGAGCAGGCGGAGGGGGAGAGGGAGAGAGAGAATCTTATGGGTAGCTCCATACCCAGTGTGGAACTCAATGTAGGGCCTGATCTCATGACCCTGGGATCATGACCTGAGCCAAAATCAAGAGTCAGACACTCAACTGACTGAGCCATCCAGGCGCCTCCCTTTCTTTCTTTACGGGCTTAACAAATATCTCAATATCTCAACCTTGAACAATATATTATTTTAGTTTTAAAGTTCTCTGGGTTTATAATAATGATAGATGCTGTGTGTATCCTTCTGAGGAGTGTGTGTACAGATCAGAAAGGCAGGATATTGTAAAGAACATGGAGTCAGTAAAAAAATGGTCATGTTGGACTCCTGACTTCTCTAATCATTAGCAAGTTACTTAACATTTCTGCACCTTACTATCCTAATTTGTAAAATATGGAGAATTAATGAACTACCTCATAATGTTCAGAGGATTGAAGAAGTTATAATACTGAGTAAGTATAGAATAATAGCTGGCAGAGTGAACATAATGTAAGAGGTTCCTACTAGTATCATTTTTGAGATTAAGTCTATGTTTTTGAATTTCATCATGTGGATATATATAGCGGTAATATATGTGACAGCATGATTCTTGGTATCTGACAAGTCATGTCCCAGCTTTGTGTGACCTCTTTAGTAGCTAATCACGAATATTCTTGATATTTGACTCTTCTTTATAAATTTCAGTCTCTCAGCCTGTCAAATTCCCGACCAAACACAAAAAACAAAACAAAACAAAAAAACTGAAAACAGAAACAAATAGATCCAAAATAATTTGTAGTTCTTGGGGCACTTGGGTCACTCAGTTGGTTAAGTGACTGCCTTCAGCTCAGGTCATGATCCTGGAGTCTCAGAATCGAGTCCTGCATCAGGCTCCCTGCTCAATAGGGAGTCTGCTTCTCCCTCTGACCCTCTCCCCCTCTCATGCTCTCTCTCTTTCATTCTCTCTCTCTCAAATAAATGAAAAATCTTTAAAAAATAATAATTTGTACTTCTTTAAGATTTCATTAATTTATTACAATTAAGTATATAATTTGGTCATATATGTATTTTATTACTATTTTCTTTTTTGTTATATTCTAAATGACATCAGAATTTCTACTGTATTTACTAACTATTCCTGGTCTGTAGAAACACAATTGTTAAATATTAATTTAGTACCCAGCAAATTTATAAAATTCTCTAATCTCCACAATAAATTTAGAATTGTAAATGTTTTCTGAATTTGATTTATATTATCTGTGAATTATGAGGTTCTTTTCTTCCAGTGCTTATTCATTTTCCTCTCTGAGTTGACTAGGATTTCTAGTATTTAGGTTGGTACAAATGGTGATTGTGGGCTTCTTTACCTCTTGCCAGTATTTACATGCTTACTGGTTATTTATTCCAACTAATTCATCAGTCAGTGAATGAGATATATCACATATATATAGAAGATATATATATATCTCCAGACCAACCAGTTGTTAGCATCTACAGATCAAATCACCACCACCATCCTTTTTCTTTCTGGATTTTTGCAGTATTCTTCCTTCTTCTGCCCTTTGTTACCTTTAATCTATCTTCAACACAATTGTTAGATTGAACCTTCATAATATGAGAGGTCACTTTCTTATATCAATCTGCTCAAAACTCTCCAGTGTCTTTATGTCTTTCATAATACAAGCCAATTGTCAAAGAGGACTTAACAGTGATTTAGAAAACTCTGCATAAGGAGCACCTGAGTGGCTCAGTCAGTTAAGCGGGCACCCTTGATTTCAGCACAGGTCATGATTTCAGGGTTCTGAGATTGAGCCCTGAGTCTGACTCCACACTCAGGATAGAGTCTACTTGAGATTCTCTCCCTTTCCTTCTGCCCCTCCCTCTTGCTCATTCTTTCTCTCAGAATTCTTACCAAAAACAAAAGACAACTCTACATGATCAACCCCAGCCTACTTTCCTTTTTGCCCTAAACTCCAACTGATCTTACCCTTAATTATTCATTGACTTGCTGATTCTTCCATTTAACTCACTTCTGGCCATATTGGCCTCTGCTATTTCTTAATAAAACCACACAGACTCCCAGCTCAGGGTATTTGTACTTGCTGTGCACTCTGCTAGGAATGTATTTTCATCGGATATTTGCTTGGCTTACCCTTTAACCTTCTTCAGATCTCTATTCAAATATTATCTTCTTGCTCAGGAAAACTTACCCTGATTACCCTATCTAAAAGTGCAACCCAAACCCAGTCACTAAATCTTTCTCAGATGTTACTTAATATATCAGGTCTATTGTCTCCTCCTTCAAAAAAAGAATGTCTATGTCTGTCTATGTTCGTGTACATGTACACACATACCATAAAGATTTTTTTTCTTTTATTGCTTCTTATGTCATCAGTGGCTAGAACTGAATATGGCTCCTAATGAATGTTAAATATAGCTATTGAGTGGATGAATGTGTAATGATGGTAGATGTATTTCTGTCTCTTTGTAGTTTTTTTTTATATGCATTGCTATGTATATGTTTAGAGTTCAGAACCTCCTACTAGGAGTAAAACTCTCATCATTTTACTGTAACCCCCTTTATCTTTAGTAATGCCTAGTTCTTCACAAAGCCTTTTTAACTTTTATTAATGTCACCACAAAATTTCTTTGTATTTTTCTATCCTTTAACGTTCATTTGTTGTATATTTTACTTTGGATATGCATCTTGTAAACATTATGGACCAATATTATTATGTTATTTTATTATTTTTTAAAACATTTTATTTATTTTAGAGAGAGTGCATGTATGTGCAAGTGGAGAGAGGGGCAGAAGGAGAGGGAGAAAGAGAATCTCAAGCAGACTCCCTGCTGAGCATGGAGCCCAACACGGGGCTTGATCACATGACCATTAGATCATGACCCCAACCCAAATCAGAAGCTCAACCAGCTGTGCCACTTAGGTGCCCCTGTGTTGCTCTCTTAAAGTCCAGTTCAAAAGCCTTAGTAATTGCTGACATAATTGCGTGTAATTTTCTCTCCTAAGTTGTGATTTCTATTTACTCAACCTTTCTAAAGTTTCTTTATCTTTACTTCCTCGCCTTCACGTTGATTTCTTTTAAAATTAAATTTCCTCTAGGGATGCCTGGGTGACTCAGTCATTTAAGCATCTGCCTTTGGCACAGGTCATGACCCTAGCGACCTGGGATCAAGCCCCACATCAGGCTCCTTGCTCAACGGGAGCCTGCTTCTCCCTCTTCCTCTGTCTGCCGCTCCCCCTACTTGTACTCTGGCTTTTACTCTGACAAATAAATTCATTTTCCTCTAGCACTTAACATTTTTTAAAACTTCTCTCTAGTTATTTAATAATTAATGGTAAAAGTTTTTCATGCACACCTAGCTTAAAATGTCTAAAATTATTCTATATATTTATCCTCCTCCTGAAAAATAGTTCTTTAGAACACTTTACTACCAATCATTAATTTTTAACTTATATTTGTTATTACTGCTTTTAAAAAGAGATCTATTGTGATCTATAACCTTACTAGAAATTATTATTATTGTGCTACACAGTCAATTTTTGTTTAAATTGACCCCCATACTTACAAATTTCTTAGCTCATCATTCTTTCTTGTATGACAGATATTTCATCTGGATAACCTTCCTTTCATCTTAAATATATCCTTGAGAATTCCATTTGAAAGGAGTTGACAAATTTCACAATCAGTTCCTGTTTGCTTAAAAATGTCTTTACTACCACTACTGAAAAAAAATGTTTTGCTGCATATACAGTCATGAATTACCAATTCTATCTTAATGCTTTGAGGATCCAGTGTCTTATATTTTTATTGCTACTATGATTAGTCAGCTCTAAGTACATCCCTTTGAAAAGGATTACTTTTTCCTGTTGGAGTTATTATAATTGTCTCTATCTTTTGAGTTCTGAAGCTATATCATTACACAAAATTATTTGTGTTGGTTTTAATTCACTTCACTTGGAATTTGTTTCACTTTGGAATATTTGGATTGATAACTTATTATTTCTGAAAAATAAAAAAGATACTACTTTCCAAATGTCTCCGCTGTCTGTGTTTTCTTTCCAATATTTTTGAACCTTTAATTATCCGCTTTAACCACTTTTTCCCCTTTATAAATACTTGGTCTCACCGTGTAACATTGCATATAACTTTAGCTAAATTTTCTTGTTTGTTAAACTTCTGTTCAAAATTTCTGTTTGTTAAACAAACCCATTTGCTGTTGAGTTTCAAATACATGTATCTTTTATATCTGGATACCTTATTAGCCCTTCAGCTTCCTGAGGGTTTTGTTTGTTTGTTTTTCATTGTTTCCTTCTCCCTTTTTATAATTTTAAAACATGGGACATATATTTTATATTGTATTTGATAGTTCTACTTTTTTTTATATGTTTGATTCTCTTGTTTGTGCTGGCTTACACTTACGGTGGTTTGTTTCCTTGGAGAGAGAGAGAGAGAGAGTGTGTATTTTATTTATGATATTGTTTATCTTTCAATATTAAATGTAGGCATTTTCTGAGGTCTATGTTGGGGTAACTTTGCTCCAGAGAGAATTTACATTTCCTTCTTCCAGGTGCCCAATGGAACTCTCAGCCTGGACTATGTCATAACATATTCTCAATTGCAGATTTTTTGAATTACACAGTTTATTATGGGTATAAACATATATAAAAGATGCCTTTGGATACATAATTTTAAAAGAAATTTCTTTTCCTTTCCCTTTTTCTTTCTTTTTTTCTTTTTTTTTTGATTCCTTCTCCTTTCCTTTTCTAGTTGTACTTAGCACCAGGTCTCAAGACAGGACTCACTGGTGAACCCAAAGTGTTGGGTTGATTTCCAGTTCACTTTTATGTAAAAAAAGTTACATTTCTATCAGACTTGTCATGTTAGTCAGGACCACCTTGTCACTGGTACCTTTAGTCCTATGAGCATGAAAAAGACTCACATTTACTTGGTGTCAGTACCACCAGGGTATAAGCCTGATTTGATTTTTCTGCTTACGTACTATTCAATTCTTGGCTTTTGATTATTTCTTGTTTTTCTTTTTCCAACTCATTGATTCATTTTTGAAAGACTTTTAACCGAAACTTTAAAAATTTTTATGAAGTGGGCCAATCATGGTTTTGTCATTCTTCTAGACACATAATAAGTAGTTACCTTGAACTCAATCCCTTTTCTCCCTAAACTCACGTTATTTCCCTCCAGTTGACAAAGTATACAAATATGCTATTGAAAGCAATTTACTAGCAATACATTAGCTCTTTAAAGCAACCAGTGGATTGTATTTTCTAGGTATATATTTTTTAAGTTTACCTTTTTTGTAATCTCTACACCCACTGTGGGGCTCAGAATCTTGACACCAAGATCAAGAGTTGCATGCTTTTCCAACTGAACCAGCCAGGTGCCCCCAGGCATATTTCAGAAACAGTGTCAAAGTACTTTAAAGCCTCACTTAGCTATTGCTTCTGTTCAGGTCTCTGA
Organism: Ailurus styani; assembly: GCA_002007465.1. Lineage (NCBI taxonomy): Eukaryota > Metazoa > Chordata > Mammalia > Carnivora > Ailuridae > Ailurus > Ailurus styani. The sequence continues at coordinate 3,628,333 of LNAC01000038.1, read as the reverse complement.
TGGTAAAGGGAAACTATCCTTTATTTCAAAGGATCCTATTGCTTGAGCCTCTTCATGCCACCCTCTTAAGGAATAAGCAAATAGACTGCTAGCATGGGCATCTTTCTCTAGCTTCAGCACCCCTCGACCCCCACCCCCCCACAAAGATGCACATAGTCCCGCGCATTCATACACTCATATGCACACACACACACATACACACACACACAGTCCTATGAGACTTAGGGAAATGAAGCAGAGGTTTTCAGCAAAGAACATTTCTTGGAGGTGAGGGAAAAGGATCGAAGGACAATGAGCATGAATGGATGGCAGTGATGGTGGGTTGGTGGGAATCTTTGATGTGTCATAGGCAGTGTGAAACAAATGGAACCAATTGCTCATAATACTATGATAGAAAAAAATCTTATAGTCCAGTAGAGCTGGCTGGGACCATGAGAGAATGAAAAAAAAAAAATGACAGTGAGTATGGACTTTGCAGTGAGTTTGAATGGCTGCCCCTGACGTGTGTCTTACAGCTTCACCAGGACAGCAGTGCCTGTTCTAATTGAAAACACGACTTTGGAGGAGATACTGCTATTTGCAGAAGGTCTTTGATTCTGGTCTAGTTTCCTGATATTTAAAAAGGCATTGTTGAATATATACCACGCTTTGCTGCAGTTTGATTTTTATGTTCTATTTTAAAGCACAACCCACATACTACACAATCCTTCCACTCTTCATTCTTCAATACCTTTCACTTTCCATGGTCCACAAAATCTATTTCAGGGTTTACTTGGAACATAACTATCAGTGTGCCTGCCATGAATTTAAGATGAACAGCCCTAAAATTCAAGAATATCAAATTTGTGCTTCAGAATTCCTTTTATATGTGAGTTACGATATTAGGCAATATAGCTTTACATTTTTATAGGATAAATGCTTAATAAACCACACTTATAAGGAACTTATTCAGCATATTTTATGGCTATTTCTTCTTGATTGTAAGTTTATTAAGATCACATGACTTAAAAGAAACATAAAACATTACATGTGGACTTCTGGTTTATATTATTAGAACTGAAATAGGTTTTTACTACTCAAGAGAAAGCAGCGACATCCAGAGTTTTCTGAACAATGTATAAATAACAATGTTAAAATTATTTTATTATATTAAAACTATTTGAAACACATTAGATTAGTTTGACACTTAGCATTTTTGGCTTTGTAATACATTTTTCAGGAACAATTACATAGGTGCTCCTCCAAGATGATGAAATCCTTAAAAGTAAGGAATAGCACTTGGCACAGGTTAATTCGTATATATGGGTCTAAATTATAATACATATTTTATTCAAATTCGTGTTTGTTCAAACATGAATATTAAATATATTTCATGGTTCTCTCTCTCTCTCTCTCTCTCTATATATATATATATATATATATATAAATATAGGCAGTAGAGGGGAGAGGTAGAGGGGGAGAATCTTACATAGACTCCCCACTGAGCCCAGATTAGGGGTCCATCAAGAGTTGGACACTTAACTGATCGAGTCACCCAGGTGGCTTGCTCTTTTATTTATTCTTATTTTTAGAGTTGGTGAATGTTAGCCCAGTCCTTGAAATTTCTCTGTCAACGAATGGGCAAACTTTATTTTTATTTATTTTAAAAAAGATTTTTTATTTATTTATTTGACAGAGAGAGAGATCACAAGTAGGCAGAGATGCAGGCAGAGAGAGAGGGGAGGAAGCAGGCTCCCCGTTGAGCAGAGAGCCCGATGTGGGGCTCGATCCCAGGACCCTGAGATCATGACCTGAGCCGAAGGCAGAGGCTTTAACCCACTGAGCCACCCAGGCACCCCAAATGGGCAAGCTTTAAATGGTTTTCATAAAATTCATGGTGCTGTCCATGGCCTGAAACACAATGATCATTAACTTTAATATAACACTTAATAAACTATATCCTATAGTCCTACCAATATTATAAATGGATCCAGCATTAATACCACCAAATGTGTGCATGAATAAATTAACAGGATATGTTTGAAGGAAAATGAGAGGAGTGCTCCAAATTCCAAAGTATTTGCTGTTTGATGTGTTATTGTGTAATTTTCACATATGGAGTTTTTGGTTATTATTTTATGACTGCAGATACTACCTCTCTGCAACAATGCCTTGGGGATTCTTAAAGATATCAAGTCCTTTAATTTTCACAGCCCATGTATATTAGTCAAATAATTATTGGCTTGAGTAGAAGTAAGGATTTATGTTTAAATCATGACACACAGTTTTTATACTCTTAACCAATGAAGGACTTTGAAAGTTGAGATTGTATTTAGAGTTTTGACTAGAGCCAAAGATGGACTAGCTAAATAATCAAATCAATATATCTTATAGAAATTAAATGAATACACATAAAACTACAATTAAAGTGTCAACTGACAAATCTTTATAATCTATATTTTTATAATTAACAGATGTTTTAATTAATTTTTCATGGAGTTGAGGTATTTGTCAAATTATTGAGATTTTTATTTTAACCCTAAAGGTTTCTCTGATGAATTTAAAAGAAATAATTGGTTTTTCGAATGTAATTATATCATTTTATTTTCAAAGATTTTAAGTAGTAAATAAAAAGGCCTATGTTAAAGGTTTCTAAGGTGAATAAAATAAATTTGGACACCAGAGCAGAAATATTATGATTTGTAACATTTTCCTTTGTTTAGAGACCAGCTGATGTAGAGGCTATTGGGGGGTTGGGAGAGATTAATTTGGATGTGAATTTGGTAAGTTTAGTTGTAAAAGAGAAAAGTTGTTCCAAGTAGAAAAGTTGAGCAGGACGAATAAAATAAATGATTAGAATTTATCATGAAGGGGGCGCCTGGGTGGCTCAGTCGTTAGGCATCTGCCTTCAGCTCGGGTCATGATCCCAGGGTCCTGTGATCGAGCCCCACATTGGGCTCCCTGCTCAGCGGGGAGCTGGCTTTTCCCCCTCCCTCCTCCTGCCGCTCCCCCTGCATGTGCTCTCTCTCTCTGTCAAATAAATAAATAATATCTTACAGAAAAAAAGAAAGAATTTGTCATGAAAATGTTCTCCTCAAAGGAATCACTAATCGTATCTGTCTCTTTCCTATTTATGTGGCACCTAATTAGAGATATGCTTGCCTTTTATAGTTTGCTGTTACAAAAAAACACCTTTTACCCAAATATCTGAGCACTGACATTACAGAAGTTTACCCCCATTGATTCCAAGTGTGGATTAGAGTGGGACTGGGACTGAGTGAATCCATTCAGGGACTCAGGCTGAGGAAGGCTCTGCCGTAGCTGTGGTAGGTAAAATTTTGTCAGTTTGTTGTCTTGGGCACATGTAATCAATGCTACAAGTGTTTGAAAAATTAGTATGTTAATTTATGTGTTTTGCATGGCAGCAAGTAAATGGTTTTACTCAATAGTGGCTATATTGGATTAATCATCCAGGAAAAGTAGATGCTTTCCTCCATGGTTCATGTCAAAACTGACAAATTGATCTTTCCTAGACTGTTTGCTGAAATATTCTCATTTGCTTTTTCAGCCTTACTAATTAGGCAAACTCTCTGCACCTAAGAAGTGTAGCTATTAGAAAGCCATGAAAAGGAATTTTGCACTCCAAGAAGAAAGAACCCTGTAATTTTATGGGCAAGCCCTTGGTTTGAATCCTGTTAGGATGACTTCCTCAGGAGAGTTGACTGACTTCCCTAATCCTCATTTTTTTCTTCTGTTAATTTGGGATAATAACAGAATCAACATCACAAAGCCCTAAAATTCAGTGTCATTCAAGTTTCTCAACTTCAAACAAATTTTAGAATTAGAAATGAGCTTTCAAGTAATGGTAGCAAGGAGGAACAATTTACTGGAGACGAAACTGATTTTATTCCATAGGAGAGATTTCTCGCAACTCTTCCTGTTGTATGCTCTGTATGTATGTTGTATGGACTTCTTTCAAGTCCATTAATCCCTTTCATAACTTGCAAATTTTTTTCCCCAAGCTTAAAACATGGTTTGTTTTTTTCCTAATATTATAAACAACCTAATTTCTATTCGTTCTTTCAGGTCATAGCTTAATCAGGTTTTCCCATTAGAGGTCCTCTCTCCAATAGGACATTTCCATGTATTTTGTTCTTGCAGATCTCCCTATTTCCCCCTCTCATAGTCTTCATCATTCTTAATTATAATTACTCATTGAAACTTGTATCTCCTCTATTTTCATTTACATAAAGGAAAAGATCCCATAAGTCATGTTCATTTTTCCAAGTTTCTGAGTTGAAATGTCTCAGATAATGGATACTGAAATATAAGAGAGTGGCAAAAGCAGGCATAATCTATTTTCTACATTGCAAATTCTCAAAGTTACCATTAAGAGGTTGCCCTCTGTGCAACCAGCTTCGCTTGTGATGTGTTGGTCCCTCCTAGCTGGAGCAGAAGTTGAATGTTATCATCACCAACTTACTTCAGCATCTAATGCCGACCCATCTCTACTTGGCTTTCATTTTTCTCCTCCTCAAAGAGAGGTCAGACCCTCTCCTCTATGCCAGAAAGCCTCCTTGGAGAGCTAGTATTTTCTGACAAGCCTGACACCTCTAGTACTTTATTTCCATATCCTTTTTTTCCCCCTCTTCTAAAAATCATCCAACAGAAAATCATGTATAGTGGTGGGTTTTTATGTTATTTATACTTAAACCTTTTTCATTAATACTACTCTTATACATGAACTTTATTTGTATATTTAAATGATCTACTAATCATTTTGGCCAGTATGTTTTCAAATTAGACATATCAAATTAAACACTAAAACTCTGTATACCAGGTGAAAACAAACTCTGAGAACAGCCAATGAAAACTAAAAACACAGTAATAATCACAATAAACTAAAAAGAAATGATAAAAATAATTGTGTTTGTGATTAAAAGTAAATCAAATTTAGACTTTTTTTCTTTTCTTGCAATTTGTATTTCCCTTAGGTTGTTTATTTAAGAATAATTTGATTTAGGGGTGTCTGGGTGACTCAGTTGGTTAAGTGTCCAACTCTTTTTTTTTTTTTAAGATTTTATTTATTTATTTGACAGAGAGAGAGATATCACTAGTAGGCAGAGAGGCAGGCAGAGAGAGAAGGGCGGGAGGGAAGCAGGCTCCCTACGGAGCAGAGAACCTGACGTGGGACTCGATCCCAGGACCCCAAGATCGTGAACTGAGCCGAAGGCAGAGGCTCAACCCACTGAGCCACCCAGGCACCCTAAGTGTCCAACTCTTGATTTCAGCTCAGATCATGATCTCAGGGTCGTGAGATGGAGCCCTGACTTAGGTTCCATGCTCGGTGTGGAGCCTGATTAAGATTCTCTCTGTCCCTCTCTCTCTGCCCCTCCCCCTATGCATGCTTGTGTGCTCTCTTCCCCCCCAAAAAGAATAATCTGATTTTATATGTATTGAAATAAGAAACTTTGCAAAGCGAGAGTTCAGTTAATAAATGCACAGTGGTTTTTATGAATTGTTTTGTAAATGTCAAAGCAGAGATATTCATAATCCTATGAATCTTTTTGTAATTTTCTTATCTTTATTCCTGTCATGATTGAAATAGCACACACTGAGTTCTTAGTAACTATTTGCCTATTTAATACATAGTTCTTATGAAAATTTCATTTTAGATTTAAATTATCTTGGTGAGGCAAGTGAGGCATTTTAATGTGTGACTGAAACATATGTTTATTATTGACATTCCGAGTTGACTGATGGGGCAGTCTCTGAGTAGATTTACATCTGGTACTCTGTTGGCCAAACATTTATAATATTTAATATACTTAGATTATATAAGGAAATAGTCTTTGTCCCCAGACATACTTTGGTTTTAATGGCCAAACAGCAACTATTCAAGCATTCTTTACAATCTCTGGAAACAGTTTAATGTGGAAAAATGGGCTTTTGTTGAACATATATATAATTTAGGAGAATGAGATTCTGACATATCTATTGTCTCTTGTTCCTTAATAGTATTACCACAGATTTAGATATTTAACACACTTTTTGTCTCACAGTTTCTGTGGGTCAGGCACTAGGGGAAGACTTACTGAGTGCTCTGCTCTAGAGTATCACAAAATTTCAGTCAAGGTGTTGGTTGGGGCTTCAGTTTCATCTGAGGCTTGACTAGAGAAGGATCCAATTCTAAACTCACATGGTTGTCTGTAGCGTTCAGTTCCTTGGGGGCTCTTTGAATTATGGACTTTGTTTCTTACATTTGAGCAGTTGACCAGTTTCTGTTCTAAGCTCCTTGCCATGTAGTCTACTTCAACATGAATTTTTGCTTCCTAAAGGCCATCAAGGAGAGCAGATTTTCTTAGAAGGCTGAGGTCAATTTTATGTAACATTATGACAGAATTGATATCCTTTGTTTTATTCTACTGGTTAGAATGAAGTCACAGGTCTTGCCCTCACTAAAGAAAAGAGATCACAAAAGGCATGAAAGTCAGGATGCATGGATTATGATGATCCCTTTAGTGTTTTTCCACCACAGAAATAAAGAAATAAATTTTTATGGTAGTAGACATAATAAAGAACAACTTTTTTATAGCATACGTTCTAAAAGGTGTAGGATGTTTCAAAACAGAATACTTACTATTAAACTTCAGTACTCTTGCAACTTTTTTCACAATACTTGTGGAGCTTCATCTCCTAGGCATTTAAAATTTAGAATCTGTCCATATTAATACAACTCTACTTGTTACTTGTGATATACGCTGGTAATTTCTCCTGATCTCCCAGAACACAGAACCAAGAAGATAAATTTGTATCCTAGTGGATCCATTTACTCATTTATAATGTTAGAGATAACTATTTTTCACTAGGGTATGAGCTCTTTCTGCTCAATCTCAATATTCTTGGTCATTTCACCCCTGAATTTGTAAAGAAATTTGGCACCTGAATTATTGCCTTCCTCACTCTATCTAAACTAGTTCCATACTAAGTGAGATCAGCAACCTTGTGATGGTAACCTCTTCCCTACTTCTCCTCAACCACAGTGATCATCTTGCTGGCCTCCTGCATGGTTCTTCAATTTCCTCAGCCACACACATTCATGGCCAGTTGTCATTTTGTAATTTTTTTAAAAGTTATTTATTTATTTATTTGACAGAGAGAGAGAGATCACAAGTAGGCAGAGAGGCAGACAGAGAGAGAGGAGGAAGCAGGCTCCCCGCTGAGCAGGGAGCCCGATATGGGGCTTGATCCCAGGACCCTGAGATCATGACCTGAGCCGAAGGCAGAGGCTTTAACCCACTGAGCCACCCAGGTGCCCCCCTTTTTTTTCATAATTTTTTTAAAAGTTTTTTGTTTATTTATTTGACAGAGAGAGAGATCACAAGTAGGCAGAGAGGCAGACAGAGAGAGAGGAGGAGTCATTTTGGCTCTATTTCATTCAACAACCTCTCGTCGCAGTTGTTACTCTCTTTGAAACAATGACATCTAAATTCTGTATTTGACTATACATTTTATTCCAGCTTTTTTTTCTCCCCAAATCACTCTAATTCTGTTCTTCAGCTTCATCAGCAACTCCAGTTCTTTGAAACCTTTTTACTGAAATTTTCCCAGACCCCAACATGAGGCTTTAGTTGGATTACAGAAACTAATTTGTGGAACTCACTGCTTTCTTTGCTAAATTCAGACACTGTCCCCTATTGGTTAGGTAAGCTTCAGGGTGTAGTCTGTATAGTGGGTGTATAGGTCACATTGGGCTCCCTCTCAAAAGAACTGTCCTACACTTGGTTTAAGTCTTTGCTGCTCCATCTGGAAATTCTTAATCTTGTCTTTGAGCTTGAGTTTCATAAGTGATATTTAGTGGGACAGTAGAGCAGATGAATTTGCAAAGGAGGTATGCTTGGTGGTAGTACACACACATAAAATCAGGCTCAATGACTAAGTGTTATATCCTTCCCGTCTCAAAAATTATGTACCCATCTAATCCCTACACTACTTTCTGACAGTACCTAACACTACGTAGTTTACAGAGGATGTCATACATTTTCATGCTTTCATAACATTTTATATCCCTTTGTACAAGGAGTTAAATCCTTCCTTATCCCGATGGGATTTACTGCCAGCCCAGCAAAATTGTGGATTGGGGTGGATACTTACCATTTGCCCCTTAGGAGCCACTCTGTTTTTTGTTTTTGTTTTTGTTTGTTTTTTGGTCGTACTTTCTATTCCAGAAGGCTGACCTTCCCGGATTATGCCAACCAGGAAGAGCCCTTACAATAAACAGGGAGTTTTCTTTCCTGTGTTTCCTTCTGTGGAAGCCAGTGGTCTTATAATTCCTCCCTTCTGGGTCTTAATTTCTCTCACTTCTCATGACTTGCATATTGTGACAGTCCTGCTTCTGGGAGCCCCAGGATCCTGCACTACCTAATGTGATGACCCACTACCCATCCTGACTGAAATAGTTTCCCAGAAAATAAACATTTCTCCCACTATGTAAAAACAGTAAAAGCATTTCCCTTTCATTTAAGCCATCCCTGACATCTTCCATCCCCATCAGGTAGGAGGACTTGAGTTCCTCAAGTTTCAGTTGAGTTCCTCACATAAGTGTTCATTTTATCACTGAGTAAATCGTTAACCATAAATCATGGTGATAGCAGTGGTGTGTCTATCCACCCCTTGCCCCACTGTCCCACTCTGAAACTCCCTCACTGAACCTGGTCTTATCTTGTCAGAATCCTATGTTATCCCTTTCTACACAAAATACCCACATAGGATGCCTGCGACTCACGACATCAGCTTATGTGGGGGATTTACAGGTGATCAAGAACAGTGAAGGGCGGATTCTTAACATCTCAAGTCTTAAGACCATTCCCTTCTGCTCTTCTATCCTCTGTGTCTAAAAACTCTTTTCCAGTTTCTGTACTTTATAACTCTTCAAATAAATGTACCTCTTCTGTTTCTAATAAGTCTCATCTTCTCTCTCCCCTTGTCTAGGTGTTAGAAGGTAAAATACTGCTGAGTAAGAAAGACTCCATCTCTCAGTTTGGTTGAAGTGTTTTGAATTTTTGTTTCTGCTTTAGTGATCACTGTGAGAATAAAAATGTCCCTTGGAATATGAGTTTTTTAAAAAAGTAAAAGATGGGAGAAATAACACAACATTCATATTAATAATTGCCAATGCAAATGTCTACATTTTAGATTTACCATTAGCCCTGAAACTGCTTGAGGCTTAAGACTGTGCTTTATTCATCTGTGCATACTGAGGAATTAACACAGTGTGCTGACCTTTGGGTATGCTTAATAAATCTTTGTTGAATAAAAGATACTAAAAAGATTATCAGAGATTTCTCATCACTAAAATCTGGAGCTTGTCCCAAAGGCAGTTCTTTCCTTTTGGGTTTCAATATTTTCTTTGTCTACTGCTGTTGAATAAATAAAAGCTAATGATTCTGGGAGATACAAACCTCATTTCATTCATCCTGTCTATGTTAAATTAAAGATACAGGAGCATAATATAAAATGTTTTAAAATATCCATTATAAACAATATTAGTGTTAATTCCATCTATCAATGTCAGTGAATTTTATAATTCCAAATAACATATACCAGTATAAAGTTTAAGGTAAGAAATATATTCTGGATGTTCTTGAATTGACATACTTACTTTGATCAGCTTTTCACAGAACATTTTAACTGTTTTAACAGTAAAGATATTTCACTGGTAATTTTACGTAAATATTTTCTACCCCTACTCTGTTAAAAGACACCAAATAATTAAAATCTTTGGAAGCATCTTCTTGGAATTTAAAAAGTAAGTCATATTTTCTCAGATATCAGAATTAATCTTCCTCAAAGAACACAAGATATGTTCTGTAGTTCTTAAACAAGTGCTTTCCTATAGCTTTTTATTTTCAGCAAACTAGAGCCATAGGTTCAATTTTGGTCTACTAAATAAATCACTTTTTTAAAGTTTCTTTTTCTTTTTAATATTAGATATTTGTGTCTGTATCCGCCTGCCTATTTACAGTTTTGCTTAATGTTTTATTTAGGTTGAGCATGAAATACATGAATACGTATACTTCTAAAATTTATATACACATATATTTAAATTGTTTTATTCAAGGGATATGTCTTATTTACATAGGTGTATTTCTTTCTAGAATAGATTGTAAGATCCCCTTATTTTACATTTTCACATGAGATTACATGGTTAGGTTTGACAGAGAAGAAAACATGGAATTATTCTGTATTTAGAAGTCAAAATATACTTGTGTCTGGTATCACATAACTGACTCCTATAATAGAAAAAGATAAACTTGCTATAACTGTAAAATAACAAGGACAACAGATATGCCCTAATGAATAAAATATTAAAATATCTTCTTAAATGTATTTACAAGTCTGTGGTTCAAATTACATATACTTCAACTTCAAAAATCAAATGACATTGGTGTAAGATCCTCAGAATTTTTTTTTACATAGTTTCTTTGCAATCAGATGGCTTTGAACAGTCTTACATAATTATTGTTTTGGCATTTATGGTCTTTTATGACCTATTTCCTAGTGCAGCTACATGCTTCGAAAAAATTACCAAAGCTAATATATTACATATGTACCTCAGCGTGGAGTTGAATATTATGAAGATTTGCCTGCATATCTATATAAGTTTGTGATATTTATAACAAAGTAACTATATTGCAGGCTGTTTTCTTTATTCCTAGTTCCATAACATGTAATAATAATAAATATACTAAAACAAGCCTCTTGCTTTTAAAGTAAGTCCATTAAAATCTCATTTAACTCTGTTTTTTAATGTTCATCAACATGAGTCTTTTAAAACTTCTGAAAAAAGACCATAAGGATATCGTTCACCTTTCTTATTCATCAAGCATGATTTGAATCCATTATAGTATATAATAAGGTAGTTTGTAAAGCAGAGTTTGGTCTCTAAAGTGTCATTTACCTCTGCTTGAAATGACTTCATTGTGTTTACTAGACCATTCAGTATTGAATAGGGAAATCATGGGGTAGATAGCACAAATGTGATTAATTCTTATAACATTAAAATGAATTCTTTGTGTAGCTAATGTGAATCACTCTAAACAAGTGTGTTGGGTCTTTTATTTAATTCAGTGTTTTTGAAATTGTGTTATGTATACACACTGAGGCAGAATGTTTCCATCCTTTATGGTTTAAAAATTTGCACCAAAGAAGAAATTCCCTCCATTATTATTTTTTATATTTGAGATTTATTTATATATGATATATGAGTTAATAGTCTAAAAATAAATACTAATATGTGCATGTATGCAACTTGAAGAAATTTCAGAAAATAAATGCCACCCGTCATCACATCACCCAGTTAATCACTTTGAAAATTTTAATATAATCTCTCTCTAGTATTCTCTCTGTGCATATAATAATTAAATATTTAACAGATTTGTAATTAGACTGCTATATACTCTTATGTTTAACTCTTTTCACTAAAGGTTTACCTTAGGGGTGGCTGGGTGGCTCAGTGGGTTGAAGGCTCTGCTTTCGACTCAGGTCATGATCTTAGGGTTCTGGGATCGAGGCCTGCATCGGGCTCCCTGCTCTGCAAGGAGCCTGCTTCCTCCTCTCTCTCAGCCTGCCTCTCAGCCTGCTTGTGATCTCTCTCTCTCTGTCAAATAAGTAAATAAAAATCTTAAAAAAATAAAATAAAAAATAAAGATTTACCTTAGTGTTTTACCTTAAACACATAAAGACATTTTAGTAAAATAAATGTAATTGCTAATCTTTTGAAAATTTTCATTTTGAAATATTATAAGCTATATGAAAAAGGATATAATAATATAAAATGAATATATAATGATCACAAATTAACCAACCATACACCCAGAACTCATGTTCAAGATAGAAATTTTCTTAATTGCATTCTAGATCCTCCTCTTTAGAAGTATTTTTATNACACCCAGAACTCATGTTCAAGATAGAAATTTTCTTAATTGCATTCTAGATCCTCCTCTTTAAAAGTATTTTTATTTTTATTTTATTTTATTTTATTTTATTTTNTTTTATTTTATTTTTTTTTTTTTAAAGATTTTATTTATTCATTTGACACAGAGAGAGATTACAAGTAGGCAGAGAGGCAGGCAGAGAGAGAGAGGAGGAAGCAGGCTCCCTGCCGAGCAGAGAGCCCGATGCGGGCCTCGATCCCAGGACCCTGGGATCATGACCTGAGCCAAAGGCAGCGGCTTTAACCCACTGAGCCACCCAGGCGCCCTAGAAGTATTTTTAAATACATTTTTAAATCATCTAATTCTTATTTTTAAATAATCTCATTTTAAATAAGATTTTTAAATCTGATTTTTTCTGATTTTGATTTTTCTGATTTTTAAATAATCACTTATGCTGTTTATTTCTTTCTTAAACTATATTATTTAACTATATAACTATATATAACTATATAACTTATACTTAACTATTTAACTATATAACTTAAACTATATTATTTAACTTTTATATTTATATTTATATTATATATTATATAAATATATTTGTAACTGTATTACTTAACTTTTTAACTATATTATTTAACTTTTGAATACACTTTGCATAAATTTTACATTACATGTTGCAACTAATCTGATTGTGAGGTCAACCACATTGACACGTGCAGCTATAGCATATTCAATTTCATACTGTGTCATATATTATTATACAAATATATCTCAGTTTATATGCTATTATGTCAATTTACATTTGATTGCTTTTGTTCTATTAACACAATGCTCTGAAACTGAATATATGCAAAGATTCTCCAGGAGGGGAAATTGTAACATCATGAGTTCGCACATCTTAAAATATGTCAGGTGACATTAAATTGTTTTCCCGGTTTATTATAGCATTTTACATTCCTACTCACACTATGTAGCATTCCTACTGCTTCATATTTTTGTCCGTACTTTATAGCTTTTACCACTTCTAGGTAACATTTTGAGAATCAGTGTCATAAAAAAACAAAAAAGAAACCACACTTAACTTTGCCTATCTTTATTTAACAAGTTAAACTTTAGTGGCTTGTAAAATAGTATATGTGCGTTTACACAACTATGTAGCACCTAACCTTATTCCATTTGTGACAGTTTTATGTGTCAACTTGGCTAGCCGATGATACCCAGTTATTTAATCATTAATCTAGTTGTTTCTCTGAAGGTATTTTGTGTATGTAGTTAACATCTATAATCAGTTCAATTTAAGAAGATTACCCTTGATAATTTGTGTGGCCCTCATCCAATTAGTAGAATATCCTAAGAGCAAAAACCAGTTTCACAGAGTAGAAATTCTGTCTCAAGACTGCAGTATCAAATGCCCGAGTTTCCAGTCAGCCAGCCTGCCCTACAAGATTGGATTTCAGACTCAAGATTGCAACATTATTCCTTCTATAGTTTTCTACCTCCTAGCCTGCAAGCTATAGATTTTGGATTTGCCAGCGGGCAGATGCATGAGCCAAACCTTAAAATCTCTTTTTCTCTTCCTTTTTCTCTTTCTCTCTTCCTCCTCCCCCCTTCTTCTTCCTGCTCCTCTTCTCTCCCTTTTTCTCTCTTTCATACACACAGTTTTAATTTTTTCCTATTCAGCAATTACAAATGTAAAAATCACAACACATTTCTCAGTTTTATTATAAAAATTTAGTTTCCCATTTAGTGTCATTTGATTATCAGGAATAAAAAAAAAAAGTCTCTCCAAAGCAGGATGAATTTCAACCTGGTCACATAAACTTCAAAATATAGCAATAAAAACATTTATTTTCTATGCTTGAATAAATTTCATTGTTCAGTATATGAGAGCATTTTTTTTTCATTTTTATTTAAAATTTAATAGCTTTTGATTATTTTTTTCTGTTAAAAACATACGGACTGATAAGTGGCTCTCAATGGGTCATAGCAAGATTTATATCTTACAGTGTTTTGCAAATAAAGACTCTGCTGTTGTATAGCTACCACACAGAAATTTGGTTTGGATGTCAGGACGATAACACCACACACATACTTCAGTGGTGTTTGAGAGGTTTATCACCTACAGTCTGAGGCTTTCTGGGGAGAGTAGGGAGGCTCTAAGCACATACAAAATAGCTTGAGAGCAGGGAAATGACATTGGCTTCTGTGTGTGTTTGTGTGTGTGTGGTTATGCAACGTGGCCAGAGTGTTGTATATCTTGCATAGTGTGAACTTGCAATGAATGCTAAAGGTAGCATCAGAGCTTCCTTATCAGGTCTTTCAGTTGTGGGGCAGAAGATGGAGAGTGAGACTAAGGCTTAAAGAGCCCTTCAGGGCGCCTGGGTGGCTCAGTGGGTTAAAGCCGCTGCCTTCGGCTCAGGTCATGATCCCGGGGTCCTGGGATCGAGGCCCACATTGGGCTCTCTGCTCGGCAGGGAGCCTGCTTCCTCCTCTCTCTCTGCCTGCCTCTCTGCCTAGCTGTAATCTGATCTCTCTCTCTGTGTCAAATAAATAAATAAAATTAAAAAAAAAAAAAGAGCCCTTCATAGTCAAACAAACAAAAAAATAGTGTCCTCCTCTTTATTACATATATATTATGGAACTAAGCATAGGTGAAGCCATATTTTCATGCTCAGTAATTCCTGTAGCCTTAGCTACTCTGGAATAATTTAGTGCTAAAAAGAGAAGAAACCACCTGCTTATCAACTTTTTGGAAATTTGACTGAATGTATAGGTCATGTTTTAATCCTCAGGATAGTCATATTCACAGGTACCATTTAAAAAGAATAAAATTCTACAAGTTAATCCTTTAGATAAAATTGTAGCTTCTGTTCCTGGAAATCTGGCAGGCAAAATAATTTGAAATGATGCCTGATGGTAACTTTTGTAAATGCAGTCATTTAATGCCAATAATATGAGTGCAGAGAAGAATTTGAATGGGGAAAGCCCTTGCCCATTTATAAAAAGCCATTTGAGGTGATAAGTGAGAAAGTTGATGATGGAGCTTCCTGTAGTAGGGGGTTGGGAGGAGATGCTGATTTTTGAAACCTAGAGACTTGGGATTTAATGCCCACTTAAGGCCAAGACCTTGGTTTTTTTTGATGAGTTTCCATTTCAAGTTATACATAAACCTGTAGCCTTGAAGCAGTTGAAAAATTAAAAGAAACCATGGACTAGAAATAAATTTTTTAGCAGTACCCTCTAGTATAAAATTCTAAACTCTTTGTCCTCCATAAACGTAGCTTATGGAAAAAAAATGTTCATTTTAAGAACTCAGACTTAGATTCATGTTTGTTGTGTGTTTAAGATTCTAATTTACCCTACTTATTGGTCTGGTAGCTGACAAAATGAGAAATTAACACAAAATTAATCTACAATTGGTTATATTCCTGAAATGCCTGGTATAAACAAAGGGAAAGACACTCTAAAAATATAAACCTCAATCTGTTATCTAGAGATTGCTCCCAGAATAAATCTGTCTAAATCTATCATAATACAAAATGACGAACACATGAGGATAGGAGAAAATATCTTATGGTAACTGAGGGTCCATGATGCGATAAACAGAAATAATCTAATTTATGATAATAAAGCTAGTTGAAACAAAAACAAACTCTTTAGGATTGGAATTTAATATTCAGTTTGACTAGCACAATTAGACAAGGGTGAAGAGAGTATCAGTGAACTAGAAAAAATAATTCAAAGAAGTGACTTACAGTGTTGTCTAGGAAGATTAAGATATGGAAAATGTAAGGGATTTTAAGGATAGAATTTGACTGTACACATATATTTAATAGAAATATTGGAATGAAAATTTCAAGGAAATGAGGGAGAGGTAGTATGGATAGAGTAAATGAATAAGAATTTCTTAGAAATTGGTTTAAAAATGGTCTAAGCAGAGTGAATTAAAATAAATCCACATCCAAACATCAGATAATGAGACTATGCAAGGACAAAAATAGAGAACACCAAAAAGCAGTTAGTAACTAATAATAAATACAAAGAATGACAATGAGAATGACATCAGTCTTCTAAATAACAGCAGTTGAGGCAGAGGTAAATGAAAACCGTCTTCAGAATCTCAGATATAATTGTCAAAAAGGTTCACATTTTATTAAGAATAGGGAGTGAAATAAACTTTTTAAGAATCAGTTCTGAATGAAGTTGCAATTGACTTTCAGTGAAAAAAATGTTAAAAGATATGTCTGAGAATTGCAAAAACTAAATGCTGAGGAAAGGATAAAGGACTCAAGATGTTTCGGTGAGCAAAATTGATAAATACACAGGTAAATCTAAACAGGTGATGAATATTTAAAACAATAGAATTAAGATATGTTTCTCAATTTGTCCTATCTTTATCAGCTGCCCTGCCTTCAAAAGCATCATCGTATTTATTAAAAAAAAAAAAAAAGCCATAGGGCATTAGTCTTTGAAACCTCTCTCTTTTTAAAGGGAGGCTAACATTTGGAATCATAGGTGTTCTTTCCATTAAACAAAGTCAGTAGATAAGATAGACAGATACATGTATATATATACAAACATTGTAGAATGTAATTCTATTTATAAATATTACTTAGAGTGAAATACTGTTTGCTAAGATTAAAAGTGGAAACAGGATATCAAAAGACAATAAACTTTGCTGCCAGAGGAAATCAAAGAGAACTAGAAAGCAGTCTAAAATGGACACAAGATATTTGCTGACTTAAAACAAAAACCTCTTTTTAGAAGTTGATGACCTGAAATCTTTTCAAAGTCTTCCCAACCCCGGCCTGTTGCTCAGTTGATGAAGGCCGTGTTGCTAATTAATACCTTTGGCGGAAGAGGCCAAGTCCTCTGACATACTGAAGTATTGCAACTAAAAGTCTGCGGAGATCAAAAAGAAGAGAAACCTGACCTTGACCACTTCTAAACACGGAAAAGAACCATGTCCTTTAATCAGGAAATTTCAAGTTCACGTGACCAATAATATGTTGGTTGTTATTGTTTGTGGTGCTGCTATAGTTTTCCCGTATTATTAACAGCAGAAAAAAAAATACAAGTCAAAATTGAAATTATGATTATAGTGGTATTTATAGCAGACAGTTTACAAAGTACAAATATAGCTTCTCCGACAAGCTCTGAATCCTTGAATCCTCAGAGCTGAATTAGCTACCGCCCTCTTAGTGACAAGCAAGCCAATTCCCTAGACCTCTCTCCTAATACTTGTGTTACTGTGTAATTATCAGTGTATGTGCTGTGTCTGACAAGAAGATCCATTCAGATATTACTATAAATCAAAACTTAATTACATTAAAATTTCCTAACAGTAAATACATATTTATTATTAAGTAGTCTTTCAGTTTGTACATTTTTATTAGGATTTCCAGATAGAGAACTCTGAGAGCAGAAATTATGCTTACTACTATGTTTGCATTGTATTTTGTAAATGGCTATATATTTTAGTACTTTGAAGTGTGCGTATATATACACATATATTTTCTACCATAAAATAAGTGTTCAGAGTGTTCAATAAATATTCATTAAGTGAATATACAGGAGTACTTGATGATTAACGGATAGAATTACCTGTTGGGGATTTCAGTAAGATAGTTGTTTGGAGTTGCAATAAGTCAGTTAAAGAATGAAGTTTTTTTTCCCAAAGATTTTATTTATTTCTGTGTGTATGAGAGAGAGAGAGAGAAGGAGAGGGAGAGAGCACACAAGCAGGGGATCCTACAGGCAGAGGGAGAAGCAGGATCCCTGCTGAGCAAGGAGCCCAATGCAGGGCTCCATCCCAGGACCTCAGGATTATGATCTGAGCCAAAGGCAGTTGCTTAACCAAGTGAGCCACCCAGCTGTCCCAGAACAGATATTTTTGAAAAGTGTCTCATGTGAAAGTTTTCTAGTTGTAATACCTCATCACCCGTAGCTGAAAATAAAACTCTAACAGCTTTTCCTCTGTGTCCAATTTAATGTATTAGTTTCCAATCTATTAATCCTAATAAATTAATGCAAACACATTTATATATTAAAAGAAGATATTGAAAACACATATATTATGAAGAGAGAAATTACAAATTATTTGCAATGCTTTTACATCACCAACCTATTCATTTTAGGGAAGAACATATTTTATTACTGTATGATTTGTAATGTTCCTATATTTTTGTCTTCATGGTATATATTCTGAATGCTTTATTAAATGCTAAGAACTGTCCTTACTACAAATTCATCTTTCACAGAGAGAAGCAATGTTTAAGCTACTGATTCCATGAATCTAATAGGTAGACAGTTTATTTTTTAATATCGTTAGGAAATTTTTAACTGAAAAATAAACGACATTTAGAAAACACTAATTATTTGAGAAAGTTTTCCATAATTATCCTAAAAATATTTTTAAAGTATTTATTTATTTATTTATTTGACACAGAGAGAGAGATCAGATCACAAGTAGGCAGAGAGGCAGGCAGAGAGAGAGGAGGAAGAAGGCTCCCTGCTGAGCAGAGAGCCCGATGTGGGGCTCGATCCCAGGACTCTGAGATCATGACCTGAGCCGAAGACAGAGCCTTAACCCACTGAGCCACCCAGGTGGCACCTAAAAATATTTATGTAAAATATGTAAAACTACGAACTTGTGCAATAATGTGAAATTAAAATTTAAGTACCTACTCTATTGGACTATCTTATGAACTTCTGAGGTTATTTTGTTAGGATGGGCCTGGTACCAGATTTCATACTCCTATTACTCTTCAGAAACATGTTTTATGATAAAAATCTAGTTCAAAGTGTGTGTATGTGTATATATATATATATATATATATATATATATATATATATATATATATGTGTGACAATGTGTGTGTATGTGTAGATGTAGATAAATATTTGGATTTTGAACAGTCCACCAAAACATTAATGTTTTTAAACTGTTATAATTTTTAAGTAGCACATATTTACCAGTGATATTTTCATCGAATTAATTATCAGAAGATAATGAAGAGACCTCAGAGGAAATAAGACGGTGAGGTAGCCAGATTTTGATTGAAATTGAAGAGTAGGAAGACTGAATGTAGGCAAATAATCTGAAAAATACTGGACTAGATTAAACATTACAGAGTAAAACTGAGCATGACCTGTGAATTTTTTTTTTTGAGGGAGGGGATAAGAAGAATATAAAGTGTAAAGTTAGAACCAAAATAGGAAAAAGTGGAAGGGTAGAAAAAAAATCTTTTTTTTTTCTTCCATAGGTTTGCCTAAAGCTTCCTGAACAAAGCTGGTGAGAAAATGTTCACTATTTAACAAGGAATAACACTGAAATAACAATGTGGTCTAGCACTGTATTGAAAGAATGTATTATGTTATTTATTCCTCAGGAGCAACTCTGTTACTCCCATTTTATATTTGAAAGAACAAAGACTCACATTTTCTAAAACTCACACAAATAGTAAGGAGCTCAAAATTTCAAACCAGGTATTTCCATTTCTAACTAGAAATTATATACCAGTGAGAGCCGGGGGATTAAATTTTAAATGAGGTAAAATAGTAAAATCTCCTAATATTTAAACTAAAAGGAATTTTCTTGATTGTAAGTATTGCTGAGAATATTTTATTTCTATACAGATGAAAATTCCTTCTCAAATTTTTCTCTGATGACTACTAGACATCTTTTTTTATTTCTTGATTCTTCTTCTGCTTTTAGAAATATATTCCAAATATAGTATTATCTGATTTCTTAACTTCACTCAGGCAATCCTTCATTATTAGACCCAATCGCCCATTAATGTAGACCAAAGGTTTCTTGCCTGGTGAAAATAGAACATAGTTTCCTCCAGGAAAACTATAGTTTTCCATGGTCCCATTAAGTGTCTTTGTCCTGTTTTCTGTGTCTGGCCTGGATAACTCCACTCTCTTCTCAGTTTGCAATGTCTTGTGTGATTAGACATGAGGTCAGTTTTAAATAAAAGATATTGTTTTCTAAGACTTGTTTCTTCTTCTGAGATATGTGTCCTCGCTGACTATGTTACATACACTTCAAGACATAAGGAATAGCGTGGGAATTAAAATCAGAGATCATAAAATTTAAGACAAAGAGTAAAAATAAATAAATACAAGTAAGAAGTATATCCATGGAAATATGTAAAAATGTGTCGAGTGTCAAATATAGAAAAATATATTTTTTCTCAGAATTAAGTCCAAGTTTCATGTTAGTGAAGAAATGGATTGCATGTGGTTTTTAAAATGTGCTTGAAAAATATCCTTGCAAAGATGATATAATATACATGTCTTAAATCTCTCCGTCTTTGATTTGACTTGTCTTCTTTTTCTCACCTTCCAGCTTCTGCTCTCTGTACCTACTGGCCACCCCTTACTATATTATTTTCTTTTGCAAGGTTGCTAGTGAGACAGTATCTTCCAGTGTGAGCAGACCAATTTTTTTATACCTACTGGTTTTTGAGATAAAACTGGCATCTGAGTTGGTGAATATGATTTAACTCCATATGGATATTAAATGTAACCATTTGTATTAGTTTCTTTTTTTTTTAAAGATTTTATTTATTTATTTGACACAGAGAGAGAGAGAGAGAGAGAGATCAGATCACAAGTAGGCAGAGAGGCAGGCAGAGAGAGAGGAGGAAGCAGGCTCCCTGCTGAGCAGGGAACCCGATGCGGGCCTCGATCCCAGGACCCTGAGATCATGACCTGAGCCGAAGGCAGCGGCTTTAACTCACTGAGCCACCCAGGCGCCCTTGTATTAGTTTCTTACTGCAGCTATAACAAATTGCCACAAATTTAGTGGCTTGACACACATTTAAGATCTAACATCAAACAACATTTAACTTCCTGCAGGTCAGAAGTCCTAAAATAAAGATACTAGTATTCTGTCAGGTCAGAGTTCTGAAAGTAAGGTTCCATTCCTTCTGGGGTCCAGTGGAGGATCCATGTCCTTGTCTTTTTCAGCTTCTCGTGGCATCTGCATTCCTTTGCTTGTGGCTCTTTCGTCCACCCTCAAAGCTGTCACTCCCTTTTCCCCTTTCTTGTATCTCCTCTTTTACTTTGACTCTCTGGACTCCCTCTTGAAGAAATTCTTGTGATTACATGGGGCCCACCAGGATAGTGTGCCCATCTCAGGATGCTAACCTTAATTACATGTGCAGAGTCCCTTTTGCTATGTAAGGTAACATTCAAAGGCCCAAGGCACTAGGATGTGGACATCTTTGCATGTATGTGTGTGTGTGTGTGTGTGTGTGTGTGTGCGCGCACGCACGCGTGTGTGTGCGTGTGTGTTTAGGATTATTCTGTTTACCACACCCTTGTCTGTGTTTTTCCACGACTATTTTATACTCTGTAAAATTGTGTCCCTTTTCTGTGAATCTTGTGTTTAAAATCAAATAAAAAATAGATTCTTTTTCTAAGTAGACAAGGACTGCCCTAATTGCTTTCACTGTCGGGCAGATTTCTCACACTAAGTCATCTTACAGAAGGGCTGTCTGACTCAGAACCCAGGCCTGGTCCAGTGATATTGTAGAGTTGACAGGTCACAATGATACGGAGCATGTTAGCCTGTATTAGCCAAAATTATGTTGGCTGCTTTCTTCTGGTGGAGCTGTGGTTATGACAGACATTCAGAGTCTAGTGGATTCTTTTCTGGAACTTTAATTTTGTTGATGTTGTCGTTGTTGTTAACAAAACTGGTCAGTCATCTGCTTACCTGTTTGTCCAGCTGCTTCCGGAGATGAGGATTGATTTGATGGGGAAGCTTTTGGGCAGGGGAAAAAGGATGCATGAATTGTGTAGAACTTTCTGGGACACATGAACTGCTTGGTACAGTTGTCCTTTTGGAATGTAGGTGATCATGGCAAGCCAGATACGGAGAGTTCGAGAGGTACAGAAATTAGAACTAAGGAGACTGAGTATTCTAGTGAGACTCTGGAGATAGTATTTAAATCATGCACCATAAAAGGCCTTAAGGCCAGCTAGAAAAAGTGTCATAGTACTTAAAATAAATGCAAATTACAAAATCAGTGTGTTAATAGCAATAGGAAGTAAGTTGTAGCCAGTGTAACAAGTTGTTAAGAAGAGACATTACCAGGCTCTAGTTAGCA
Organism: Ailurus styani; assembly: GCA_002007465.1. Taxonomy (NCBI): domain Eukaryota; kingdom Metazoa; phylum Chordata; class Mammalia; order Carnivora; family Ailuridae; genus Ailurus; species Ailurus styani. Next base: position 3,606,294 of record LNAC01000038.1, on the reverse strand, counting down.
CCTGTAACCTTTTTGCTTCTTTTTGGTAGTTTCATAAATGAGGATTGGAAATGTACAAGAAAAGCAGTTAAAGGGTGAGGGCACATAATGAGTTCAGATTTTATATGTTTCTTAGAATTCGGCAAGCATTTTTTTTTAAGACCGTATCACAGCAGTTTACCCTCTTTTTCAACACAGTGTTAGACAAATTGATCAAAGAAGTGCCGTTGATTGATTTTGACCAAAGCATTACCCTTTAAGATTCTGGCAACTAGGATACAAAGATGTGAACTTGGTGGCAAAAGATATGGATTTATAACTAAGTGAAAGACCGTATACAGTGGTGTCAGTTATCTAAAGAGAGGGTTCTAGCACATCACTCAGGATCGCAAATCAGTCCTGTCCATTTCAGTAGTTGTAGCCAGTCAAGTTGTCACTTGGAAACTATAAAGCAGTTGTAACCACCAGGTTTGAGTGTGACAAAAAGCAGGGATGCTTGGTATATACTTTATATTACAGAATAAAAGATCCACAATGTTTAGACAACAAAGAGTGAAGGACCAAAACAAATAAGCATTTTAAAAGTGATGAATGTAAGGTATTGTCCCCAGAGCCAACGAGCCAACTGTACAAAGGATAGGCTCACTGAACAATACCATGTGTCACAGAGGTTTTGGAAGGTACTTCATAGTGAGATCAATATCAATCAATAGTGTGATTGATTCCTACAGAGCTATGGGATCTTCTATTTCATAAACAGAAATAGATTAACCAGATTGAAGAAGTGATAGGTAGACCATGCAGGAGTCTTGTCAGTTCTGGCTACCATCCCATAGCTGCTTGATGAAATTAGAATAAATTAGGAGAATGACAACCCATGAAATGAGAATAATTTTTATTGAGGGCCCCTTAGATAGCTAAAACTTCATAAATGCTTTACACAAGTCACTTCCTTTATCTCAAAAAAAAAAAAAAAAAAGGTAATGACGAAATGTCTGTGGGTGACATCAGGGAAAGTTATCTGTTTGTCACCCAAAGGGCCTCTTTGGTACAATTACACCTATGATCCAGCATCTAGTTCCTGACTGCACCCTAGGCCAGAGGTTGGGTCTTTTTTTTTTTTTTAAGATTTTATTTATTTATTTATTTGACACAGAGAGAGAGAGATCACAAGGAGGCAGAGATGCAGGCAGAGAGAGAGAGAGAGAGGAGGAGGCAGGCTCCCTGCTGAGCAGAGAGCCCATTGTGGGCCTCGATCCCAGAACCCTGAGATCATGACCTGAGCTGAAGGCAGAGGCTTTAACCCACTGAGCCACCCAGGCGCCCCAGAGGTTGGGTCTTATCACGACAACAATGGATATATCTTTCAGGGCTGATTCAAGCTCGCTAAATTCACAGAGACAGATTTTACCCAATTTGGCAGTTCAATAGTTCCAAGGGGGGAAAAGCCACATTACTTCAACAGCAACTAAAACTGATAAGGGACCCATATTTTGCCACTGTGAATGAATGACATATGCCACATTGCAATCAGAAGGTCACTTGATGCATTCATTGCCTTAATGGGTCTAGATTTGACATAAAATTGTATAAACAAAAGCCTTGGTCTATGATATCCTCACTTCTGAAAGGTGCTTCTATGGGAAGAGCAATGTTTATATGATTAAAATTAAGGAACTGTCCCCAGTGAGCTCTGATACACCATCAATTAGAAGATGCACCTCAATTTTAGAAATGTTACAATATGAATAAAATGATGTGTCCTAGAACTGATGAAATATATTACATAGAGTCCTGCCAGTCTAAAGAAATATTTGTTCACATTAAGGAGCATTTTCATATCTCTGTCCTAAAGCATTAAGTCTAGATTGAACTCTCTAGTGTTGTTATTTGCCTATAGCCCTGTTCTTTGGTGGTAGAAGCTCCACAGTTATGCCCCAAATAGTGTCTGCCAGCATTACTGTTTCTATTGTATACCCGTGAATGCTTGCACTCAGGTAAATAATCTTTTCCTTGGTGCCAGATTCACCATCTATTTTTCGTCTGGTATTAGACCTCTGCTCTTGATTATCCCCTGTTGCTCTGTAGACTAGCAGGCAAGGGGGAGAGTCCAGTGAAGCTTAGACTTCCAGGTTCACCACATTTTAAAGAGAATGTAATAGCTATGTCATTGATGTGTGTTGTTTCTAAATGAAGTGGGCAAGGTGGCTTCCATTTCTTTGTTCCTTGACTGAAGTTCCTTGACACACGTAAGTGCTATCTGCTGAAGACTAGAAGGTCCTTTACGTTTAGTCTGTCACGGTTGCCATACATGTCCTCTCAGGAGAAGCTTGCAGGGGGTGTTCTCTTCCAGCCCCAACAGAACACACTAGATCTGTGACTCTCTTCCAATAATCCTTCCCCCCAGGCAGTGGGCTGTGGTCTCTGACACTTCACACAATGGCTCAATTAATTTAGGTGTTCCCAGGAGACAAGTGACAATGGGTCAGGTAAGTTTTATTTGGCCTTTCAAACTACCCACAAAAACCTGACGACCATTATAAAATAGATTGTGGGGTGAAGGGAGTCAGAGACATGGTGCAGAGAAATCATAAGCTGATATCTCTGATATTTTTGTGAGATAGTTTTCTTCAAGTACTTGAAAGATTACCAGGCAGATGAGGGATTCACTTTTATTCCACATATTTTCCAAGGAGTAATATGAAACCATTGGATAGATTTTCTTTAAAGACCAAATCTTAGTTTGTTCAACAAGAAAATTAATGAGTTAAAATTCTGGGTAATGGGGTGGCCTGCCACCGTAGTGAGTACTATCTTTGGATAATAATCTCAAGATCAGTTCTTTAGGGGGATTTAAGTGTCCTAATCCTTTGTTCAACAAATATGTACTGAGCGTCAGTATGTACCAGACACTCTTTTAGGCGTGGTGATTACAGCCATGGAAAAGTTTTCATAGGATGAAAGTTACATGCGCCATTTGCTAGGATACTTTCTAATTTAGAAGTTCTGTTTTTTTAGGTGGACAGATCTGTTTATAGGCTGGCTATTTAGAATACCTTTGGAGAATTGTAAGGCTGTTAGTTTGTGATGGTTTCCTTCTCAGGTGTTGAGAAAATCTAATTCATCTTTACCCCATCATTGATTCTCTTATCTGTTTTGTTAATTGCTATCACCACTCTTTCCCTTGAACCAGCTTCCTCCCAACCCTGTCCTTCCATTTTACGGGAAACCTCTCCTCTCTCACATATCGCCTGCCCAAGAGAATGCATTTTGTTTCTTCTTTGCAATGAAATGAATAAACATTTTACAACAGTTTTAGCATCATTTGTAATATTAATTCTTTTGAAAGATGTACTTCTCTTCTGGGCCTTGTAAGTGGATACTTAAGAACAAGCTGTTGCCTCTGTATGTTATGTGTTTGTTAAGACTTCAGGAACAGCTGTTGCACCAACCGACCAATATCTATTTTATGTCATTTTTGTATCTGTATCTGATAGAAGAGGGTAAGGATTCCTAAATAATTGATTACTTTGCTGTCTGAGGTTTCAGTCTATTTCAAACAAGTCCACTAAGTGGAAAAAAAATTTGGGAATGACTATTTAATATTTAATCTCTATTTTATTCTGACGAATGAATATATAGCCATTATAGTTACGTTATCCCTGGTAAAATGAACTCACTTAAAGGTTCATTTTTCATATTGAACCAACCAAACTTCCTTGTTATATTTAAAAAAGAAATCTTCTTTCAGCTTTAAAATTTCTGCAATTTCAGAGTTTATCATCCAACAAAACTAGCCTGTTGTAAATCAGAGATATAAAATCACAGAGCCTGTGAAAAGTTGTGTCAAGCATGAAATTAATACTTCTGAGACACCTTTATGAGAAATATATTAAATCCAATAAGTTGCTTTGTTCCAGAACCCTGCAGACTTTAGTGAAATAACTATAAATTTGTCTCTTTTAACTAAAAAGAAATATTCATTTTAATATGTATATACAGATAAGTTTTATTACACAGTACTACTACATTTAAAAAATCTAAATATGATTAATTTGTGTTTACAAATCTTGTATTCCTGAACTGTATACAGTTATAACATACCTTATACAAACTTTTGTTATTATATTACTTTAATTCTTAAACTTCAGATTATTTCATTGTTCTGTGGTTTAACTGTATACAATATGTGATATTTGACTGGCAGAAAACACATCCTGATTCTTTACCTGATTCTTTACATCAAATTAAAACCAACATTCTCTAAAGCTTTATTTCCTCTCCCCTCTCTTTCTTCTTTCATTCCATCTTCCTTTTCTCTTTTTCTTCCTCCAAAATTCCTTCCAAAGTTTTGTAATTTTTTTCTTTTTTCTTTTTCTTCTTCCCTTTTCTCTCTCATATACACACTAAGTCCTTAAATTTTGACATTTTAAAAATTATTTTAGGCCAGTTTCCAGAAAATTCAAAATAGACTGTGATATTTACTTATTCGTCCAGCAAATAGATGTTGATTACCTGACATATGCCCTGAAGATATAGACCCTTATTAGTGCTTTTAAAAAAATATATATTAATTGAATTTTAAGGAAAGCTGTGTTCTTGATTCGGTGTTTGAGTCCATGTAGAGAGCATGAAAGAGTTAGAAATGTGGGCTTCATAACCAGAGTCTCTGGGCTGAAATTCTAGTTCTGGCAGGATGAACTTAAAGTTTCTCATCTTCAGTTGCCTTATCTGTGGTGTAGAAATAATAGTATTACCTTCCTCAAAAGAAGACTGGGCGTATATATATATATATATATACAATTTTTGTTATGTACAGCTTAATACTTATATAACTTTACATATACCTATAGCTTAACTATGTGCATGTGCTTGGAATAGTGTATTGAATATTCAGTGCATTTTATAATAATGACCTTTTTTTCCTTCAACTTCACCTCTTCCCTTCCTCTATCCCATTCTCCTTTGTGCTTGCTCCTCCTTGTCCTCTTTCTCTTATTCCTCTGCCTTCTCCCTCATGGTTCCAAGCACGTTAATAAAGTTGTATCACATAAGAATGTATATAAATTTGCCTTTGTGATACAAAAGCAAGATAATTATAGCAGAAAATATTCATGACTTTGTGGCACGTTAAAGTGGCTTTTAAAGCTAATAATTGCCTTCAGGAATAAACTGGCAGGTACCACGAGTCTTTTCCATAAAGACTGTTGCAGGTGGGACATGCTAATAATTTCATGAGAAAGGAAATGAGAAAGTATAGAGAAATTAGTGTAACACAGGGAAAATACCATATGTCTTGGCAACATAACCGTTTTAGCTTCATCATGTTTATTTCTTTCTTTGGATAGTGGTGGGCAGATTCTAAGTTGGCCCTCAAAAATCCTCCTGCCATCCACTCCCTTGTGTAATCCCCATCACTTGAGTTGTGGATGATGAATTTACTGACTTCACTTCAAGTGAGTACAATACAGTGTAAGTGTAGGTATGTTGTTTCCCAGGTTAGGGAACAAGAACGACTTTGGCTTCTACCTTGCTTGCCCCCTTTTGCTCTCTTGCCTGCCCTGGGAGAAGTCAGCTGCCATCTTTTGAACTGGCCTACAGAGATGTCCAACTGGCCAGGACTGATGACTCTGGACAGTAGCCAGGGAGGATATGCATGTAGCCGTGTGACTCCACTTGGGAGCAGATTTTCCAGTTGGGCCTTGGAATTTCTGCAGATAGCATGTGACACCTTGATTGTGACCTAGTGGGAGAGACCCCGAGCCTATAGAAACTATGAAATAATGATGCTTTGTTGTTTTAGGCCATGAAGTTTTGGGGTAATTTGATATACAGCAATGGATGGCTAACACACTAGTGCTCTGTCTTTCCTGGCATTGATTAGCACTGAAGTCCTTAAAAAAGGAAAGATTCTGTGTGTTTTTTGCAAATGGTAGTGAAATATATAAGGTATATACGTTAGGATGAACAGCTCAGTAGGCTACCAAGAGCCGTGTTACATTAGTGGATCAGGAAATCATATAGTAGGATACAAATGGCTTTTGATTTACATGTAATGGAATTGACTGCATTAAAGTTAAATGCATTAGAATAGAATGTTATAGAATAAAATGGAATGGAATGGAAGAAAATCAGCAGAAGAGAAAACAGAAAATATCTGCAGTTTTAGAAGTAGTCAGGGAAAGTACTGGGTCTGTGCATGTGTGTGTTTGAAGCCCTAAGAATGTGTACACATTCAGTGATTTGCTGGAAGGACTTCCAGTGCTCAGAGGCAGTTGTACTAACAGCCATATTTTATTAAGACAGTCAACAAGAACAGATGGATCAGGCTCAATCTAGAGGAATCCAGGCACAGACTTCCTATGTTTCCCTCAACCGCCACTCCCATTCCACACTCACATAGAGGTTACACAGGACGTACTACTCAATCCAGCAGCAAAATAAAGCAACATCTGTGCAGTCCAGGAAAGCCTGCTTGACCCTCACAGTCCAAGTTATTGGGGACGGGTCATGTAGGAGCAACAACCAGCCTTGACTATTGGCATTTCAAACTTGAAGAAAGGCAATCATGCATTCAGCAGCCCAGGCTGGTAAAACAGCCCGGCTCCCAGCTGCCAGCCAAGGGCCAACCCACAGATAGGCTCTGTCTTTCCCACACAGGTTGTGTATACGTTTGCAGATGCAACCCTTCTCTTATATCAATCCTGAAATGAAAAAAAATCCTTAATAATACTCATTTTTTAAGAATCAACCCACGTTTCACCTCTGAACTTTTTCTAAGTGCCTAAACTTTCTGCATGATGTTACTTGCCCCTTGATAAGGGAGTGTGTTCGATTCTTACGGCTGTCGTGGGTTTCGTTCATCTTGTCTTGATGACGCTGTGCTCTGTGGCAATAGGCATTAGTCTCCTATCTGCCCAGTGCTTGGTTGGAACAGACAATATCATCATATCTGCTTTCCCTTTGAGTAGGTATTGGCAGACTGTGGCTTGTGGGTAAATTTGGACCCCTGACTGCTTTTGTAAATAAAGTTTTAATGGAAGATGGCCATACCCATTTGTTTGTGGATTGGCAGTGGCTGTTTTTGCAATCAACCAGACTTGAGTAGTTGCAATAGAGACTTCATGCCCTGCAAAGCCAAAAACAATACTAAACAAAATTGCCAACTCCTGCATTAAAAAAGCAGAGTGGCTTACACAAATATTGAATAAATTATTCAACACCGTTAGATAATAAAGGAATGGTAAAAGAAATAGATATGACAGTTGATAATAGAATTTTATTCCAGAACTGTTATTTGTTTTTCCTCATGGATACTTGTTAGGCAGTTGTGATATAATGACCCTTGTTTCTCTCAAAGCTTCCGCAGCAATATTAATCACTATTTTGTGTAGTATTGACCTAAGCCTCCTCTAAACCGAAAGTCTATTGTCAGCAACCTTTATACTGGGATCATAAGAAACAGATATTAAGAGGAGAAAAAGTAATGATCTGTTAATTATTTTCTCAGAAATTCTGTTAATCCAAATGTCAGAAAAAATATTTGGCAGACATAATCAGAAGTAGTAGAAAATAACAGATTTCTTGGAATGAAATTTCAATAGCTGTGGGCTCACTGGGAATCCAAAAGGTTTTCACCTTGTCAATGTCATCTTACACCCAATAAATAAAAGAAGATTTAAAGTATGAATTGAAGTTGAAATTAGTGACAATAACGTTGCTTAATTCTTGAGAATTAAAAATTTTCCACAGGTAAGAATAAACAAAGAAAATAATCAAAAGCTGTTCTTCCTCATGAAGGGCCATGTAATTTATCTCTCACATGCCAGTATTCCATAAACTGCATATTATCCTATTTACTTACCTTTTTTAGAAGTATATTCAACTGATAAATTATTGAACACTGCATCTGAAACTAATGATGTACTACACGTTGGCTAATTGAATTTAAGTTAAAAAATAAAGTAAGAGTTTATTCAAATTCATTTAAAGGAAAACTTTAAAAAATAACTTTAATGGGGTATCTGGGTGGCTCAGTCAGTTGAACATCTGATCAGTAATTTCAGCTCTGGTCTTGATCACGGGGTTGTGGGATCGAACCCAGTATAGGACTCCAAGCTCGGTGCAGAGTCTGTTTGGGATTTTCTCTCTCTCTTTCCCATTCCCTCTGCACCTCCCCCTGCTCATGCTCACTCGCTCCCTCTCTCCCCCTCAATAAATAGAAAAAATCCTTTTTAAAAAAGACTTCGATAGTACTGTGAATATAGACTTCTTACCACCATAGAAGAAGTATACCCCAAAATGAATACATTGAAGCAATACTTAAAAATTTTAATTATGTATTGCTGCCTGCAAGTTCCTCAGAGACTGAAAACCTGCTTTTTGGTACAGCAGGAAAATACAGTAGAGTTCTGGGGCTGTATTATAATGGGCCCAAGAAGGTGACTAGATGAGCATGAAATAGGATTAGTAGATGGTGGGATTTTAACCAGGTAAGACATGATACCAATCTTTTAAGAACGGTTTCCGTAACAATTTGATGAATACTTAGGAAGGAAAAATTAGTAGCACTTGGTGGTGACCAGTTTAATTAGGGTGGGTTGGGGAGCAAGGGAGGACAGTGGTTGGGTAGAGGAGAATCTTTGTCTGAAGTAGGAAATGTATGAAGTGGAGAAAGTTAAAGGAAAAGAGAAAGATTATGAACATGAACTGGAAAGTGGCAAAATATAGTGAAAAAGTATAAAAACAAGTCTTGGAGTCTGGACAGAGGGTTTCAGTATTTAAAAAAAATCCACAGACTTTAGAGAGAAGCAGGTATGATGTAAATCATAGCCATAAATCTGCTACTAATATAACAAATTGTACAGGAAGATGGATAAAGAAAAAATATTGGTCTTTATATAAGAAATTTTTACAAAAAACTGGATGTATTTTTTGGGAAAAAGTGTACATTAAATACCAATAGACATATTGGCAATATATAAGGGATGTGATAGAAATATTTAATTCTTACTAAAAATATATAGGAAAAAGGGGAGCTGGGGTGGCTCAGTCAGTTAAATGTCTGCCTTCAGCTCAGGGTCCTGAGATCGAGCCCCGCATCAGGCTCCCTGCTCAGCAGGGTCTGCTTCTCCCCCTCTCTCTGCCCCCCCTCCTGCTCATGTCTTCTCTGTTTCTCTCCCTCTCTCTCTCCTAAATTCATAAATAAAATCTTTCTATAAATAAATAAATAATTCTATAAAAATACATACATACATATGAAAAAATTACCACCCAACATATAAAAAAATGGGAGAAAATCTTGCAGTGAATGGCATATAAATACATATTTGTGATTAGAAGAGCCTTTGGAGTGCTATATTAATAGAGGCCTTGCTCTCTGCTAATGGACAAAGCAGGGAAGAGGAACACTGTAAAACGACAAGATGATGTCACTTTTGTGTGGGCACATACTTTGCTTATTCTGCTGAGGCTTGGAGACTCATCTTGTCAACTTGAGGTTCTGAAGAAGTACTTTGCTTCACACTACTTTACAGGCACATGTATTGCTTGAAAATGATTCCTTTGGACCAAGACTAGTCACCCTGCCTGAAGCTCCCCCCACTTTTTTTTTTATATTTTTAGAAAATTGGGCATATTTGTATAAATCTGTAATATTAAATAAATATCAATAGCAACAACTACATCTATCATTTTCTTATTGTACTTTCTATTTTCCCAAGTAATTTCTGGAATGATGTCATCTGCCTTTACCTTCTATATAGTTAAATCGAACTGAATTGACAGTTCTATAACTATAGAACACTTATTAATATTATGATTTGTAATTCCTTTACCTGAGAAAACCCATTTTCAGTGAATCATCTGATTTTAATGAGGTCTGCATAAACCAGCTTTCTACATGGGCAACAAAGCCAGAATGAGTCATGGAACTCTGCAAAAATCTGAGGGAACCGAGTAGAACACATTTCTTTTCCTTTCTTTCTTTTTTCTTTTTTTTTAAGTGAGAGACATGAGGGAAGATGGGCAGAAGGAGACAGGGAGGGAGAGAGAGATTCTAAAGCAAAATCCAGCCCAACAGGAGCCTCACACCAGGCTGGATCTCACAACCCAAGTTCATAGTCTGAGCCCAAATCAGGAGTTGGAGGCTTAACCAACTGAGCCACCCAGACACCCCTGAACTCATCTCTATTAATCCCTAGTTATTCACAACTTTGCCTTTACTTCAGGATAAAATTCACTAGGATAGGGTCTCTCATATATTTATAAACAGAAATGAACTTTTCCATGGTATTTTATGAACCTTACTCCTGATAATAACATTTACAGTGGCAGATGTATATTTGTGAATGTGTTTCAAATCTTCAAAAGGTTGAAAATGTGGGTTTAATTTGGAAATTTGCTGCTAAGAGAAAAATCTATACATTTTCATATGAAATTTTTCCCCCAGATTTAATTTGTGCGTTATATTATGTATAGCCCAGTGGTATTGCTTATTTTATAAAGCTTGGGGAAATGGCACCTAAAACTACCTCAGTTTGATTCTTTTTGTTATTGGATTGCTAGGTTCTTGTCTCAGATGCACCAACGAATTGGAGACCCGAGACCAGAATGGGGAGATAGAGTTTCTTGAGTAGATAAGTAAAGGACATTTTNCACCTAAAACTACCTCAGTTTGATTCTTTTTGTTATTGGATTGCTAGGTTCTTGTCTCAGATGCACCAACGAATTGGAGACCCGAGACCAGAATGGGGAGATAGAGTTTACTGAGTAGATAAGTAAAGGACATTTTAAAAAAAGATTTTATTTATTTATTTGACAGAGAGAGAGAGAGAGGGAGAGAGAATATAAGCAGGGGAAGCAGCAGGCAGAGTGAGAGGAGAGGCAGGCTCCCTGCTGAGCAGGGAGCTCAGTGTGGGGCTCTTAATCCTAGGACCCTGAAATCATGAAATCATGACCTGGTCCAAAGGCAGATGCTTAAATGACTGAGCCATCCAGGCACCTCCAAGTATAGGACACTTTTAAGAGCGAAAGCAGGCCACTGCCTGAGCAAGAGTGGCAATGGCCCAGTAGCTCGGGCTTCATCCTTTGAAGCCTGCTTTGTATACCTGTAAATTGGGCTTTGGCTGATGTTTTTGATTGACAGCTGGAGGTGATATAACATCTGGCTTCTGCACACGCACCTACCCATGATGCATTCTGTTACAATTGTATTTATCTATGTATTGCATATTGATGAGTTTCTAATGAGCTGCTGTGTGACCTTAAAGGTAGCTAAGGACAACTTGCACCCTTTGTGCACATGCTCAGCTCTCAGAAGTCCCCTTGTGGCTTTTGAGCCAGGTCTGTGGCTAAGCCTTTCTTCTTCCTGTTAGCCCTTAGAGGTGGCTCTGAAGGTGTGACTGTCAACCCTGGGGGTGGCCCCGAGGGTGTGGCCAGCACCTGCTTTATTCTTCCTCCTTATGCCTGACTAAGTGCCTAACATTTTCATCCTCAACAAATGAAAAGATCCAGATATAATCCCTTCTTAATATAGTGAATGTTACTGGGGGGGGAAGTATATGAGAGAAGTAACTGGAATTCCCTATTCAATTCATGTAAATGAACACTGCATGATTGACCCCATATGTTCGTTTCTTACTAAAGACTTAACAGTGTGTCCTGTAACACATGATCTCTACATGCTGCTCCACCAAATCCAATCCATAGTTTCCACATAAACTACCCAATTAAGAGCAGGTAAAAAAAAGGAAACCCATGGAAATTCTAGAACTTTTTATTTCATAGAAGGACATCAAGAAATAGCATTCAAATTTTGGACTCTCAGTGAATAGGTAACCTAGATCATAGATGAAAATCTAAATGTTCAAGGAAAAACATTTCTTTGAACATATTGTTTCCAATAAGCCATTTTCAACATTCCCCCCGATCCACATCTTGACATTCGAGAGTAGTTCTAGAACATGAATCTCCCTCACCTCACATCTGTCCCCTGCAAATGCATTATGGCCCAAGAGGCAGGGGGAAATTAATAGGTTCAATTACTCTGGACTAAATACTACAGAGTCTGGTAGGGGACAATCAGTCACTTAGTTCCAAAGGAAAGCTGCCCATTGCTGCTGAGAATAACAGTTAACAAAGCTCTTCAGTCGTAGGTTGGAGTTAAAGTGGAGGAAAATAGGTCAGTATAAGGGAAGAAATGAGAAAGGAAGAGGGTTGGTTGGTGGGGGGAGATTTGAGGAATGTCAGTTTAGTAACTGCAGAGCCAAAGGAAAGAAAGAGACCAGAAGGAGGAAGAAAGGATACATGTGCAAAAGCCTCAGCATATAAATTACACTTACCCTGTGCTCCAAGCACTTTTCAGTTTCAATTCTTGTTGCTAAACCAGAAGATTTGTATCAATTCCAGCCCATGCAAAAATATTTAATCTTTGGAATGATTAATGAGATTGAATGTGACCAAGCTTCTTGCCACAGTTTTGAGCAGCAAAGCTTTGCTTAGAAAAATCAAGCTTCATTTTTTTTCTTTTTTGAGTGCAGCACTTTGCATAACATGATACAAAATTGGAATGCACACTTTATATTTATAGAGGATTCAAAATATATTTAAAAATGGAACAACTTGAGTATTTGAAATAATCAGCTGACTGACTGATCCTTGATCATGCATGGTTCATCCAAATATTCACTCTTTTCATCAGCGCGTCACATTTATAGTAAAGAGAAAGGATTTATAGGAATGAATAAAGTTATATAGTGTTTGCTTTGCCCAAAGAAGTCTTATTGTGTCAGTAGTGATTGTGTTTAAGCTGAAAGTGAGCTGTTTCTATTACTGCTGAAATTACTGTTTACAAGCTTTGAGAACAAATATTTCTACTAAAATTTTATGGAAAAACCTTTTTGTGGAAGTTATAAATATATGTTTGTCCATGGATCATATGTTTTAAAAGCCAAAAACCAGCATTATAATTTTCGTATAAGGATTTTTTACTTTGTTATAGAGGAGATAGATTTTGACTAGATAAATACAATAATTTAAAAAGTATTGATTGTGTATTATATACCAGGATCCAATTTCTGGGTGAGACACTAGATTTATAAAGATAAAAAAGAAAAAAACTTTTATCTGTCTTCAGTGACAGGGTTAATTATCATTTGAAGTTTTGACAGTGATTTTTTAATGTTTTAATGAAGTTCTCTGATCAGATGGGCAACTCATCATAAAACAAGTTATTAAATTTATTTTGTTAGTTTATGAAATGAAGTACATATGACCTAAGTCTCCAGTTAATCTGCTGTCAAACATAGGAGATGTTCCTTATGAAATATATGTGTTTATAGTGAAAATTCCATCTTCCATATGTCTGAAACGTATTTAAATATAAGTAATTTGGAGACAGCCATTTCTGTAATTTTTGTTCATTGTTTCTCAACTAGAAGGCTTTGATAAACATTAAAGTGGTACTGCTAAAAAAAGTAAAATCGTTTAGATCCCAAGGTAGAAAGTAATTTAGTTCCTCCAGGATTGAAGTATATACAAATCATTGGAAACTATAACCATAAGACAAACCTCCAAAATGCATACTATTTTTTTTTTTAACTGTCATAAATGTACTCTATTATTTTAATGAGAAGAAATTCTGGACTAGCTTTCCGCCTTTGGCTTTGAAGATACACTTTTTTAAAAAAATGTTTTGTTCTAAACATAAAATTTTAGTTTTACCTTCAGTAGTTGAAAGACATTGTTAAGTGAGAAAATCTTATAGAAGAACAGATTTAGGAATGTATTCTTAAGTACTTTAGTTTTTGAACTTTTGATCCCTTTGGGAAGATGACATTGTAACCAGATTATTTCAGTTCAGCAAAATCTGTTAAAATGCATGCTGTCTAGAGAGTGATTAAAAATTTTCAATCTGTGAATGTGATTTAGGAGTATAGATTGGTTTTACATGTTGATTAAAAATAGCCTATCTTCTTGAGTAAGAATAAAAATTAAAGAAATTCAAAGGTGACAAATATTTTCACTTAGATATATATTACGCTTGAGTGATGCCAAGCACACTATATAACTCAATCCACTTCTAGTTTTTTTTCACTCACTGTATGTTAACTTTTTGGGGAGGAATATGGAGCCCTTCTCCCTAGAGTTGGACTTCTCTTAGATAACAACCCTGATCTCTTGGCTACTCTGACTCCCTAATAAAGGAGGAATAATGCAGGGGTGGACAAGAATGACCCCAAGGTGAAAGAAGTGTAGACGGTGCTATCTCAATCTCTCAGCCATTTCCTGACTTTCTTTTATGAATATATCTGCTGCTAACAAATGTAAATTCTCTTTCTTGCTTGCCATGATGAGCGCATTCCCAGGAGAAGTGCCTCCATTTTGTGAATTCTTTCAGTGACTTTTACCGTGTGAGTTGATCAATGGGAGTATGGAGATGGTAGCAAAGCGGCAAAGTTGGAAGACCAGAGTTACATGAATCAATCATACCACCAAACTGAACGAAAACATGTATACATGTTTTTAAAATTTTGACTTGTGAAAAATTTTCGAAACATGCAATTAGACTCATAAAGGAAAATATTTAATATCTTTTTTTAAATAAAGATTTTTATTTTTTTTTTATTTGACAGAGATCACAAGTAGGCAGAGAGGCAGGCAGAGAGAGAGGAGGAGGCAGGCTCCCTGCTGAGCAGAGAGCCCGATGCAGGCCTTGATCCCAGGACCCTGGGATCATGTCCTGAGTCAAAGGCAGAGGCTTTAACCCACTGAGCCACCCAGGTGCCCAAATATTTAATATCTTTATGGCAAAATAAACATAAATAAATTTAAGGTGAAAATAACCAGTTGAGAAAAGATTTTTTGATTCATACAAGAATTAATGATTTCCTAAAAATAAACAAGATTTAATGATTTCCTTATACCCAAGAATTTCTGCCAAATCATTCCTACCTGAGTCTCCACCACCAGTAAAAAAGGTAAAGAACATAAACATATTTTGCACACACTGTCAATAAGCCAATGAAAGACATTCATCCATAGACCCTAGAAGTCTAATTCAGTGATTCAAATAATTTAAATGAAGTCATGCTTAACTAATATACATGTCTATTCTTTAATAATAATAACTCACCTCAGAGGTCCTGACACTAAATAAGAAGCAGTTCTATTAAAGAATATGTCAGTAATTCTAATGTGAAAAATTGTATGTCTGTCCTAGCCAAAACACCAAAGCAATCTCTGTAGAAAAATATCTATTGAGCAAGAAAAAAAAGGTTTATATAAGTAACAGGCAAATTAATTTTGATGATACATTAAAAGTAATGCATTGGAAGTTTATATTAATGACAAAAGAAGAAAGAGAAGACTTAGTAGTTAGTGGAAAAAAGGGGAAGAGAATCTTTCTTCAGAAGATTTTTTTTTCTCTTTCTATACTATTCATCATTTTTTTTCTTTTCCAGTGGGGTAACTCATGGCTATCTAGCACTTAAACTACACCTAAACACGAAGTTATCACACCAGACACCTTTAGGACCACACAAAAGCTAAAGACTAGAATACTTGGAAACATGAAAGTCATGCATGAACACAAGAGACTAAGGGGTAGTAGGAGACTCCCAACTCTGTGGTGTTTTCATTTGGCGTACCTGTGTATGGTGAAGTCAGGTGTTTGGGGTTATGTGAACAGGGTGGTGCATAATTCAAATGTATTCTGTGTGACATTTCTAACCAGTAACTATTATCTTCATTGGTGGTTGTGCCTTTGCCTGAATACATAATGTCAAAATATCACTACTTTTTGCTTATTAATTTAGTATGTTTGGGATGGAAATGCTGGTACCAAAAAAATGACCTATTCTGGCATAAAGGTGTGAACCAGACACTAAGGTGAATTTGTTACATATGTGCCAAATTCAACACACCAGTCACAAATTACTATCTTGATTTTAAATACCCTTTGTTCCCCCCACAGCTCTAAAATATCTCCCGACCCCCATATCACCCTTTTTTATTTTCTAGAAAAATCCAGTTCCTTTAACTAAATTTAGAATATACTTCTCTGTGAAAATCCTTCTGATTCCAGAGTGTAGTTAGAAATATGTCCTTAGCTGCCTACAAGTCTCTGTGTAAGTAGTTACCATAAGTGACGACACATTGCACCGTGATTGCCCATAGCCAGCCCTTTCTTGATTCCACACGTGTGAGCACGCACACACATGGACAGACGCTGTGAGTTCTTTGTGGGATGGATGTGGATCATTTGCCCCCACGTTACTAATATTTCTTAAGTAGATGTTAAATACTGATTTTGTTGAGTTATTTTATAATAAAAAGGATCAAAAGGTATAATAACGTAAAGTAGTAGGATACCAAACCTTTTTTATTATTACATTTATTTATTTGTGGTAGTTTTGTTGGCTTACTGTTTATTTTTAACTAGTCCAGAATCTGGGTAAATATTCTAGCTGTTCTACTTACGTGCTGATTGTCCATGAACTTGCTAAGCCCATCAAAAGAGAATGAATACTCAGGGTAATTATGAAGAGGTAATGTTTACATAGTAAACAAGTGTGTATATAGTTTGTAGCATGTGTAGACTATGCTACTTACCTTTCACTTTGCCTTTTCTTCCTTCCAACCCCTGCCCAGATCTCATGAAGCAACTTATACAATGTGTGGTTATCTCAGTAAAAGGAAGAAAATGGGATATTTACCTCAATGTTACTGCTATCCACAGTTTCGTGTTGTCCACATATATTGGTTTTAGTTCAAACTCACTCTTTTAATTTTTTCAATATTCTAATTCTCTAAATTAAGTCTAAATGAATGTATGAGAATGAATATATTAGGTTGGTTAGAATGCAGTTTTCAGTTCGGCTTTGTGGCATGGCAGACTCAAGCATCAGCCCTGTTCCTGAAATGAGATTTTCAAGTAGATCATTGTGAGCCACCATGACCCCCAGGTAATGTTATGGATTGTGATTTTGTGTCAGTGATATATTGATTTCAGAAATGACACAAATCTAGTTTTGATTGTGGCATCCTTTAACCTGTAACTTCTATGTAACAGTGATAAATTTTAACGTTATAATGCCCCTCCAACTGTCAAGGCTAATCCATCCAACCACAACCAAGTAAGGATTTCACTTAACCTTGTGAAAAAACCTGCTTTTTCAATTTAATTCATTGGAGTAATAATTACCCATGGGGGAAGAATATACATGTATACATATATATTCATGTTCCCATTATATTTTTGCATAATATGCACAGTATCTGTACCTATCTATATGTGTTTATATGTAATATATAATTAATGAACAATGTGATTATTCTCTGATATTTTTACCTGCATACACATTTTTGATTCTGTATTTCCCTTTTCAATCCACAATGTTATTAAAAACAAGCAACTTTACATGTCATTAGGCTTTATACTAGGTACTAGTATTTTTGTAACTCATCATCAAACATCATAGTACTAATGAAGTATTTTGAGATTGAGCTCAAGCTCAAATATATCAGGACTAAGTAAATTTTAAAAACTTTATTTAAATATTATTTGTCTATTTAAAGATATAAATAACTTTAAATAAACATTGTGTAGATATACTAGCCATGGGTCCTTAATCCTTGTTAATAAGGAATGATTTCTGTCCACCTTGCCTGACATTTTGCTTTCACATGTGTTTCCCCCTTTCAGCTAAGTTTAAGTTCAGATTATTATAGAAAAATGTGCAATAGGTTTATTAAAAGACCAGGATTTGTGAGCTTCAAACAGAAATAGTCTTTATTTTTCCTTTCCAGTAGGACTTCTATGCTTTCTTCAGGGTGGATCCTTTTACTCTTGAATGAAGTCAGTGGAGAGTCCACAGCTTTTATTATGCATTGCTTCCCTTATTTGATAATTTTCAAATGAACTCTCAACTTTGACCCCTGACTTCTGGCAGTCTACTACACTTTTTAAGAATCCTTGTTCTGGATGGTCTTTCAGAATGGGGTAAATTTTAGAGATCCCAGCTTTTTTTCCAGCACTGGGGAAGTAGAGCTCACTTCTGAGTCAAATTTCCTCATGCACTGTTGCCAAAGACCACCCTATTTATTTGATAGGATGCATCAGTAACTCCCTATGCTGCCTTCCTCTCCAAATTTATTCTCTCCCATCTTCAAACAATGTAATTTTGTCAAATCACAGTGGCCTTCTTGCTGTTCCTCAAGTACACATGACTCAGGGCCTTTGTACTTTGTATATAGTTCTCTATGTCAGATGATGCCTCTAAACTTTCCATGTAATTCTAGTTCTTGTTTCAGGTCTTTCCTAAAATATCACTTTTTTTTTTAAATACCACTTTCAAAAATTGACTTTCTCTAATTATCCTGCCTATACTAGCATCCCTACCATACCATATCTTATCATGTTCTTATCATGTCTTATCTGTCAATATTTTTTTTACCTATCACTGTTTAAAATTATGTTACATTGGGATGTGTTTACCCGTTTTATGTGACTCTAGAACTAATCATTTTTTCCCCTGTAAAATTCAGAGTTCTGAAAAAAAAAACACAGAATTTGTGTGTGCATTGTACATGTGTATGTGAGAAAGAGCAAAAGAGAAAAAAGAAAGGAAGTGGGGGAGGGAAGGTGAGAGGGGAGGGGAAGAGAATGGAAGGAAGGAAGGAAGGAAGGAAGGAAGGAAGGAAGGAAGGAAGGAAGGAATTTAAGGAATTGACTCATGTGATTGTGGTGACCCAAACTCAAAATCTAGAGGGTAGCCCAGTAGGTGGGATAACCAGGGACTTGAAGTTACAGCTTGAGTTCAAAGGCAAATCAAAGACCATACAAAAACTGGCCTAACTTCTGATAAGGATGTTATGTAGATACACTGTATAAGAGTCTGGTTTGTAAATAAGAGACAAACAATTGAAAGTTGGAAGATTTCTATACCATTTTAAATTCCTTTTTACTATAAGTTGTAGTTCCTTTGGTTAAAAATTGATGATGTTTATGCTATGTTTATTGTGACAATAGCATTGTACAAATAGAAATTACAAGAATAGGATAAACTGTTTTTCCAGTTTTGATGGTTATCAAAAACTGAAGTTAGATCAAGTCATTTATCTTCCCTTTTTGTCTGTCGTGCCCTCTATTCACTGAAAGAAAGCTAGATAATCTTTGTTTCTTAAAGATCAGATATAATTGGGTTTTGTGTAAAGAGTGTCTTCTTCAGCTTTGCTATCCTTTTACTTTAAAATATGTATACTAATTATTGTCAGTGCATATCAGCCAAAGACCTTGAGGAATACGCTTGGCAAATTTGGGTTTATTACGTGCTGCTACAAGAGGCGACTACACATGTAGAAAACACTGGGTTTCTCAGAAAGTAAGGGTTGTTAGTGTAGAATATTTGTATGATTGAGGACTGGAATGAGTCCTAGAGTTACCTTCCCAAGGATTTGATTGAAAAAAATATGGAGCTTTTGGAACAGTCTGTAGTATTGCCCTTATATTAAATGGGTTCATTTGGAGTTACTTTCAGATACATTTTCCTAATATCTTTATGTTCTGAATCAACTTGTGTTATCCATTTGTATGTTGAGATTGAGTTTAGATAATTTGTGATACACACTCTAACTTAGAGTGGCATCGTTATCTGTTTCGCAGCTGCAGTGCAGTCCAGTTGCAAAAGTTTCCTCTTACAGCTGAACTACCAGCAAGGACATAATTACTTTATCATTACGGTGCCATAAGGTTGCAGGACATAGCTAAATATAAAACATAGGTAAAGCACTTGACTTGTGGTAGGCACCCAACAATATCTATGAAATTTAGACATTACTCATCAATTAACCAATACAATATAATATTAAGTAAACAAAAGAGGATAGGACAGTTAAATTGGATAATAATACTACAAAATAGAATGAGAATATAATCCAAAGCTGATAACAAATTGCTGTGATATAATTAATTACACCTTGTATGGGTATGTTTTAGAAGTTCTGCTCATTAAATAACACTTTGTAATTAAAGGAAGCAAACAAATTTTCTTTATCTATTCTTATTTAGTGATTTAAAAAGAAATCTCTGTTTAGAGAGAGAGAGTGTGTGTGCCTGTATGAGTTGGGGAGGGGCAGAGGAAGAGGGAAATGCAGACTCCTGGCTGAGTGGGCAGCGTGACATGGGGCTTCATTCCAGGAGTTTGTGAGCCAAAGTCAGACACTTAATTGACTGACCCACCCAGGTGCCCCTATTCTTACTTAACCTAAAGATGGATTAGTATTAGCATGATGTCAATACTGTGTGCCATATGGAAATACTATTCTATTCTATTTTATTTGTCTTTTATGGTTAGAATGGACAAAACCCCCAATTATAGCCAACTGGAGCCTAAAATAAGTGTATATATTCTCAAACAGGAGAAATTTGTAGGAGTTGCTGACATAATGAAAAGAAGATTTCAGAGGCCCTGGCTTTCAGTTGGCTGAAATATAAGCCAAAGTAAAGAGCTTGTAAATACACAAATTACCAGGTCTTTCTACAACAAAAATTATTAGAGCCCTATGTCGGATTTCCACAAAATAGTTTAAGAAAACATTAAAATCGTTTTGACTACTCATTATCTCTGTACCCAGATCTGCTCTTTGACGAGCATGTATCTAAGGAATTTGCTCATAATATTACCTGTTTCATTTTTCATTTTCCTTCTCCAAAGAGAAATTAAGAAGAATAGCTTCATGCCTATGGAAATTAGCCAGAGGTGTACTGAGAAAAAATAAACAAACAAACTTTTATTTAGAGAAAGCTTTAAGTTTTTTGTTTGTGTGTTTTGTTTTTTTTTTGGGGGGGGGTGCTGCTGCCAAAGATCATATAGAATTCTGATGTTTAAATAGCCTAGGCAAAAAGAATATATAGTTCTTTAATAAGTTATTTTTCAAATATTTCAGTTTTATTCTTTCTATAATTTTTAATCTTACCACAAAAAATGATACTGTAAAAAGCATACTTAATTAGTTGTATTGAGTCGTTTAATTTTACACTGGGACTAAGTTCTCTCATAAGACAACAGGTTATCTCATTTATCTTCTTCAGTATATGTGTAGATAGTTCAACAAAAATGAACCCCACAGAATATAAGTGATAGTTCATGACAAAACAGAATGGCAGTGGCAAGACTAGGGTAGATCCCACGTGCTTGGGCTTCCAAAGTGGGGATCGTGCCACCTATATTCCTAATACTTTCCCTATTCCTTTATAGGTGAAGTTAACTAAATACAGCTTCTCTCAGTTTCTTCTGAAATGTTTATGTTCTGTATTACAATCACCTTTAATTCTCAGGGAAAAAACACCTTTATTTACTCTTCAACTATACTAATATAAAGTTGCGACCATATGGGAAATTCACATTCTACACTTCAAACCTATTTAGGTTGTAAATGCTTTAGATTTTTTTCCGTATCGTTTCAAAATTGTGTCCCTCTGTCTTGGCTCAGTTCCTGAAACATAATAAACACTCAGGAACAATGTTTTTGAATGGAGCTTTTGAATTCAAAATCAGTTCTATTCATTTCAGAATTTGATATGATACATAGTTAGTTTCCAGATGATAGAATTATCTAACTACATTTTCCTAAGAATTGAATTAAGATTTTTTTCTTTTCTGATGTTGTTCTCACTAAAAATTATAGAAGCAAATAGATGATATGAATTCTATGGTTTATGTGAAACACAACCTGAGATTAAGTAGTCATAATATTGTTTTGAGTTGAGTCTTTCTGCTCTCTCCTTGAAATAGTGAGCACAGTTAGATTACAATTCCAAACACTAAGATCAAATTTTTATGGAATTTATTCACTAAATTTATAACTGCAGTACCTGATAATCACATTGAATTATATGATCAGCCCATTAAAGATACTTTCCTTTTTAAAATCATAGAACATAGTTTAAATGACTGTGCTCTATATAGAAAATGTGAGGTCAAAGAGAAATACTGCCTTTAAAAATGGCAGTATTCTAAAGCCCCAGGTATAATTTATTATTTTTATATAAAGCTTTGATATAAGAGGAAAATAATATTATCTTTAACTATAGTAGATTGTCATTCCCCAGCCTCCAAAAAATAAATTTTTAAAGAAATTGTAGGTATAATTTTTTTTTAATACTACTCATTGCAGGTGGCTGGGTATAATTAGTGTTATTAATTTTGGTTCACAGCTCCTTGCAAAAAACAGGATAGGTACATTAAAAATCCATAAATAAATGTTCTGTAGTGATTATGTACTTCATATTTTAGGTGATTATTATATTATAAAATGTTTCTGTTTTAAAAAATAAACTCTGGGGCGCCTGGGTGGCTCAGTGGGTTAAAGCCTCTGCCTTCGGCTCAGGTCATGATCTCAGGGTCCTGGGATCGAGGCCCGCATCGGGCTCTCTGCTCAGCGGGGAGCCTGCTTCCTCCTCTCCCTGTCTCTCTGCCTGCCTCTCTGCCTACTTGTGATCTCTCTCTCTGTGTCAAATAAATAAATAAAATCTTTAAAACAAAAAACAAAACAAAACAAAACAAAAACTCTGATTTAAACAGATGGCTGTTGGCATAATCTATTTTACCACTCAATGGACTTACTATTCTCTTGAAAAGCTGCACCTTGGGCGCCTGGGTGGCTCAGTGGGTTAAAGCCTCTGCTTTCGGCCCAGGTCATGATCTCAGGGTCCTGGGATCGAGGCCCGCATCGGGCTCTCTGCTCAGCAGGGAGCCTGCTTCCCCCTCTCTCTCTGCCTGCCTCTCTGCCTCCTTGTGATCTCTCTCCCTCTGTGAAATAAATAAATAAATAAATTCTTTAAAAAAAAAAAAAAAAGAAAAGCTGCACCTTGACTTGATTCATTTGTTCCATGTTTAGTTGAAAATGCTAAGGAAACAGTTCTAGCAAGTTCAAAAAATAATGTTTTCAGTTTGAATTGCTGTTGTAAAGGAGTTAGCTTAAAAGGACTATTGACTGATAATCTCATGTTTATATCCAATTAAATAACATTCAAAGTCCAAGCTGATTTTAGTCTTTGATGCATTCATAGACTTCAAGAAAACGGATTCATTTTGCCTTTTTACCTCGCAGTAGCTTAGTATTAAAATGGTCCTGTGTTTCTATATAATTATATTAAAGATAAAATCAATTCCTAGACAAAATGGATTTTTAAAAAAGATTTTATGTATTTATTTGACAGAGAGAGAGAGAGATCATAAATAGGCAGAGGCAGGCAGAGAGAGAGGAGGAAGCAGGCTCCCTGCTGAGCAGAGAGCCTGATGCGGGGCTAGATCCCAGGACCCTGAGATCATGACCTGAGCTGAAGGCAGAGGCTTAACCCACTGAGCCTCCCAGGTACCCCAAAATGGATCATTTTAAAAGCCACAAGCCCTAGGTTCATTATAGCCTATTTTTTCAACATCGCAATTGTAGTCGGATACATGTAATAAGTATAAAAGTAGGTAAGTGTATTCTGAAATTTCTTGTGCATATGAAATGATACAAAGACATTTAAAGAGTACTGTGTACCTACCACCTGTCTTAAGAAAATAGTACATACTAAGTTGTAGTCTCCTAAGTACATGATATATGTTCTGTTTCTCTCCCATTCCATCAGAATGCATTTCTAGAGTACCATTTTAATAAAGTTTACAAAACTGACATATAATTTTCCTATCTTCAATCTGCCTTTATATTTCAATATAATATTCTAGTAATTTATCCATATTTACAGATGTAGTTCAATTTTATGCATTTTGACTGTTGGATAGTTGCATTGTATGTATTGCTGTATTTAGCCATTTTGTTGCTGATTTAATTTATTTCTAACTGCAAATGAAACTGTTCCAAGGTTCTTTTTTTTTTTAAGATTTTATTTATCTATTTGACAGAGAGAGAGATCACAAATAGGCAGAGAGGCAGGCAGAGAGAGAGGAAGAAGCAGGCTCCCTGCTGAGCAGAGAGCCCGATGCAGAACTCGATCCCAGGACCCTGAGATCATGACCTGAGCCTAAGGCATAGGCTTAACCCACTGAGCCACCCAGGCGCCCTGTTACAAAGGTTTTTATGTATATATTTCTATACCTGTACAAGCATTTTTCTAGGATATCTAGAAGGAGAATTTTGTGTACATGGTATACACATTTTAAAATACCCATCTATTGAAATTATCCTCTAAATTGGGTATGGTAATTGACACACTCACTAACATTCTTTACCCATTGTTTTACATCCTTGCTAGTACTTGGAAATTAGGTGGTCTTTTTGTTTTGTTTTTGCAGAATAATAGTTAAACTGCATCCATTTGTGATTTTTACTTTCAATTCCAGGATTATAATGAGAGTTAGCATTTTCTCAGAAGTTTATTGACCATTTGGTTTTCCTTTCTTAAATTACCTTTGTCCATTTATTTTCAACTTAAATGTCCATTATCTCATTTTAAATTTCTTGGAATTCTTTGTATATTCCATTTAATAATCCTGTATTTTAATGTTTAAATTTTAGTTGATCTTGTGAGAAATTTTTCTATGCTTCGTAATATGTGTATCTTGTCAAAGAACTGTGCATACTTTAAGGACATAATGAGATATATTATCTTTGTTTCTGAAAGTTTTGAAAACGTACTTTTATGTACATAGGTCTTTAAGGTGTGTGTAATTGCAAAACAGATTTTCAAAAGCTATTACAGGTAGAATTGTCTTGTAAAAGGTTTTAAAAATGAAAATCTGGTGGGGGGCGGGGGGGCCTGGGTGGCTCAGTTGGTTAAGTGCCTTCGGCTTGGGTCCTGATACCAGGGTCCTGGGATCAAGTCAGGTCGGTCGGGTTCCCTCTTCAACCGGCAGCCTGCTTCTCCCTCTCCCTCTGCTCCTCCCCCTCACTGCTCCTGCTCTCTCTCACTCTCTCTCTCTGTCATAAATAAATAAAATATTTTTAGAAAATGAAAATCTGTGGTGTGTGATGTGTTCTCATCCTACTGCATGCATCACCAGATTTTAAAATGTTGAAACATGTCAGTAAAATATTTAATCTTTTAAACTAAAGTATATGCAATAAACTAGCTACGTGTATGTATGGTATGTTTTGGTGAGGATGGATCTATTGAAAGTGCTGTATTAAAATACAACTTCTGTAGGATTTATGTGTCAGAAGACTCAAACTTCAAAACCAGGCCTCTTTGACCTACAAATTTTACCTGGTCTGACCATGTAGAAAGGAAGGTATGCATACTCACAACTAAAGTGAAAACCAAGCTATTTTCAAAAAGCTAAGTGTTTGAATGACAGCGAAAAAGTAGTCAATCTGACAGTTTTCCTGTACAGTAAGTAGTCATAATGATCTACCCTAGAAAATACTGGTAATAGTCACTAACTCATGTCCGATGGTCTCTCACAGTCTTCCACAATCCCATGGATTATGCAGGCCTAAAACAGTGAATGTCCATATTTAACCAGATGATTGACTCATTCCACTAGATCTATAACAGTGAAGACTTTCTTACATAATTAATTACTGTAGTAGACTAGACATATCATTCTTCTCTACAACAGTCATACCCATTGGGAATTATACGTAAATTCTGTATTTAGTATATATTTCAAAATTAACTCCTAAATTAGTGTATCATTAGTGTCATTCAGCTGCTTCGGGTTCTAAGGGTGTGCACTTTCTGTATGGTCATCCTTCAGTAATGGTGAATGTAAAGCAATCAGGACTCACTGGTTAGGTGCGCAGAGATGGACCTAGACTTGGCCATTGTTATTAATCATTGGAAAAACAAAGTTGTTATTCTTCACTTCAAGTTTAATTGCCATGGATCTTATAATGTAATATTTTTATTAATAGTGCTGACTTTTATTTGGTTGAAGCAAAAAGAGAAACAGAATTACTGTAGTGTTAACTTTTATTGTATGCATACATAAGGTAGGTTAACCCCTCTTTCCAGGATTCATGCATTCAGTTGTCACATATTTTAAATGTCCTTTCATCTGTACCAGTTTCTCAGACTTTCTTTGTTTCTTATGATCTTGATATTTGTGAAACATACAGGCAAGATATTTGGTAGAATTAACCACAGTTAGAGTTTTCCAGATACTTCCTCATTGTTTCAGGTTAAGCGTTTTAAGCAGGAATATCATGGGAGTGATGTTGTACCCTTCTCAGGGCAACATATCAGGAAGAATGTGGTGACAGTTTGTCCCATTAGTGGTAGTCTTCACTTTGATCCTTCATTAAGGTGATTAAAGTAATGCCTGATTAATTTTTCCAATGTGGAGTATTTCCCTTTATATTTAAAAAGTAATTTATGGGGAGATTACTTGAGATTTTATAGTATCGTGTTCTTCATTAAACCTTTATCCTGTAGTTTCATTGTACATTTTAGCAATATATTCTACTGTAAAGAAAAACTTTTCTTATTTTCATATATATATATGGAAGTTCTATATCTTGGTTATTGTCGACTCCTAAATACTGAATGTTCTTTGTGGTTCTTAGATATCATATTGTATAAGTAGAGTTTACTGAATTTTACTTGGTGAATAAATGTAACTTAAGTTTAGAAATGAAATGATCACTGAGTGAACAGAAAGAAAATAACAATATTTTATCTAAATTTGGAACATCTCATGCCATTCTTTTGGCATGATTAAATTATGAGTATATGATAACCATTTTCTTTCACATTATTTCACAAATTAATATTATAATCCAAATAGGAAGATACAAAAGTAAATGGTGCTTCCCTTTATATTTTGATACTGATAGCTTCTGATCAATTGTGTTATTTGAAGTAAAGGAAAATATGTCACATAAAAATATGTTGGAAGAAGATATGTTATTTTGAATCGTGATGCCTAGGAAGACGGCAGAGTAGGAGGATCCTGAACTCACCCTGTCTCACATTCACAACTAGATATCAGTCACTCTGGAAATAAACAGAGAACCATCCAAAGACTGGTAGAACAAACTCCACAACTAAATATAGAGAAGTCGCGTCTGATTGATTAGGAAGGCAAATCCCCAAAATGCCTGGCTTTGAAAACCTGAGGGGCTGAATTCCCTGAGTTTGTCTGACCAGTGGGACTTGGAGCTTGGAGCTTTAAAAGTGAGCTGACTGTCAGTGCGCCACAGGGGAGAGTCCCTGATGGCCAGGGCCCTGTTCTTAAAAGAGATAGCAACCTCTCTAGAGACAACACAAAAGCTACTGTTTGCACAGTGCATGGGGCAAACAGGAGAAAGATCTGCTTATACTGATTTTGGAGCATGTTGGGGGACTTCTCCAGGAACAGAGACACTTTTCCTCCCTGCCCTCTGGCATAAATACAGCGCCCCCTACAGGAGGAAACCCTGCGTAGACACTTGCTACTTCACCTCTCCAGCAGTACATCCCACCCAGGTGTTCTCCTGAGCACTTGCTCATTTCAAAACTGCTTCCCTCAGCCCTGGGTGAGAGCACATTTTGTCAACACTGCGCATGCCCTGCTCAGCCACTTCACACAGACGCAGTGTGCACCAGGTAACAAACCAAAGTTAAAAGAATTCATGACCACTAAACCAGCACTAGGAGAAATGTTAAGGGGGCCTCTGTGTGTGGATATGAAAACCATAAGTAAGAGTAAGGAAAATAGGAAGAACAAAAGAAAAAAAAAGTACACCTATAAAAATCAGTCAAGAGAAGTACATATAAAAGGATGTAAAATATGATACTAAATATCTGAAAGGTAGGGGGAGAACAGTAAAGAATGAGTTTGAAGTTAAGCAACCATCAGCTTATATAGACTGCTGTATGCAGGAGATGTCATATATAAACTGATTGCTAACCACAAATCAAAAAATCCTAATAGATATATAAAAAACAAAAAAAAGGAATCTAAATATGTCACTAAAGAAAACCAGCAAATCATGGAAGAGAGAAAGAGAAGAAAGGGTCAATGAAAAACTACAAAAAACAACCCCAAAACAAGTAACAAAATAGCAATAAATACATTTATCAATCAATGATTTGAATGTAAATGGATTAAATACTCCAATCAAGAGACATAGAGTGACAGAGTGGATTAAAAAAATAAGACCAATCTATATGCTTCCTACAAGAGACTCATTTCAGACCTAAAGACACATCCAGATTGAAGTGAAGGGATAGAGAAACATTTATCATGCAAATAGATGCCTAAAGAAAGCCAGAGTAGCAATACTTATATCAGACAAACTAGACTTTAAAACAAAGTCTATAAAAAGAGACAAAGAAGGACATTATATAATAACAAATCCAACAAAAGATTATAACAGTTGTAAATATTTATGCACCCAACATGGGAGCAACCAAATACATAAAACAGCTAATAACAAAGATAAAATAATAGTAGTACTGTAATAGTAGGGGACTTTCACACCCCGTTTACATCAACATCAATGGACAGACTATCCAAAGAGAAAATCAACAAGGAAACAGTGGCTTCGAATGATATACAGGACCAGATGGATTTAACAGATATATTCAGTACATTTCATCCTAAAACAGCACAATACACATTCTTTTCAAGTGCACATGGAACGTTCTTCAAAATAGATTGCATATTAGGCCACAAAATAAGTCTCAACAAATTCAGAAAGACTGAATCTTACCATGCATCTTTGCTGACCACAACATTATGAAACTAGAAATCAACCATAAGAAAAAATCAGGATAAAGCACACATACATGGAAGTGAAATAACATGCTACTAAGTGATGAATGGGTCAACCAAGAAATCAAAAAAGAAATTAAAAAGTACATGGAAACAAAAATGAAAACCAAAGTTGTTTTAAGAGGGAAGTTTGTAGCAATACAGGCCTACCTCAAAAATCAAGAAAAATCTCAAACAACCTAACTCTACATTTAAAGGAGCTAGAAAAAGAACAACACACAAAACCCGAATCAAGCAGAAGAAAGATAATAATAAAGATTAGAGCACAAATAAATGATATAGAAACTAAAACAAACAAAACCAAAAACCAGCAGAACAGATCAGTAAACCAGGAGCTGTTTCTTTGAAAAGATCAACAAAATTGCTATACCTCCAGCCAGACTCATTGTTGTCTTTTGTTTGCTTGTTTTTTAATGTATGGTTTGATTCGATTTGCTGATGTTTTGCTGTGGATTTTCACAACTATGTTCATCAGAGATACTGGCCTGTAGTTCTCTTTTTATCTGGTTTTGGTATGAGGGTGATACTGGCCTCAGAATGAATATGGGAGTTTTCCTTCTGTTGTTTGGAATAGTTTGAGAAAAATAGTTTTGTTTATTTTTTTCTAAAAAAAACAAAAAACCAAAAACCAAAAAAAAAACAAAAAGAAAAGAAAAGAAGATGCATATAAACAAAATCACAAAAAGAAGAAATGACTTCTCAGAACTACAATTATAAGAAAATATTATGAAAAACTATATGCCAACAAATTAGACAACCTAGAAAATCTGGATAAATTCCTATGAACATAATAACCTACCAAACTGAAGCAGGAAGAAATAGAAAATTTGAACAGACCAGAAAGGAGGTTGATTGAGTAATCAAAAAACTCCAAACAAAAGTCCAGGATCAGATTTATAGGCAAATTCTATCAAACATTTAAAGAAGAGTTAATATCTGTTTTTCTCAAACTATCCCAAACAACAGAAGGAAAACTCCCAGATTCATTCTGAGGCCAGCATCACCCTCATACCAAAACCAGATAAAGACTTCAGAAAAAAAGAGAACTACAGACCAATATCTCTGATGAACATAGTTGTGAAAATCCACAGCAAAACACCAGCAAAGTGAATCAAACCATACATTAACAAACAAAAAACAACAATAAAGACATTCACACATTCAAGTGGGATTTATTCCTGGGATACAAGGATGGTTTAATATTCACAAATCCATCAATATGATGCATCACATCAAATGAGAGAAAGAGTAAAAACCAAATGATCATATCAGTAGATATAGAAAAAGCAGTGGACAAAATACAACATCGATTCATGAAAAACGTCCTCAACAAAGGAGTTTTAGAGGAAACATACATCAACATAATAATGGCTGTCCATGAAAAACCCATAGTGAACATCATATTCAGTGGGGAAAACCTGAGAGCTTTTCCCCCAAAATCAGGAACAAGGCAAAGATGTGCACTCACCACTTTTATTCAACCTGGTACTGGAAGTCCTAGCCACTGCAGTCAGACAACAACCAAACTGGTAAGGAAGAGGTAAAACTTACACTAGTTGCAGATAACTTGAGACTATATACAGAAAACTAAAGACTCCATTGAAAAAACTAGAACTGATAAATGAGTTCAGTAAAGTTGCAGGGTACAAAATCAATGTATAGAAATATGTTACATTTCTATACAATAGAGTAATAAAGAATATACACTAATAATGAAGCAGCAGAAAGAGAAATTAAGAAAACAGCCCCGTTCACAGTTACACCAAAAATAATAAGATACCTAGGAATAAACCTAAGCAAACTGGTGTAAGACTTATACTGTCAAAACTATAAAACACTGCTGAAAAAAATTTAAAATGATACAAATAAATGGAGAGACATCCCATGCTTATGGATTGGAAGATCAAATATTGTTAAAAAGTCTATACTACCCAAAGCAATCTACAGATTTAATATAATCCCTATCCAAATCACAATAGCATTTTTCACAGAAATAGGACAAAAAACTCCTAAAATTTTATGGAAGCACAGAAGACCCCAAATAGCCACGAACAGTTTTGAAAAAGAAAAGCAAAGTTAGTGGTATCGCAATTCCAGACTTCAAGATATCATAAAGCTGTAGTAATTGAAACAGTATGGCACTGGCATAGAAAGCCCAGAAATAAAACCATAATTATATGGTCAATTAGTCTTTGACAAAGCAGCCAAGAATATCCAACGGGAAAAAGACAGTGTCTTCAGCAAACGGCGCTGGGAAGCGTGGTCAGCCACATGCAAACAATTGAAACCAGACGACTTTGTTACACCAAACACAAAAATAAACTCAAAATGAACTAAAGGAATAAATGTAAGACCTGAAACAATAAAAATCCTAGAAGAGAGCACAGGAAGGAACATCTTTGACATTGGCCGGAGCAACATTTTTTAGATATGTCTCCTGAGGCAAGGAAACAAAAGCAAAAATAAACTGTTGGGAATTCATCAAGATAAAAACCATCTGCAGAGCAGAGGAAACAATAAAACTAAAAGGCAACCTATAGAATGGGAGAAGATATTTACAAATGAGATATCTAATAGAAGTTTAATATCCAAAATACTAAGAACTGATACAACTCAACACCCCCAAAATGAATAATCCAATTTAAAAAAAGGTCAGAAGACATGAACAGATATTTCTCCAAAGAAGAAATATAGATGTCCAACAGATACATGATGAGATGCTCAACATCACTCATCATCAGGGAAATACAGATCAAAACTGCAATGAGATACCACCTCACACCTCTCAGAATGGCTGAAATCAAAAACAAGAANAAGAAATATAGATGTCCAACAGATACATGATGAGATGCTCAACATCACTCATCATCAGGGAAATACAGATCAAAACTGCAATGAGATACCACCTCACACCTCTCAGAATGCCTGAAATCAAAAACAAGAAACAGGGCGCCTGGGTGACTCAGTGGGTTAAAGCCTCTGCTTTCGGCTCAGGTCATGATCTCAGCGTCCCGGGATCGAGGCCCGCATCGGGCTCTCTGCTCAGCAGGGAGCCTGCTTCCTCCTCTCCCTGTCTCTCTGCCTGCCTCTCTGCCTACTTGTAATCTCTCTCTCTGTGTCAAATAAATAAATAAGATCTTTAAAAAACAAAACAAAACAAAACAAGAAACAACAAGTGTTGGGAAGGATGTGGAGAAAAAGTGGTGGGAATGCAACTGACACAGCCACTCTGGAAAACAGTATGGAGGTTCCTCAAAAAGTTAAAAAAAGAACTATCTTATGATCCAGTAATTATTACCCAAAGAATACAAAAGCACTAATTCAAAAGGATACATGCACCCCTATGTTTATTGCAGCATTATTTACAGTAGCCAAATTATGGAAGCAGCTAAGTGTCCATTGGTGGATGAATGGGTAAAGAAGATGTAGTGTGTGTATATGCATGTGTGTGTGTATGTATGTACATATATGTGTATGTATACATATACACACACAATGGAATATTCAGCCATAAAAAGAATGAAATCTTACATTTGCAATCACATGGATGGAGCTAGAGAGTATAATGCTAAGCAAAATAAGTTACTCCAAGAAACCCAAACATCGTATGATTCCACTCATAGGTGGAATTTAAGGGACAAAACAAATGAGCAAAGGGAAAAAAGAGACAAACCAAGAAACAGACTTTTTTTTTAGATTTTATTTATTTATTTGATAGAGACACAGGGAGAGAGGGAACACATCAGGGAGTGAGAGAGGGAGAAGCAGGCTTCCCACCAAGCAAGGAGCCCGATGCAAGGAGCCCAATGTGGGACTCGATCCCAGGATCCTGAGATCATGACCTGCGCCGAAGGCAGCCGCTTAACCAACCTGGGCCACCCAAGTGCCCCAAGAAACAGGCTCTTTTTTTTTTTTAAAGATTTTATTTATTTATTTGGCAAAGAGAGAGCACAAGTAGGTAGAGCAACAGGCAGAGGGAGAAGGAGTAGCAGGCTCTCCACTGAGAAGGGAGCCTGATGTGGGACTCGATCCCAGGACCCTGAGATCATGACCTGAGCTGAAGGCAGCCACCCAGGTGCCCAAGAAACAGACCCTTAACTGTAGAGAACAAAGTCCTCTTTGTTCTCTACAGTTAAGGAGATGTGGATGGGAGGATGCATGAAATCAGTGATGGGGATTAAGGAGTGCACTTGTCATAATGAGCACTGCGTGATGAATTATCGTATCACTATATTGTACACCTGAAACTAATATAACACTGTTAACTAAACTGGAATAACATGAAAAGTATGATATCTCACTGAGTTACATAAAGTATAAGGCATATTTTTATCATTCTATAGATGAAGAATGGTAAGATCTAGAGAAACAGTTCTCAGACTTTTGTTCTTTTAATGAGACACATTTAAGTTATAAGAATGTTCAAGTTTTCAGCCTATTTCAAGAACATTTTTAGATTATTAGGTTGCAACACAGACAAAAAGAAAGTTGTCAGCTCTTAACTACAAAAAAGCATGCACGCGCACACACACACAAAGTAAGTCTAAGTTTATTGGCTCTACAGTAGTAAAATAACAATGTGAAAATTCTTATTAGTGCCTTGGAAGTTAGATGCAAATAGGTGGTGTTAATGTTCTATGGTTTTAGTGTTTGGGGATGTGTGGCTCAGTGGTTTAAGGAAGATATTTACATTTAGGGAAGTGGTTAAGAGTAAGTGAAGTTCATAACTTAATAGTTTAGAAATGGCGTGTGGGAAAAGGTATGACTCTTGAAGCAAGTCATGATAACTAAGCTATTGTTTGAAAAACAAATTATTTGCTCAGAAGATAACTGATGTCCTAGTAAAAGACTTTTTGCCTAGATGGATAAACTCTTTGTACAGATAAATTTGTTTAGAGGAATTTCCTGAAGTAAACAGTAAAATTACTAATTTACACCCTTATCTTCATGGAAAAGAATGTTCTGGACAAAGTAATTATGTCAATTTGATACAAATGATCTCAGTTCTCAGTTCTGATCATTAAGCTACGTGGATTCAAGTGGTCTCATCTCAATTTTCAAGGTGATAAATGATTCCCTTGATAAAAAGGTGATGATATAACATTCTGCCTCACTCAGGAAGTGATATTGGAATGTAAATCATTGAGAGTGATGAATAACTCTAATTTTTAACATAAAATGAATTATTCACCAGTGTTATTTTAAATGAAAAATGCTATTCTATCAAATTATTTATAAAAAACTTAAAATACAATGATGTAATACTCTGTTTTAAGAATCATTGCCTGAGAAGCAAACTTAAGTGCCAATAAATTTGCATGATGAAATTGAATTTCCTCTTTTCTAACACCAAAGGAAAAGATCTGTTTTATAAGAATCTATTCCTACAATTATTATCACTCCTTCTATATATGAACTACGTACTTTAAAACATCCTGATTTCCTTTATGTACATATATCAAAAAATTTAGGTGAAACACATATGCACACATAACCTGGAGGTGTGCACACTCACATATAAGAATTATTGTGAGGTGCCTGGGTGGCTCAGTTGGTTAAGTATTCAATTCTTGATATTGGCTCAGGTCATGATTTCAGATTTCAGGGTTGTGATAATTAAGCCCTGCATCAGGCTCCACACTAGGTGTGGAGTCTGCTTAGGATTCTCTCCCTCTCTTCATTCCCTTTCTCCTTCCCATTCTTAAAAAAGAAATGCTTGAAGTATAGTAGGCTGGGTTTTGCAGTTTCATGACCAGTTTTGTTTGTTTGTTTTTGATGAGCTGTTTGACAAATTCACTTCTCTGAGCATACCTTTTTTTTTGGTCTGTCTGGAAAATTAGGACTTTGGGATCTATAGTTTTTAAGATTCCTTTTCTACTCTCATTGTTTTATAAGGCTAGACTGTACTTGGGTGTATATGTATATGTGTGTGTTTGAAAAATTGTAAATTCTGAAATTTGGTAGAAGCTTAAGGTATAATTGTCATTAGGACACAGTAGGTCACAAACAAGTTTTTTTTTTTTTTTGCATTCTAACAACTTTATGAAATAAGAGTTGCTTTTCCTGATGAGTAAACTCTAAGTTTAGATGAATTGGTTTACACAAATTTCCTGAATCAAAGAGTAAAATATGTATTAGTTGCCACACAAGTCTAATGTCAGGTATAAATAAATAGAAAAGTCTATTCTGACTAGTAATGCCTTAGGACATTTGGCATATAAGGTACAGAGAAGATATCATTGTTTATATCATGAACCTCTGGAGCATTTCATAATGTCCAGATTGAAAGATGGATGAACGCAGAAAAATGGCATTTCCTTGTGTAATCATAAGTAGAGAAGCTTTTAGTTCAGTGAATCTTTTAAAATGTTTCCCAGGAAATTTAATTCAATTTGACAAACATTTACATAGCACTTAATATTGTAGATAATAATTCATTGTCATTATAGAGTCCTAGCTGGCATGCCTTGGGATGCCTGTCCTTCACAAAACTAGGTAAGGGTGCTACTTTTCCAGGGAGTTTCAGTTCTTAATGGAAATAAGAAAAATGAGTTGCTTTCAACAATCTTTATAAAGATTTAAGAATGACATATGTGAAAATCTTTTAAATATGAAATGCTATGAATATAAAGCCTGGGATATAAATCAAGAAGTAGAATACTTATTCAATCTTCATGAACAGGATGGCGTCAACAGTTATCCACAGTTATCTTTGTCACCTGGAGCTTTTTGAGATGAAGACCTGTAAACATAAGTGATATGTCTAGAATCTTTAAAATGTCATTGATTAAGAAATGAGGAAATATTAAGGAGAAGTATGACAAAAAAGATTATATTTAAGGGATTACAGCATGCTGGAGCTCTGCTTGTGAAATACAAGAATGCTATACAAATCACCTAAGCAACTGATATTTGCATGAAAGGAATCTTGAAAATTCAATTTCTCATGTGAAACAAAGTTATTGTCAATCATCATAAAAATATTGAGTGCCTTCTGTGTGTTTTGTGGGCCTAGGTGTTTGTCTTACATGCGTAGAAGGTTATGCTATAATTATACGTCTTGTACATACTGAATTTCAATTACTGAAATGCAAGAGAGTTTCCACAGTACATATGTTTACATAATGAGGCATTTTGAAAATAATCTTTTCCTTCTCTACAAATAATATACCAGAATATCTGACTTATTAATTTTATTTATTCATTCATCTGTTTTTCAGTTAGTTACTTGCTTATTTGTTCATCATTGTTTTAGGCACAGAGAATATTACAAAAAGACTCCATTCCCTCATGAATCTTATCTTTCATGTAGATTCTAGACTTAAGAAACTGGGTTGGCTTATCAGCTATGACACTTCTGGATAATTGTAGTTCTGCAACTGGTGTGTCAGCTGTCAGTTTCCCAATAGGTCATGGCAAAAATGGTTGATCAAGCAAAACTAAGTTTACAGGCATACCTCGGAGATACTGCAGGTGCAATTCCACACCCCCACTGTAAAGAGAATATTGTAATAAAGCAAGCCAAATAAAGGTTTTGGTTTCCTAGTGCATATAAAAGTTACGATTACACTATACTGTAGTCTATTAAGTGTGCATGGAATATCGTTATGTCTAAAGAATATACAGATCTTGATTAAAAAATACTTTATCGCTTAAAAAGGTTGTCATCTGAGCTTTCAGTGAGTCGTAATCTTCTTAGTGGTAGAGGGTTTTGTCTTGATGGCTGCGGACTGATCAGCATGGCGGTTGTTGAAGGTTGGGGTGGCTGTGCCAATTTCTTAAAAGGGGACAACAGTGAAGTTTGTTGCGTCAATTGACTTTTCCTTTCACAGGTGATTTCGCTGCAGCATGTGATGCCATTTGACAGCATTTTGTCCACAGTAGAGCTTCTTTCAAAATTGGAGCCAATCTTCTCAAACCTTGCCACTGCTTTATCAAGTAAATTTATGTAATACTTTAAGTCCATTGTTGTTGTTTCAATAATCTTCACAGCATCTCAACATCTTGAGCAGAAGTAGATTTCATTTCAAAAAAAAAAATGTCCTTTGCTCTTCTGCCTCAGCCATTCAAGTTATGTCTTGAGATTGCATCAACTCAGTCCCATCCTCAGGCTCCACTTCTGTTCTTTCGCTATTTCTATCACCTCTGCACTTACTTCTTCTGCTGCAGTCTTGCACCCCTAAAGTCATCCATGAGGATTGGAATCCACTTCTTTCAACTCCTAGTAAGGCTGATATTTTGACCTCTTTCCATGAAGCATGAATGTTCTTCATGCCATCTGGAATGGTGAATCCTTCCCAAAAGTTATTCAGTTTACTTTACCCAAATCTACCTGGTACTGCTATCTGTGGCAGCTGACACCTTATGCAGGCAGTGTATTTCTTCAGCAACAATACTTGAAAGTCAGAATCACTCCTTGATCCATGGCTGTAGAATGGATGCTGTGTTGGCAGGCATGAAAACAACATCAGTCTCATTGTGCATCTCCATCAGAGCTCTTGGGTGCATGGTCAGTGAGCAGTAATAGTTTCAAGATTTTATTTATTTATTTTAGAATGAGAGCCACAAACAGGAGGGGCAGAGGGGAAGAGAGAGAGAGAGAGAGAGGGAGGGGGAGAGAGAGAGAGAGAGAGAGAATCTCAAGCAGACTTCACATTGAGCACAGAGTCTGACACAGGGCTCCATCTTACCACACTGAGATCACGACCTGAGCTGACACCAAGAGTCAGATGCTCAACTGACTACACCACCCAGTCATTCCAATGAACAGAAATATTTTGAGAGCAGCAGTAGATCTCAACTGTGGGCCTAGCGTATTGAGTAAACCATGTTGTGAACCGATGTGCTGTCTCCCAGGCTTTGTTGTTACATTTATAGGGCACAGACAGAATTGCTGTAGCATAATTCTTAGGGGCCTTGGGAGTTTCAGAATGGCAAATGAGCTGCTGACTTCAGCATAAGTCACCAGCTGTATTACCTCCTAACAAGACAGTCAGCCTGTCCTTTGCAGCTTTGAAGGCAGGCATTGACTTTTCCTCTCTGTCGTAGCAGGCTGTTTTCATGTGTATTGAAAATCTGTTGTTTAGTGTAGCCACCTTCTTTAATCTGTGTTAGATATTCCGGATAACTTGCTCTAGCTTCCTACCTTAGCATGTGCTGCTTTCCCTTGCACTTGTATGTTAAGGAGATGGCTTCTTTCCTTAAACCTCATCAACCAACCTCTGCTAACTTCAGACTTTTCTGCAGCTTTCTCACTTTTCTTCTAGACTTTGTAGAATTGAAGTAGGTTGGGACCCTACTCTGGATTTAGTTTTGGCTTAATATTGGGAATGCTGTGGTTGGTTTGAGCTTCTACCCAGAGGGCTCAAACTTTTTTCACATCAACAGTAAGGCTGAAACAAAAACAAAAACAAAAACAAAAAAACAGTAAGGCTGTTTCCCTTTCTTATCAGTCTTGTCTTCACTGGAATCATAGTTTTCATTTCCTTCAAGAACTTTTCCTTGGTATTCACAACTTGGCTAACTTGTTTGGTGCAAGAAGCCTAGGTCTTGGCTTGTCTTGGCTTTTCACACACCTTCCTTACTAAGCTTAATCATTTCTAGCTTCTGATTTAAAGTGAGGGACATGCAACTCTTCCTTTCACTTGAACACTTAGAGGCCGTTTTAGGATTCCTAACTGGCCTAATTTCAACATCATTGTGTCTGAGGAGATAGGGAGGCCTGAGGAGAAAGAGAGAAACATGGGAATGACCATTCGGTAGAGGAGTCAGATCACATACAACATTTATTGATTAAGTACGCTGTTTTATATGGGTACAGTTCATGGCACCCCCAAACAATTACAATAGTAAAGTATCAAAGATTATCGATCACAGATCAACATAACAAATGTAATAAAATGCAGTTGTTGGAACTATTACAGGAATTAACCAAAATGTGACACACAGAATGAACAGATCATAGTGGAAAAATGGTGCCGATAGACTTGCTTGATGCATGGTTGCCACAAACCTTCAATTTGTAAAAAATGCAATATATGGAAAGAGCAATAAAGTGAAGCACAATCAAATGATGTATGCTTGTATTTAATTTGTTTCTATAAGACATGCGATGTTAAGTTTATGTGTCATTTTGGCCAGGCCACGATGCCCAGGTGTATGTTGAGTTATGGATGTTCTTGGAAAGGCATTTTTAATGCGAATCACATTTGAATCAGTAGACTTTGAGTAAGCAGATTAGGCTCCATAATGGGGGTGGGCCTCATCCAAACAGTTGAAGATCTTAAGAAAAACTCTTTTCCTCTGAAGAAGGGGGAATTCTGCAGCAGAATGCCGCTGGGCATGAATTGCAACCTCACTGCTTCTCTGGGTATCTAGCCTGGCAGCCCATCCTGTAGATCTGAAGACTTGGCAGCCTCCCCCTCACATGAGCCAATTTCTCAGAATATATCTCTCCCTATATATAAATATACATCCTGTTGATTTTGTTTCTCTAGAGACCCTGACTGGTACAAGTGATAACACCATCTTGACAGAGTTTTAAGAGCATCTCAGAAAGGAGAAGTTAGGACAGATATGTATAGCATTTCATTAGGAATGATTTCTTAATCAGAATAATTTTAAGCAAGTCTTGCAATTCAAGGAACTAGTTTGGAATGGGAAGAGATTACGGCACAATAGCTCTGGATCGATGGAGGTATGGATGAGACAAATACTGAAAGGCCACCTGCTAGTCCTAATATGTACGTTATTTTAGTTGGCTCAGAGTGTTCAAGGAGTAAATGTCTCCTAGAATAAGCAGCAATGTTATTTTGCCTAATCTCAGGGTTTTCTGTTGTTCTTGTCCTTTTTGCACAAAAACAGGAGGAAAAAAGGTTTTTCCAGAATTGTTTAGAACTAGGACAGGGGAGTATGTCATTTCATTTCTAAAATGTACCTGTGTGTATCAGAGGTTGGAGATAAAAGAAGTAGAAGAGTACAGGGCTTTGGAAGTATCTTTGCTGGCCTCTTAGAAATCAATCTTAAGTATTAATTTCTGATACTGCAAAGCAATCTTATTAATCATTTATATGTTGGGTCACAAGTCAGAAATCTAGGTTGCCTGTTCTGATTCCATGTCTCACTAACTGTAAGATTTAACAAGTCTTTTTGACATCTCTGAGTCTGAGTTTACTTACCATCCTTATGGTATTCTGGCCAAGATCTTATTCCGTTTTAAAATCCTATTATTTCCATGTCATTGCAACTGGCAAGATTTCATTTTTTGATGGCAGAGTAGTATTTCATTGTGTGTGTGTGCGTACATCTTTATCCATTTTTGTGTCGATGGACATCTAGGCTCTTTCCATAGTTTGGCTATTGTGGACATGCTGCTATAAATATTGGGGTGGAGGTGCCCCTTTGGATCACTGCATTTGTATTTTTGGGGTAAATACCAGTAGTGCAATTTCTGGGTCATAGGGTGTTATGCTAAGTGAAATAAGTCAATCAGAAAGAGGCAATTATCATATGATCTTGCTGATTTGTGGAATTTAAGGAACAAAACAAAGGATCATAGGGGAAGAGAGGAAAAAATAAAACCAGATGAAATCAGAGAGGGAGATAAACCATAAG
This sequence comes from Ailurus styani, assembly GCA_002007465.1. Taxonomy (NCBI): domain Eukaryota; kingdom Metazoa; phylum Chordata; class Mammalia; order Carnivora; family Ailuridae; genus Ailurus; species Ailurus styani. The sequence continues at coordinate 3,565,996 of LNAC01000038.1, read as the reverse complement.
AGACTCTTAAGCATAAGAAACAAACTTAGGGGTGATGGATGGGAGATGGGTTGGGGGATGGGGTTAACTGGGTGATGGACATTAAGGAGGGCACGTGTTGTAATGACCACTGGGTATTACATAAGCCTGATGAATCAATGACCTCTACCTCTGAAACCAGTAATACATATGTTAATTGAATTTAAAATAAATTAATTAAAAATAAAATAAAATCCTGTTATTTCCTTAATAGATAATAAAAATAGAGAATACATAAGTATCAGACTCCTCAGAGGATGTCTGAGGGAATGATGATGGAAATGAAAATTTGGGACAAACTAGACAATGATACATTTCTCAATAAGTAGTGACTGAAGCATATTGAATATTGAGATGATTATTTGAAGCTACCTTTATCACAGTCATTTAGTTATACAGTTGTGTAGCCCTTCCGTTGATCACTCTAAATAAATAAGTAAGTAAATAAATATTAGGCTGTTGCGACTATTAAAATGCAATAATTGAATGGATGAGTAAATCTTTGCACCTGGAAAAGGTGATGTTAAAGTCTAGTATTGTTAAAGCAAACAGAGTTTAATCTGCTTGGTTAAGACTACTTAATTCTACCCAATAAGGGGATTAGTATTTTTATAAGAAAATAGGAAAATACCAGGTTCTAGCAAGAAACAAAAACAGCTCTACATTAAATGGATGTTAGAGAACCTAATGTAATGTTTCATGTTTACTTTTATAATTCACAACTTTCTATTTTTCCACTTAGGAATAATTTTTGTTTTATTGATTTCCTGTGTGTTGGGATGCAGGGCTCCATATGCACACTATGGCTGCTACTCATGGGGACTGTGGGCGATCTTATTTAGAGATATTTTGTCAGAACGTTTAAGATCCTTGCCAGAACAGTTTGAAGTGTTTTAGAAACAATCTTCTTTATTTCGGTTACATGCTAGATAAATAAAAGTCTATAATGTATGCTATAAATAATGCACTTATTTAGTAAAATTAATGTTGCTCTACATGGCATGTCCTTTACCTTTACAGTTCGATGGCTTTCGGGTGGTGGGAAGTTCCTGCCATAGGTATCAGCTGCCTTCCATGCTATCAGTCTCCAACAGTGGTCCAGTTAATTATCTTGCCATAGTGTCGGAAGCAGATAGCAATCTCTCCTAAAGAGCAGACAGATTTAAAGAGGCAGAATTAATTAAAATTGATTCACACATTCTGTCATGTAGAGGTCTGCTGGGAGCCTTTCTTTCTTATACCCCTCCCCATTTTGTGATGTTGTACAACATGGTACAGGTGGGAATCCCTACCTGGGGATACTAATTATGGAGTTTGAATGGGATTAGCCACAGTGATTGGCAGTTTAATGCATGAAAGGATTTTAAAATTTACTTCATTTAAGGGATTTCATGAGGGACCAATTCTTTCTTCTAAGTTTTATAAGTGGTTATTAAGAATTGACAAAGCTGAAAATCCAAGGTCACCAAGGATTATCTGAAAACTTACAAACGAATTAAATATTTTAGTAGTTAATTGTTCAGAATCATATGTTTTAAAAAGGCATGGGAGGCACTGGAAGGAAAGACAACTGAAGTGGATCAGGCTATGTTATTATTTTTTAATGAAAGATTGGGTATTGTAGAATTTATACCTGAACAGAGGAGAATAGCTAGTAAGGAAATAACTTGATAGTCACATAAACTTTTTTAGACAATAGGTAACTCACCCCAAAATGAAGCAATATTACTTCGTCTCAAAACAACCTAATCCTGAACACCACGGGTTGTGTTTTCTTCAGTAAGGAAGTAGTTGATATAAATTCTAAGCTGCTGTAACAACAGCAACAAAAAAACCAAAACAGTTCAGAAAGATAAATACTTTCTGACATATCTCCAGCTTGAAGATTTCAACCGCGTGAATATACTCTTCGCTCTAGCAGTTCAGAAGAGCGTGTTGCAGGGCTGATAGTGTGACATCTTCCTCTTCTGCACAGCTATTATCTACGAGCCTGCATCCTACCTTCACGTCTGCAGGGAGGAAAAAAGGTACATGGAGGAATATTACTTCCAGGAAGGAAGACCGCATGCTTTCTTGCTTTTAAGAGTTGGACCCTAACCTTGTACGTATCACCTTTGTTCATATACCATTCACCGGCCATTAGCCAAGTGCTGCTGCCCAACTAAATGCCCATTTTGATGGAAGAAGCAGAGGATGGATAACAGGGAACAGATAGCACCTGTAGGAAATGAAAAAAAATAATAAATAAAGGGCGCCCAACATTTTATATATAAAGTATCCACATAAGAGTTAGAAATTTAATATGGAACGTAAATCGTGATTCGGATAACAAAATAAGTCCTATGAAATCTTTTTTACGTCTTTAACAGACGTTGAAAATAATATTTTAGATGAGATGTGAAATAAGTATAGGAAGACATAAGGAATGGAATAGAGAATTAACTTAATCATTATATTTATCTTTTCAGGTATTCTTTATTCTAAACGTTGACTGAAATGTGTCATTCCTTATAACTAAATGGAGGTTTCTAAAGAGAATGTATGCCTCCTTGAATGTAACATTGTTATTACTATACACATAATAGTGTTTTAATCACTCTTTGCTATTGTAACATGTGCTCATTCTTTTAAGAAATAGGTTTAAGCCACTGAACATGTGTGAAAATTCTGTTAGGAGCTTTGAGTAGTACACAGGGAAGTAAGATAGTCAGGACCCATTACTTCAGGGTACTTAAAAATCTGTTATTTTAAATGAAGGGATTTTTTTCAGATGAGACTTACAGTATCAAGTTTTCTTAAAGAAGTATTAGTGGAATTACTCAAGAATTACAATTCTAATAAAAGCAAAGATGTACTATTACCTCATAGATAAACCTTACATCCTTTTTTGCAGTTCTAACTTGTTTATCCAAAGATGTAGCATAACAGTTTAGAACAAATTAAATGAGTGTTATCCTCTTTGATAATGTTTGTAGGCATACCCCAAAAATGAAAGTAAAAAACAACAACAACAAAAAACTCAATACATTAGAAATATAATCTTACTGAATTTCCTATATATATGCATAAACACAGTTTAAAAATATAAACCTTGGGGGAACTAGTGGGTGGCTCAGTCAGTTAAGCGTCTTCCTGCAGCTCAGGTCATGATCTCAGGTCCTGGGATCAAGTCCTGCCTCGGGTACTTTGCACAGCGGGGAGTCTGCTTCTCCCTCTGCCTGCTGCTCCCCCTGCTTGTGCTTGCTAGCTCTCTCTCTCGCTGCCAAATAAATAAATAAAACCTTCAATATATATAAACATTGAGACTATCTTATACAAAAGAGGAACAATGTCAACAATGCTCTGATTTAAAAATATTGATTCTAACAAAAGTCTTATTGCATAAATTAATATATATTGGCTTTATTTTTTAGAAATTTATTTTAACTGGATCTTTATGTAATATATCTGGAATAAAAAGGATTGGATTGTGTTGGGATTTTTTTAAGATTGCCATGATTCAGAGAATGGTAAAATTTGCATCTATACCTCCTTGCAAATTGGAGCACTGTACTGAAAAACAGGTGTGGAGTAAGTGTTTGTTAGCTTTTCCTCAAAGTAGTAGTGTTTGGGGGAATTTATATTTCCATATGGACCACTGGCTTTGTTTATTTCTGGAGCAAAGAAAATTGATAGCTCTCTCTTCAGAGTAACCCGACACAGCAAATAAGAACAGATTGGTTGCTCTTCAGTATGGCACTTGTGGGGTAAAATGTAGAGTTTTGTGGTGAAATCAATTATAGCTACAGAAATACATGATTTGTAACTACAGGAATCATCATTTATCACTGTAGGAATATACGAAGGCTGATTTTTCAAATTTCACTCATTATTTTCGTTTATACCACTTTTAATCCTATAAAGAGCATATCCCTTGATTATAGCTGGTTAATAAATTGAAACCACCTAGAAGTAACAGTTGCTTATTTTTCACAAGTCTTCGATCCCAAAGCACACATGTATATCAAATCACATTGGTTTCATAAAGGTAGATATTAGCATTGAGAAGAAGAGGACAGTGCCTTTGTGATTTTGCTCTTCTGAGCAAATCGTGACAGGATGACTGAGGTCGTTTGAAGCTGTCAGAGAATGGACTTGGGGCAGAGAGGGAGAAGCAGTGTTTAGCAGCACTGGGGAGTTCATTTTACTTTTTGCCCTCCCTGCTTCTTTTCACCCCACACTGATTAACTTGAGGGTATGACTTCCCTGATGCAAACTGGAACAAAAACAAAGAATGCCCAACATCTCTCACATTCACTAAATTGGGAGGGCTCTGGCAGAAAGCTTCTTTGCAATATCTGGAAAACTATACTCCATACGCGAATAAAAATGTTACTGTACAATTTATTCTGTTTCATATCATTTTTTTCATGGCACTATGCTATGAAATCATTCTATTTTTAAAATCTCCATTATCTCTTTAATCCATCTCCCCCAACCACCTCCCTTCCAGTAACCACCAGTTTGTTTTCTGTAATTAAGAATCTGTTTCTTGGTTTGTCTATCTGTCTGTCTTTCTGTCTTTCCCCTTCTTTCTCTTATTTTTTCCCTTTTCTTGTTTGTTTGTTCTTAAATTCCACATATGAGTGAAATTATATGGTGTTTGTCTTTCTCTGATCGACTTATTCCACTTAGCATTATCCTCTCTAGCTCCGTCCATGTCATTACAAATGGCAAGATTGCATTCTTTTTTATGGCTACATGATATTCCATCATGTGTTTGTGTGTGTGTGTGTGTGTGTGTGTGTGTGTGTGTGTGTGTGTGATATCTTCTTTATCCATTCATCAGTCAGTAGATACTTGGGTTGCTTCCATATCTTGGCTATTGTAAATAATGCTGCTATAAACATTCTTTGGATAAATATCTAGTAGTGCGATTGCTGGATTGTAAGGTAGTTCTATTTTTAACTTTATTTTTAATCACAAAATATATGTTTAAATTTTCTAGTTTAAAATATAACAACAAAAAAATAACATTCTTGTGAAACATTTGCAATTATTATGATAATAGAACAATAACATCGCTATAGTCTTCATCCCTTAACCATGTGAAAATATTACTGAGAAAGAATATATTTGATTAACTAAGAAAGAAATTCTCTTACATATTTAATGAAGGTATTTAGTCCTGGTTTCTAGTATTATTTTTTAATTATAAAGAAGACTATCATAATCGGATCAATTATTTTGTTAATGTTGAAGTGTGCCTTCAAGGTTACTATTTCAATAATTCATGTTCTCTTTTAGTGCTCATATTAGTTTTTTACTTGCTACTGTAACAAATTACCATAAATTTAGTGGCTTAAATCAACACAAATGATATATTTTTATAGTTCTGCAAGTTGGAAGGTTGATGTGGGTCTCACTGGGTGAAAGCTAAGGTGTTGGCAGGGCTGTTTTCTTTCTGTGGGTTCAAGGGATGAATGTTTTCTTGCCTTTCCAGCTCACAGAGGGCTCCCACTAAATTCCCACTAAGTACTAAATTCCTGGGCTCATGGCCCTCTTCCTTCATCTTCCAAGACAGAAATCTTTTATGCTTTGGTTCCACTTCCATCCTTACAGTTTTTCCTCTGGCTTTCCTTTTCTGCCTCTCTGTTCCACTTGTAAGGCCCTTGTGATTAGGTTGGTTCAACCAGATAATCTAAGAAAATCACTCCATTATGAAGTCCTTAATTTGATCAAATATATCAAAGTGCCAGGAAAAGTACATTCAACACATATCTTCAATTTATCAATCAAAAGAGAATTTAGAAGGTTTTATTTTTTTTAATTTCAAACAATAATATGACTAAAAAGTCTTAGATATTCTATCTGAAGCTAGTATTTTTTACAAATCGCTTAATGGCAAAATAAAATTGCTATTAATAATAAGATACAGTGTATATGATGGAATTATTATGGAATAAAGTATTTACTGCCCTTTCCTTTGTAAAAGGAAATTCCTTCATCACCTTTCATGTACAGATTAAATGGTGCTGAGTTGGTACCATTATTTTTCCAAATTACAAATGGAGAAGCGGAGATTGAGAGCGGTTAACCTACTTGACTACATTAATGATGGTGAATTAAGAATTATGTCTATATTTGCAAATTATATGTCCTTGTTAATGTTTCAGGTATCTATATTGTTGTATTTCTTTGTACACTTTTCAACCTTCCAGCATAAGTATGCTCTTATTTTGCCCATTGCTTTAAAAATGTTAAAGATTGGAAAAAAGATTTGTATCATATACAAAACTTAAACCATAGACCACTTAGAACTTGCTGAAAACCACAGAATTTATCATAATCTTCATGTATTAGCCTCAGAAAGTTGAAGAGTTACAGCTGATAAGTTCTCTGTAACTTATCAGTTACAGGGGACTAACATAGGATAACACCAAATGCTCCCAAACATTCATCAGATTTTGAATAAAAGCTAGTAAAATATAATAATGGGATGAATAAGTATCTGTAATGAAATATGAAAAAGCTGCACTGGGAAACTTTGATTTTAAATTTGTCACACATTAAATATTTTGAGAGCGAAACTAATAACCATAAAAGTGGAATTAAAACTAACTGATTTAAGGAACATATAACACCAAAGACACTGAAAAACAGTACTAAATACCTACCTTACATTCCGATTTGCTTGTTCTTTCAGACAGATTTAACTTCAAACCTCATGTTTTCTGATAGAGATTATCCTCTGTAACTGAAACAGGAAAGCATGTGGGCACCTGCGTGGCTCAGTGGGTTAATGCCTCTGCCTTCGGCTCAGGTCATGATCTCAGGGTCCTGGGATTGAGGCCCGCATCGGGCTCCCTGCTCAGCGGGGAGCCTGTTTCCTCCTCTCTCTCTGCCTGCCTCTCTGCCTACTTGTAATCTCTCTCCGTGTCAAATAAATAAATAAAATCTTAAAAAAAAAAAAAAACAAAACAAAACCCAGGAAAGCCAGGGAGAGCATAAGGGGTATTTATATTCACAATGTCGAGAGGAGTCCTCTGGGCCCTGTTTGCCTCCTGCTCTCTGCAGCTAATAGTAAAGGGACTCGAGGAGGAGGGCAAGATTTAAAGATTCCTGTTGATGCATAACTTACCGCCGCAAACGCCTAACGAGTGTCTTTGACTTTTCCGTCTTCTCCCCTCGTGGCCATTCTCCACGTGGCTGGCAGGCTTGTGCAGCTGCTGTGACCTACACGTCTGTGTCCTCTCCCTCCTGCTCTTTCCCTCGATGAGTCCGCTCCTTCGGGTCTCGCCTTGGACTCCTACCACCTGGACTCCAGAGTCCTCGTTCTGCCCACCGTCTGGAATACTCACCATTCTGTGCGTCTCTTGCCTATTGATTTGTCTAAATCCCCGCTAGCGTGTCATCTCTGTGAATCCAGAGACACTGTTTGGAGTTGTTACTCTAGTTTCTAGAACAAGCTACAACAAATGTTCATTTAGCAAACACAAGGACATCCCCTCTTGTCGACTGGTGCACAGTGTAATGGCTTTATTAGTCAAATTTCTAAAAATGTTCACACTGTTTGCTGGTATGTATGTATTTTACTGATGCAGTTGCTTCCATAAAATGGTTTTCACTATTTTGGTTTGGTAATGGATGGTTGCTAGGTTATTTCTGTCATTGAGATTACTAAGTCATATTTTAGTGCTTTTGACCTTAAAGAGTCAATCGGGATGATTATATTTGAATTAGGCCTCACAAGCATAAGGACTGCTTAATAATATACTTGAAGTTTATAAAAAGAATGTATGGATGATGGTAAACAGCTGTTCCCCTTTTGTTAAGCAGGAAAAATGAAAAAATAGGCATAATACTTGCAACAGACAAACCTCAAGTGAGATACTTGGGATTTTGATGTCTCTGGACTTAGCAAAATAAATTGTTGTTCAATATTTATAAGAACCAAGAATATTTATAAGAACCAAGAGAATGGTAATATTTTTTAAAGTTAAAATTTAGAGGACTGAAAAAGAATTAATCCAGGAGACTTATGTTCTGTTCAACTACAAAAATTTATATTTTAGCTCTTTCTTTCTCTTCCTATTCGTTCTGTTTCAATTTTATTCCTGTAGTCTGTATTATGCTTCTCATAGCAATTGGCTTCTACCCTTCCTCCACTTCCAATTGCTCAGCACATAATGTCAAAAAATATTTATTTTTCCTTTGCAGCATATTAGGTCATCTCCCTGCTGCAAATGTTCCAATGCCTTTGTTTTGCATTAATAAAATCCAGACTCCTCACCAAGGCCCATAAGACTCAATGGGATCTTCTCTTTATTTTGCCAGCTCGTCTCCTATCTTACTCCTTCACTCCATATATTCAACCCACTGAATTTCTTTCTCTTCCTTGAATGTATCAAGCTTGTTCACATCTTAGAGTGTTGGTAATTGACATTTATTCTGCCTGAATGTGCCAGGTCTTAACACGCCTGGCTCTTTGTTGTCATTCCGATCTTTGCCAAAACATCACCTCTTTATGAGATTCTT
>LNAC01000038.1:3546842-3557322 GCA_002007465.1 Ailurus styani | reverse complement strand
CCCTCTTTATGAGATTCTTGATGCCCATTTTATTCTAGCTCAGGCTGCCTTCCTCTGTATCCATCCCTATTAGCTTCTTTGTTTATCTTCTCCAAGAAATTAACACTATACATAATTACCATGTCTTTAGGTGTTTGTGTGTTTATTATTGTCCTTGTCTGTCTCCTTCAGGAAAATGTGCTTTCCAGGAGAGAGAGCTTGTCTGCTTTCTTTACTCCTGAATCTCTAAGACCTAAAACAAAGAGCAGGCATAGCTTGATGAATGATACATGTGGAAATTCTCATGTTCAGAATACCACTAGATTTGAAAAGTACAGAAGGAAAAGCCATAATGTGTTGTGAAAATCATTGTTAATACAGCTTTTATACTTTTTGGTTTCTTTGGAAGCCTAATTATTGAAGTCACTCTACTGTTAATTAATTTAATACATGGTACATTAGGGTTTTTTTTTCCCCTCTGTAACATTCTATATTAACAAATATTAGAAGAATCTCCATGGGTATTTGACTGCAAACATTTTCTCTAATGGGACTACCCATGGAGAAAATTTTATAAATCTATGCCTAAAAACAATATTAATTATACCTGCCGTGAAGCAAAAACAAAATAAATAGCAGCTGTCGCTGTAATATAATACATTTAGTTTTTAATAGCTAGTTCTAGGTTTGCTGCTTTTTCTTTTGAACATCTCTAAGTGGAAATGATAGCAATTAACTTAAACTATACAGCATCTGTGAGCTGACTTGGTTTAGTCTTGTAGCTGATCACTTTTCAAAAAGAACAGAGTCTAGCATCTGCTGGCTAATGGTGTAGAGAAAACCGACCAAGCAGATTTCTGTGTACCAATAGTCTTGGAGCAGAGGTTATGGGATGTTTATGTACATATAATGACACTTTATTATCCCACAAACAGTAACTGTGTATAGTAAGATCTTATCATAAGTGCTTTGAATTAAATATGATCAAAATATTACTGGGAAGTGTCAGAAGATTATTGGATGTGTTTTGCTAGCTGACAACATACCCAAGCCAAATAACTTCAGAATTATCAGTGAGCACAGGACACTGCTTTGGCAGCAGATATATTTGAATGATCAAGTGAAACTGCTTGCAAACACCTTCCAGATGGGTATAGGAAGCATTCATGTTCTATGCTATTGTTCTGTTCTATTTTAAGAATGATGATAAATCTTCCAGAGGTGACAGTTAACTTTATCTGTAAAATAGAAATTTATGTGACATCTAGAGAAGTGATGTTAGTTAACTTAATATGTGAAAATAACCATAAATATAAAAGACTCTTAGCAATATATTGACATGATGAAAAGAGACCAACTGAGACCATGTATTCTGGGAAGACAAATTACTTTGAAGACTTTATATATCTTAGTCATGACGTAATGATTTTATCTTTGGGAATTTCCATGCTACTCAAATATTCTCAAAAAGGGACCATGAGGCTCTCTTGATCTATTTTATAAACATTCTTAGATGAGTGCTATCTTCAAGAAATTATATTTCCTTCTCTCTTACTTCCTCTTCGAGCTATGACCCAAAATTTCCATTTTATGTAAATTAAACCATTTGTCTTTCCTTCATTTTCCATTTTTAATAGAGTAACTATTCTCAGCACCTCAAGTCATTTATTATCCCAACTTTCTGAAGTTCAAGGTTATTTTATTTTTTAAAATATTTTATTTATTTATTTGAGAGAGATAGGGAGAGAGATAGTGAGAGCGCACAAGCAGGGGGACAGGCGGAGGGAGAAGCAGACCTCCCCCGAGCAGGGAGCCCAATGTGGGACTCGATCCCAGGACCCTGGGATCATGACCTAAGTGAAAGGCAGACACTTAAATGAACTACCAAGGTACTCCCAAAGGTTTATTTTAAATGTTTAGTTTTTATTTCAGAATTATAAACCTATCCCCACGTTTTCTCTCCCTACTTTTTTTGAGTATATGTTTTCCTAACATTAACAATCAACTAAATGTTAACTACCCTCAATGTATATGCTCGGTTGAGACCTTTCTTCTGTGCTGCAGAGTCTCCTACCCATCCAGGTGTCAAATGGTTTTACCTCCACATCTTGCAGGTACTTTACTATTGTTTTGTTGAAAACCTAACTCTCTTTCTTCTCATACTTTCCCAGTCTACTTCTCACCTGGAATTCTCTACTTTAACAGTATCATCAGTATCCCTGATTGGACACTTTCATATATTTTACATTATTCCACTTCTTATACTGTCCTGGATAGATTAGATTATAGATTCTTACACTGGCCTGGATAGAACCCCTTCTCATTCTGACCCAGAAATATCTGTTTGGATGTTTGCTCTTTTCTGTATCCCCATTACTACAGCTAGTGACTCGTAATTTTCTTTTTAAGATTCTATTTTTAAGTAACCTCTGCACCCAACGTGGGCCTTGAATTTAAAACCCCTGAGATCAAGAGTCACACACTGCCCTGACTGAGCCAGCCGGGTGTCCCTATTTTATTTATTTATTTTTTTGATCCTTTAGTTTTATTTCATTGCTCTTGCCTTAATTAGGTTATCATATCCTCTTATTTGGACTACTGCCATGTTTTTCTAATTGGATTCTCTACCCATCGATCTTGCCCATCCAATCCAATTACCTTTTTTTTTTTTTAAGATTTTATTTATTTATTTGACGGAGACAAACACAGCGCAAGAAGGACACAGAAGCAGGGAGAGTGAGAGAGGGAGAAGCAGGCTTCCCGCAGAGCAGCAGAGTAGGGAGCCTGATGCGGGGCTTGATCCCAGGACTCTGGGATTATGACCTGAGCCAAAGGCAGACGCTTAATGACTGAGTCAACCAGGCGCCCCAAATCCAATTACTTTCGTGATACAGAAAGTAGATCAAGTTTTAGCCACAGTTTAAAGACTTCGAATGGCTTGGAATTTTCCATAATATAAAGCCTAATTTCTTTACATGATACTGAGGACCCTTGACAATTTGAACATAGTTCTTGTATTCAATATTAGTTCCTGTGTTTCTCTATGTTCCAGCCCCAGTTTAGTGACCGTCTATAATTGCTTTTGTAATCTTTGCAGGGAAAAAAAAAAGAAATCCATGTGCCTTCCACTTTGCTTTCATAACTTAAATCAAATATTCAAAATCAAATAATCAAATAAAAATAATCAAATAAAAATATATTTAAATATATAGATATAATATAGCATACATTTTATCCATAGGAAAAATGTGTGCAGTAGGTTAAGAATGATGGTTTACCAGAGGGAAATGTCCAAGACGTAAAATGGTTAAGGAGTATGTGGTGAATGAGAGTGAGAAATTGATAATTCTTACGAATTGGGAAATTGCATGCATATACAAATGAGTATATGTGTGTGTTTATGAAACTCAAAAATAATGGTATATAACATAGTGATTAAGCACATTTGTAGCAGGATGCATACATATAGTAGGATAGAAGTATGCATATCTGAACAAGCATTAGGTAGAAAAGCTACTTCTCAGTACTCATTTTCACGGTCTACCAGAATTCAATTTTGCCTTTTGTTTCATGAAGTAATCACCCTAAATATATGGGGAAAAATGTGTATGACATACACAATAGATATTTAAAATCCTTTCCTTCCCCAGTTGTATTTCCTGGGGTACTAGATGTACTCTACTCATACTAGTAATACCAACTTGGTCAACTTAAAAATATATACATCATCTTGTCTCTGTTTAGTAAACCCATAACATTTCTTCCTCCGTTTTATAATCTGGCCCCTATGTTAGCATTTAGATCTTTAGGACTATTAAATCATTCACTCTAAACTAAGAAGAGCTTGGGGAAATATCTAATATTCCAATTACATTATTTTACACTTCCATCAAAATATAAAATGCTGCACCAGCTTGGCAAAACATTCGTTAGGCATTGTGTGAATCAAAGAGGTTCAAGACCATAGGAAATTTGCTGACATCAGCACCATATGTCCCTTTCCAGTCTCATTTCTCACATGATCTTCAGATGGGTTTCTCACTGAACCCCATTACCTGAATGTGCCAGGCCCTCATGCCTCTGTGCTCTGGATGACTCCAGTCTCATTTCTCACATGATCTTCAGATGGGTTTCTCACTGAACCCCATTACCTGAATGTGCCTCTGTGCTCTGTGCTCTGGATGACTCTGTTGTTTCTGACTATCCTTCCAACCTCCTAGCAAATTACAGCTCACATGCCAGTGACTCATTTGTCTGCTCCAACACACCCACCAGAGTCAAGTACGGCAATATTAATTACTCCTCGCAAGGGTCTTAAAAGAATTCTGTTTAAAAACTGAGTCAGTAAATTGCCTTGCCTTTCCCCATCCCACTTCATCGTAGTCATCCTGTGCAATAGCTCTTTATGTCTGCCTCCCAAACCAGGGAAATGCGGATACTGTGGCTCAAGCCCATAGAACCTTCCATGAAGGCAATCCATAATTGATGAACTGAAGTCAAAGCACCCCTAAAAACTAAATCCTCCAGAGAGATTATTTTTGTTTTCTCTTATTTTCCCATTACAATGTAGCGAAACAGCGTTTCAAGAGAAGACGTTAGGTGGAGGCACGTATGACCGTGAATTTAATAATAAAATTTCACCACATCATTAAAATATCTGCAGTGTCTACTAATACTTCTCTAGGCTTTCATTTCTGTATCCATAATACAGATACTTCTGTATCTATAATACGTGCCGTTGAGTCTTTCATATATTTTAAAAACAGTTTGCTTTTGATCTTAAAAGTGTGCTTTTACTCCCTTTGAATTATAAAAGATAGCCCAAGCCTTTCATTAACTGTCTGGAAGTAGTGTCCAAAAGAAAACAAAATGCATCTTTATTTCCATTCACACAATATTCTATACTGAGCAGGTCAAGGTTATGAGGCCTTGCTTTTATCTTTAGCTTTTTTTTTTTTTTCCTCCTCCACTCAGGTCTCACAAATGTTTTACTTGGGTTCTCATTTTCTGTGCTGCCAGTGTTATCTATATTTTGGGAGCACTTTGCTGTATCCAATCTACCCATTTATGTCTCATGTATTCCATCATCTTCTTTTATACAAGAGTCACTTGGAGCCCTGGAAGTGCCGGAGCACACTCTCCGATATTTCACTTTTAACAGCATGACACTGGAAATTAATTTGTTCGGCCATAGAGAGAAAATAGAACTTATGCTCATCAGCACATTTGTCCATTTCCTGTAAAAAAATCTTTATTTGTATCTTGTGGTTTAGCTTTACACACATGTTATTCGAAGACATTTAAAAAATAGTTTGTTCCTTGAAAACATTTTAAACATTTATTTCTCTTAAACCACCCCAGTGGCAAGGATCTTCACTTTGGCGCTTCATCAGTTTTGCTCTAAGCGATGATAGCAGACGGTGCTTTTTGATGGGAAACTGTTCTTCTTTTCTAATTTATCTAGATGGAGACAAAGCTTCTGAATTACCAGAGTACGAGAATTTGGAAAATGTGAACATATCCTGTTGCCACAGGTGGTTGCAACTTCATTACTGAATTCATTTTGAAAAATAAAACCATAATTAATAAGAAAGTATTGATTCTATTTCATTACAAGGCAAAGTTAGAAGCACTAGAAATTATAAACTGAGTCACCTATTTTGTAATGCTTTTACTGAAGAGTAAGAGGACTAAAAATTTTGAGCCACCGAGAACTCTATATGAGACTTCAGTTATAATCGAACTGCTTATAAAGGAGGACAAAATACCCACTTGAGTTACAGTATTAATTTATTTGGACATTTGCTTTGAATGCTTACATGTCTCCATAATTCTAATAATCACGAGTTACTGATTACGGTTAAAGCATTTCTGTAAAAGCAACTTATGATAATAGACATTTCCATCATTTTTTATTAATTTTTATGTGGCTTTACATTTGGAGTTTTAACTTATTCTTCCCCCATATTTAATGTTAAAGTACCCATTGTTTTAAAGATTTGGAAGCGCTAAGAGACATGGTCTAGGAAATCAGAATGAAGGTAGGTATCAGGAGATGGAAGTGAAATGCAAGTTAACCAGTACCTCACCCTAGTTAAGCAGTTATCACTTTAAAGTTTCTATCAGTGATTCTATGTAGAGCTGCATTTGGGAGGCTGTTATTGTCTGTGTCTATCAGATAATGAATATATGCTTTTATTTCATGAGTCATAGTCTGAGTTGTAAAATTTCTTTTTTTTTTTTTTTTTAAAGATTTTATTTTGGGACACCTGGGTGGCTCAGTTGGTTAAGCGGCTGCCTTCGGCTCAGGTCATGATTCCAGGGTCCTGGGATGGAGCCCCGCATTGGGCTCCCTGCCCAGTGGGGAGACTGCCTCTCCCTCTCCTTCTGCCTGCCGCTCTGCCTACTTGTGCAATCTTTCTCTATCTCTCTATCAAATAAATAAATAAAATCTTTAAAATAAATAAAGTATTTTATTTTATTTATAGAGGGAGTGCATGCACAGGCAGGGGGAGGGGGAGCAGGAGAGGGAGAAAGAGAATTACACGTAGACTACACTGAGCATGGAGCTTGATATCACAACCCTGACATCATGACATGAGCCAAAATCCAGAGTCAGACACTTAACCCACTGAGCCACCCAGGTGCCACACTGAGTTGTAAAAATTCTCATGTAAACATCTGAAGCTAAATTTTCTTATTGAAGCTTACCATAGAATTGTATAAATGTACTTTACATAGAACGAGATAGCAGGCTGATTTGATATATTGCCTTATGATACTGGGTTAAAAGATGTATAATAAAAACCAAGTTAATTCATTGCGTTGACAGGTATTAGAAATTCAATAAAGAAGAGTAGATAAACATAATACTATTGCCTATTCAATTTCCAAACAATAACGTGTGGCTTTAAATATATGCAGTCCCCTGAAACAAGTTGGCATGAGTAGATACACCTGTAATGTGTAACTGTTTTTTGTTGGTTTTCTAAATTGAAACACTAAATTCTCTGCTTTGGCAAAATTGACAACATATCCGTATCTACACCATTTTTGACACATCTCTGTTAAATCACGTCTAGACATAGGAAAACAGTGATATTTGCTCTTTCTTCCTTATGTCACTTTCTGTCACTACTCATTAGTAAAAAAGGGTGACCTTATTTATTTTTAAATTGTTGCCGTTGTTGTGGTGTTTGGTGGAGTGATAATTGGATATGTCCAAAGAGCCCCTGAAGACCAATTAACAGAAGGAAGTTATGCAGTGTGCCAGTCTGTGTTTCAAGTAATTGTCTACTTTAAGTGATACTCAGTAGAGATAGAACTTCCATATATGCAAATTGTGTCCATGCTATATTCTTACATCATACTTTGGAAAATCCACTAAAATATTTTCTTTCATTTGGGTGATGAACCAATTATTATATTTCACCTTAGGGTCAATTATTTTTGACCTTTTAAATTGCTGTGTCTTTATAAGAATACAGCTTTGTTGCTAGAACAACAAACACTATTTTAAATTGTATGACTTTGATGTTCCCAGGTAAAAAAAATGTAATTTTGAAAACAGATCTTCACGCACAGCTCTCAACTTTTAACACAATTACAATTAAAAATACCCCAATTCGCTGCTCATTTATTAGTTTGTTTGGTTAACTCTTCATTTGGAAAGTTGATATAATGATGTTAATTTTTACCTATGAAGAACAATGAAGAGATATTTGAATAAGAATGGCGTGACATTTGTGACATGATTTAGTGAGCACCCTGTAAAGCAAAAATAGTTTCATTCCAGGGTAAGTATAGGTAGGTCAAAGAGGGGTCAATAATTCTAGAAGAAGACCTAATATTCAGATATATTTAATATTAGAATATATACATATAGTTAGCTATAGAATAGTTAATTACTATTTTAATTATATTCTAGGTTCTTTTCAAGTTTTCCTCGTACATAGATTAATTTATTTTTAATACCAACCCCATCAGGTGTGTAGTATTATCCCAGTTTATAGATGACACAGAGACCAAGTATCTCTGAGCTTTCCAGGGGTGACACAGGTAGGTAGTAAGTGGCAGAACACTTGTTTTTAACCCTGCACTCTTCAACATTATGGTACAAGGGACATTTCAAGTCCGTGATAAAAAATGACCAAATTAATAAACCTTTTTAGTGGATTGCCAAATTGTTTGGAAAAACAGAGTTTAAGTGCTTACCTGCTAGCATGTGCAGAGATAGGTGCTTAAGATTTAAATATAAAAACAAAACTAGGGATGGCTGTCTCTAAAGTTTCTGGGAGAGGCATGCCTTTTAAGGCGATACACTATTAGTACCTTTAAATTATAAAACATTCTTAGGTGTCAGAAAAAAAAAGACTCCTCAATAGAACAATGGGCTAAAAAATATAAAAAGACGAATTTTTAATTACCAATTAGAACTAACAATCAACCAAATTCAAATTAATGAATATTTTTAATGATAAAAATGGATTTGTAAGATGTTAGGAACCTTCTCCAGGATTTGATGACAAAGGAATCTGTTCTATAATACCGGTGTGATTCAAGGCTGTATATACTCTGGTAAGGTAATTTGTCATTCTCATGTCAAAACTATTAAAAAACACTTAGTCTTTGAACCATAAATTCTACTTCTAAGGAAGTATTACAAATACATTTCAAATAAGAAAATGTCTAACAGTAGAAACCTGACTCAGTAAACTTCTGAACATGACATACCATATAAGAAATACTTCAGGCAGTCAGAGGCAGTTACTAGAAGTCAGCTATGGTTAGTGTGAAATAATGTCAGCTATTAAAGAGTTTGATTGTTTTAATACAGATATTGTATTCTTTTCATGAGGTGGAGATAAAAATCACTATAACAGAGAAGGATTTTTAAAATGTATTGCTGACTTTAATATGTTAATATATACTTAATATATAAAATATAATAACGTTAATATTTTAATATGTAACTACTATGGACCATAAGTAAAATGATTGGTATAATGGTTTATTATCTTTCATAACTTATCTTCCCCCAAATATTAACCTGAACATGCCATCTTTGAAATAAGAACGCTAAAAATCTAGATGAGTGCAGCCCAAAGAGAATAGCACTTTGTGTTAGTATATTAGCGTTCAAGGAAGACAAATATATCTGATTCTTTTTGCATCATTTTTGTTATAGTTTGTTATGCCAATATTTCCATCACCCAAGAATATTCTCTCATAAGATTGTATGGCTAATGGAAACAGAACCAACAGAATGTATTTATATAGAGAGATCTATATATTTATACATATATATTTATTTATACATATATATCTATAAACATGTATAGATATCTATGTCTCTTTCATATAGAGATGTATAGATAGGTATAGAGGGATAAGTAGGTAGGTAGGTAGGTAGATAGATAGATAGAGATTTCATATAAGGAGTTGACTCATGTGATTATGTGATTATGGAGGCAAGATCTTCACAGTGAGTCAACAAACTGGAGACCTAGGTTCTAATGTGTCATTCCAGTTTGAGTCTGAAGCCCTGAGAACCAGGGGAACTGATGTCATGGTTCCAGTCAGAGGATCTGCTAGCTCAAGACCCAGGAAGAGCTTATGTTTCAGTTCAAACGCAGGCAGGAGAAATTCTCTTTTTCAGCAGAGGATTAGCCTCTTTGTCCTGTTGAGACCATCAACTGATTGGATGATGCCCACCCACATTAGGAGAACAATATGCTTTACTCAGTCTACACATTTAAAACTTCATCTCATCCTAAACCATCTTCACCCAAAATCCCAGAAGAATGTTTGACCAAGTATCTGGGTACCCTGTGGTTCAGTCAAATTGACCCATAAAATTAACCATCTCATAAAAGAATGTGAATGTGTGTGTACCAGTGTATATGTGTATAATACGTCTGTGTAAAATTACATATACTATAATATGTAAGGTGGTATAAAATATATGCAAATGTCATTTTTAAATTGGGCAATAGATTCTAAATATATCCATTAATATATCTGTGTTATTTAGTTTGAGCATGTGTTACTGCTGTGTTGATTTGATAGTTCCTTCAGTTAAATGTCCACAGTAGAGAATGAAGACTTCCTGAGTAGAGAAATTTTTACAAGTTATCTGTTTGACCATCCTCTATAGAGAAATGGCTGGGGAATCCATTTCTTATTTATTGTTTCTTGAGGACCGTTACACAGCCTTTCTGAAGGTCAGTCCCACTCTAATTCTTTATTAGCTTGCTTTCTTTAGAGCAAGCCACGTGGATTCTTTCTCTTTCTTTCTTTCTTCTTCTTCTTCTTCTTTTTTTTTTTTGATACTATTCTACCTTGGTTTTCTTACTTGTTATGACCGAGGGCAGAGAGCACACTCCAACCCCTCAGATTCTTAGGACCTTGGGCGCCTGGGTGGCTCAGTGGGTTAAAGCCTCTGCTTTCGGCTCAGGTCATGATCTCAGGGTCCTGGGATCGAGGCCCGCATCAGGCTCCC
>LNAC01000038.1:3441755-3546692 GCA_002007465.1 Ailurus styani | reverse complement strand
TCCTTGTGATCTCTTTCCCTCTGTGAAATAAATAAATAAAATCTTTAAAAAAAAAAAAAAAAGATTCTTAGGACCTTGATCATACTGAATATAAACCTCTTGTTTTTGCTGCTGTTGTTTTTGTTGTTAAGATTCCTAGTTTGTCTTCAGTCAAAATAATGAAATATTACATGGAGGTCTTTGTGGGTGACTCCCTGATACCCATTCCAACCCAGGTCACGGTAAGCTCATGCAGCTGCTGAGGACTGGCATAGGACTGAATTTTTGACAGAATGATGACAAGTGTGGTGTAGAAGGAAGAGGGTTAAGACAGCTGTGGGACAGAGCCACTGCTCCTGTGAAGGAGATGCATGAAAGTGTTGCTCCCTTCTTCCTCTCAACATTGCCATATCTGGGTATAGCTCCTGTATCTGCTGGCGTCATCTTTACCACACTGAGGGAGGCTAACTAAGCATCTTTCACACATTGAGCGTTAGACTGTGGAGGTGAAGAATTAGGCCAGGGAGTTGTTAAGATGCTACATCAGCCAGTTCTGGAGCCCACCCCACCTCTAGACATCATGCTTGGGCATACAAACAAACAAAACTATTAAAACTATAAAAAAATTCTTATTTCAGGTAGTTTTATTTGAAGTTTTCTGATATTTGCTAATCCTAACAGATACAGTGCTAATAATAAAAATAGCAAGCATGGGAAATAACCTACTTTGTTTCATTAAATGTACCTTAAATCTCTATAAACATGCATATTTAAATTAATAATATAAAAGCAGAGTCCTATATAGTTGCTACATATTTTCAAAGTGTAGACAATCCCTGGGCCTGATCTTGGTTAAGTGTCATGAAAACTGCTCTTTTTCATCAAAAGTCCTCTAGAAATTCTCCTTCAAGTGCGCATGTTTTTAGACAGGGTGATGCACTCCAAGGAAAACAATGGATGCTCCCTACTTTCAAATATATAATTCACTGTTCTCAAAATCTTTCAGATTAGATCTCTTTTGAGTTATGCTGAATGTCAGTTTCAAATATTTTTAAAAATCTTTTCTTCTACATAAATAAGATGGCATAGTGTAAGAGATTTTGAAATTAGAGTGGAGAAGGCACTCAAAATCTCAATGTTTCTGAAATGTGTTACACTTTTCTTTTATAAACAGGACTATTTAAAAATATAGCAATATTTATTTAATGCATTATTTTTCAAGACAGATAATCTTTCTTGCAATAAGTCTCATATACTTCATTTAAGAGATCAAAGTTCTATAGGTAAGGGCGCCTGGGTGGCTCAGTGGGTTAAAGCCTCTGCCTTTGGCTCAGGTCATGATCTCAGGGTCCTGGGATCCAGGCCCGCATCGGGCTCTCTGCTCAGTGGAGAGCCTGCTTCCTCCTCTCTCTCCGCCTGCCTCTCTGCCTACTTGTGATCTCTCTCCCTCCGTGAAATAAATAAATAAAATCTTAAAAAACAACAACAACAACAAAGTTCCATAGGTAATACAATCTTAGCCTAGTGAATGGTTATACAGATGTTCTTTGAATTACAAAACTGTTCAACTCAATCCTTTCCCCTCCTGGCTCTAAGGAAATGGAATATTAAAACATCTGCAGGAGGAATCAATAACAGATTACAGGATATATATGATTGTGTTTCCATATCTTTGCCCCAGTTAGACTATATCCCAGATACGCCAGCTCTAAAAATAATAATTCATATGGAGAAACTATTTCCTTGAATCTATGTATATTATAGAAGTGTTATATTTATTTAGATATTGGACCAAAATAGTCAAATCAATATAAATGCTTCCATTCATAAAAATCTTATTTTACTGTCACTTGAAAACTTCAATAACAGCTAATGTCTTTTGCGGTTCTTACATGTGATCTAGGCATTATGCTTTCCCTTTTAAATAAAGTTTCAAGGAAACCTACTATTTAGTGCACTGTATACATCAAATAAATATTTAACAATGACTTCTAAAAGTCACTACTATAAACAGAATGAGAATCACAAACACTAGCCTCTTGAACGACTCACCCTAAGACATAATTGAAGTTGAGTTTTTCTTGTACCTAATGAATATGTAAGTAGAGATGGTCTATTCAGCATAACTACATGATTGTGTGCATATAAAAGAACAACACTCTGATCATGTAGGAAATGAGGTTAATGCTGAACAAATTAGTGAAGTAATTCAAGCAAAGAAAATCCCCTAGAAGAATAGTGAATGAGACCCATGTTATACAAACAAGTGGCATAAAATTAAGGAAAAGGAGCTTCTTTTCCTGATAAATACAGTGTTAGTTCAGTTTCCAAGTATGTAAGACCACACTGCAATGTAAGGAATCTGCATATAAATAAGGACATTTTGTTTCTTATTAGAGACTGGAAGGAATATTGATATCAATTATATATGAACCCATTCCTGTTTTTGCCCAAAGCAAATTATTTAATACTGCAATTGAGAAATCATAAATTCCATTTAAATTTGACATCTTAAAATATATGAATCCATGATGAAGACGTCCAATTTAATGTCATTCCTTTCTACATCGGGCAAGGTCTAGCAGCATAATGTTATCCCTACTTCATATATTTGCAAGGTTTAAGGCACTTTCTTAAGGTCACAGAGAAAGTAAATTTCATAATGTTGGAAACCTAAGTGCGCATAATTCCATTTTATTAGTTCATACTAGTATGAAATACTTAGTAATGGAAGCTAAAATGTTCTATTGGGGATGGGAGAGGGAACCTAAAATAATAGATATAATTCGAGATGACAATCACTTGAATTATAACTTGGACAATATGACATATCCCTCAAAAGTAGAATAAATTCAGTTGTACTATCAAAAATGTTTCCTTTTACTTTCTAGATTATTTTTTCCATGTAAAATGGAAAAAGTAAATCAGGTGTATAATAATTTGTACCCTGAAGCTATTGTGGAGTTTCAACTTTCAAGGTCTTACTGAGCGTGTATTTAGTGATTTCTCCCCAAGAAACACTCTTGAAGCATCAGGAATAGAAATATTTCAAAAGGCAACAACAAATCTAACCGCAACAACAGCTGAGAGTGACAAGAGGAAAGAACAGCTATAATCTCTGATGCATTTTGGGAAGACAGAACTCAGGGAGAACCACACTGTTGGATATGAAGGATCAAAGGATCCTACTCAGAACATTTACAGGAGAAGCCTCTTCTAGAAGTGAAACTGTTTTTATTGCAGAAAAACCTTGGACTGGATAAATATGGACAACTAAACCAGGAAGAGAACCCAGAGATCAGAGTGATTTTCTAAAATTCTGTGGAATGGCATTTTACACATTTCTCCACATGTCTGCCTCTGCCTTCCCTTCCGGTGTCTTCCACCCAAAATGTGCAGTAGTTTAAATTTCCTCCAGATGAATCAGGAAAATACTTTCTTTTCTTTTTTTTTTTTTTTATGTTTCAAATTCAAGCAACTTTTATTTAGAGAAAATACTTCTTAATGAATTGATTTACGTTCATGGGAGTAGGAAGGACTTTCAAACTGGAGATTGGAGCTCAATTTATGGACTTTATTTTAAAAAATGGAGAGCATGGAGTGCTTTTCTGACTGCGGCTCCTGGAGGTGCCCCAAGGTGAACCCACTGGAACGGTATGCACCATCCACAGAAAACCCTGGCTGTATGTAGCCCCAGACTCTCAGTGCCAAAAGGCCGTGGTTAAAACGCCAGCCCGATTAAAATGATCCCAAATACGTATTTCTTCATTAATATAATTATGGATTTAAGGTTCATCAGAAAGTTGAGGAAATTCAGCACTAAAAAAAGGTAATGAGGAAAGTGAAATGCAGATTGGATCCCTGAGGGAATAACTAATACAACAAGAAAAAAGGATCTTAAAAAGATTTGAATGAGTGAGAGGCCAGAAGATGGCTATCTTGGAACAAGACAATTGGAAAAAAATATATAACAGTTCTTAGAATTTTATAGATAGAGATAACAAGTTATAGGTAAAGATGTATGGGTGTGTGTTTATGTGTGTGTGGGTGGGTGTGTAATAAATAGGTAAATAGGGACGCCTGGGTGGCTCAGTTGGTTAAGTGGTTGCGTTTGGCTCAAGTCACGATGCCCGGGTCCTGGGATGGAGCCCCACGCCCGGTCTGGCTCCCTCCTCTGCAGGGAGTATGCTTCTCCCTCTGCCTCTGCCTGCCTGTCTGCCTACTTGTGTTCTCTATCTCTCTGTCAAATTAATAAAATCTAAATAAATAAACAAACAGGTAAATAGGTAGCTAGCTAGTTAAAAAGAAACGATTGCTAAAATAAAAATTAAGGAAGAATTTTTAAAGAAAAGTTCAGTCTTCAAATCCAAAGACTCACCCCATCCCAAGAAAGACAAAAGAAAATAAAATTCCTCAAAGAGATATATTTCTTTGAGATTTCGGAATATATTAAAGATTTGTACAAGGGCCTTGATGTAGAAGAGGATGTATTCTGGGGATTTGAGCTGGTGAACATTATTTTAGTTGCTAATTTAATTTGAAACTTAATCCTCAGTCAATTTGCTTTGTAAATTTTTATAATGGCCTGTTATTAGTTATTCACAACATTAAAAAAAAAAACAAAGCAGAAAACCTGGAGAGAGCAATAAGTTCCTGATGCTTGGAAATACCTTTGGAAGGGGTGGTATTTTAACATGTTCAGGAATTAGTCTCTTCTGTGCATTTTCTAGTCTCTCTTAGTCACTGGCATGTCAACCACTGTCTTGCAAATATACTTCTTCAGTCACTTTTGAAAAGTTGCTAGGAAAATTGTACCTAATATTTTTAGCCTTGGAAAAATCACTCTCTACCATGTCAGTTCGCTCTAGGCAAAAGAAGAAAAACATGGCTACATGCCAATATTACACAAACCATTTTGATAATTTTTTAAAGAGCCATCTGTCAATTTAATCGCTTTTTATTTTTCATTTAACACATAATATACATTTAATGTCACCAATCTCTGACCTACTCTCATCCCTATATTCCAACCACTCCTCTTGTGGATTTCTGTATACTTAGGTTTTCTTTAATTTCTTTCAGCACTGTTTTGTTGTTTGTGGAGTATAAGTTTTATACTTCTTTTGTGAAAATCGTTCCTAGGTAAAGGATTTTATTTCTCTTGATGATGTTGTAATTGGAATTGTTTTCTTAGCTCCATTTTCAATTTGTTCATTGTTACTATGGAGACAAACAATTGATATCTGTGCAATGGTCTATCCATCAACCTTGCTCCTTTCATTTTAAGTGTTCTATATAAAAGGCCGTGGTACCTGTAGATGTAGTTTTAATATTTCTTTTTTTTTTTTTTAAAGATTTTATTTATTCATTTGACACAGAGAGAGAGATTACAAGTAGGCAGAGAGGCAGACAGAGAGAGAGGAGAGAGGAGGAAGCAGGCTCCCTGCTGAGCAGAGAGCCCGATGTGGGCCTCGATCCCAGGACCCTGGGATCATGACCTGAGCCGAAGGCAGCGGCTTTAACCCACTGAGCCACCCAGGCGCCCTAGTTTTAATATTTCCTTTCCAGTCTGGCTATGTTTTATTTCATTGTCTTGCCTAATTTCCCTGGCTAAAACCACCATTATTACTTTGGTGAATAACATTGACAAGTCTGAACATCCCAGGCTTATCCCTGATCCAGTGTGAGAGCATTTCATCTTTCAACATTAAGTATAACATTGGCCGGGTTTTTATCAGATTGAGAAAGTTCTCTTGTATACCCAGTTTGTTGAGTGTTTTTATCGTGAAGGAGTATGAGGTTTTGTCAACTGCTTTGTCTGCATCTACTGAGATGATTGCGTCTCTTCTCTTAATGTATTATAAATAACTAGCTTTCAGATGTTCAGAGTCTTGCACTCCTGGGATAAATCCTACTTGGTCAGGATGTAGAATCGTTCTTGTGAACTGATGGATTTGGTAAGCTGGTATTTTGTTAAGAATTTTTGTATCTATACCCCTAAGAAATTTTGATCTGTAGCATTCTTGTGTTTTTTAAATTTTGCTTTTGAGGTAATACTGACAATATAGAATTAATTGAGAAAAAGTCTCTTCATTTCTATTTTTGCGAAGAGTTTGTGAAGAATTACTACTAATTTTCTTTAAGTTTTTGAAGGAATTCACCAATGAAGTTATCTGGGTTTGGGCTTAATTTGTATGAAGTTTTTAAACTATGAATTCAAACCTGGGATTTATTATATGTCTATTCAGATTTTCTATTTCTTATTCTGTTAGTTTCAGGGTTTTTGTTGTTCTAAAAGTTTATTTAATCAAAATCATCTAATTTTTTAGCATAGAGTTGTTCAGAATGTTCCCTTCTATTCATTTGATTCCTATAGGTAGTAGTGTCCCCTCTTTCATTCGTGATTTTAGTGTTTTGAATCCTTTCTCATTTTATTTTTGGTCAATGTATTTAAATTATTTTTCAGTTTTGTTTCTCTTTTCAAAGTGAACTTTTGATTTTATTGATGGTCTCTGATTTTCTAGCTTCAATTTCATCTCTAAATTTATTTTCTTCCTTATGTTTACTTTAGGTTTAGTTTGTTCATTTTGCGGTGTTTTAACATGGAAGGTTAGGTTATTGATTTGAGCTGTTTTTTCCTTCTTAATATAATCTTTTGCAGCTATAAATTTTCTTTATACCCTAATCTGGCTTCATCCCAAAGGTTTTTGTTTATGTGTCTTCATTTTCATTTTTCTTAAAGTATTTTTAAAATTTCCCTTGCTATATTTTCTTTGATTCATTGGTTATTTGGGATAGTTTTGTTTAATTTTAACACATTTGTGAATTTTCCAAATTTCTCTCTTTCATTGATTTCTTATTTCATTGTGGTGAGAAAATACACTTTGTATTATCCAATCCTTCTAAATATGTTGAAGCATGTATTATGATATATAATTTATTCCGGGCAGTGTTTCCTGTGCTTTGAGAATAATGTATATTCTGCTATTGTTGGGTGGAGTGTTTTCTAGATATTTGTAGGTATAGTTAGTTTTTAATGTTGACTAAATCTTCTTTCCTTTTGTATGTACTGTGCAATTTTTCTATCCATGTTAGATGTGGGGTTTGGAATTCTTGTGGGGTATATACATATATGAAATTGTTATAGATTATTGATATATTGACCTCTTTTCATTATCCAAAAAACACCACTTTTTATCTCTAGCAAAAAATTTTTGTTTTAACAGCTAAGTTATCTGATACTGGTGCTATCTATAGCTTTCTTATGGTTGTTCTTTTTTATAACATGTTTTTCTATCCTTTTACTTTCAATCTGTTTGTATCTTTGATTCTTAAATGTGTCTTCTGCAGAGAGCATATAGTTTTTCAGTCCAGCCAACTCTGACCTTTGATATTATTGTTTAATTCACTCACACTTAATGTTATTATTGATGTTTGGATTTATGTCTGCTATTTTATTTTTTCTGTATGTTTCAGTTCCTTTTGTTTGTTTTGTCTTAATGCTTATATTTTTTAATTAAGTGAAGATATTTTAGGATATCATCTTAATTATTCAAGTGATTTCTCACTATATTTCTGAGTCATTTACTTAGTGTTTGCTGTAGAGCTTACTGTATATATGTCTTAAGAGAATCTACTTCAGATTTATTCCAGTGGGAATAGAAACTTTACTTCTCTGTATCTTTATCCCGTATTCCCGCTTCTTAAAATATTATTAGTGTTACGGAAATTGGGTCTGTATATATTGAAACTCATAATACATTCTTATAATTAGATACTTTGCATAATTGTAAATCTTTTTTTAAAAGCTGAGAAAAGGAAAGGAGAGCAGTTAATTGTTTACAGGGTGTGTTGTATTAACCTCATTTACCACTTCTGTTTCTCTTCATTACTGTGTTACTGTGGATCTGAGTTACCATTTGGTGTTACTTCCTTACTTCAATATAGCTTAGCTTTCACCTTTTTATTTTGTGCTGTAATCGTCAAATATATATTATATATTATAGTCCCAACAATGCAGTTATTTACATATTAATTTATATAATTGTTTTTTAATCAGTTTAAACAAGAAGGAAGAAATATGCATGTATGCTCTCTCTTATGATTACACAATCACCTGTTCTGATTGATTTCTCTTCCACCAAATCTCTGTGCCTCTGCTCAAGAGACAAGTGTGGGGATAGTGGCATACTTTCCTTGGAATGACAGCCTTGCTTAATGAGCAAGAAATTGAGTGAGGGAGGAGACTCTGATCTTTTTTTTTTTTTTCTCCCAGAGTGGAAATTTCATGCTGTGAGTGAGTTGGAATGAGGGCCTTCTGGGCCCCAGTATTCTCAGCCTGTTGCCTACTGGGTGGAGCTTCCACCTTACAAGCTGGAACTGAATGGAGGCAGAGATTCAGGTCCTCTTAGCCCCTCTTGTCTAGAATAGAGCCTCTGCATGAGATGATGAGAAATGGCAGTCTCCTGCCCCTCCTAGGAAGATTCTGTAGCCCTGGACTAAAAGCCAGGGGAAGAGGAAGCCATGTATTCTTGGCTTCATAAACTACCAAAATAGATCCTCCCTTATGCTAAACTGGGGAAGTAAAGAGGGTGTAGAGCAGGTCTTGGCTCAAATGTCATAGACTCTGGCTTTTCTTACAGATTTAATAGATTTTCTAGTTTTTTGTTTTTTTTTTTTCACTTAAAGTATGTGTTTAGGAAATTTTACAGAGATTTTTTTTTCACCAGTTATTGTTTTGCTGGAGTGTTTTTTGCTGGAGTGAGGGTCCTCACAGGACCATTCCGGCAGTCTACATTATATTTCCATTATTAGATTGCCATATAGAAGTTTTATGCTTGTTTCATCGTATGTTTCTGTATTTGTTGTTCAGAAATACCAGAAACATTTTTGTTTTATTTTAAAGTACCTATATATAAAATGATAAATTAGGTTCTTAAACATAATATTTGTCCAGAAAAAAAAGGGGGGGAGGGAATGGTTATTCATACAGATTGTAAGTAGTATTATAGGACTCAGAACTTTTTTCTTCAGTGTCAGAGAAAATAAATTTCTTAAGTTCAAACAAATTATAGTAAGCATATTTTGTTGTGGTAAAAAATAAGTAGGTCCTAAGTAAAAGTTTTTTTACAAAGTAAATTTGCATCTTTTTTATGAAGGTGATTGTAAAATAAAATTAAATGTGAAAATTCTTTGAAACCAAAAAAACATAATTATACTTTATTTTGTATTGACATTTGATGTTTCACTTTAACCTTGTTTCCTACCTTAAAAGATGTATAGGGAGTAATGAATACTCATGTATATACTTTTCCTTGTATAAAGTAAACAAGGGTACCGTAGAATTGGTAAATGGACAGCAGAGCTTTTCCAAAACCCACTACATTTATTTAGGGCAGTTTTATAACATGCAGACTTTTCTTCTTCTTGTATATTTGAAAAAAATCAGAACCAGAAAAAAGTGAAGTGCTAAAAACTTAGCACTCTGATATAGAGTATAAGGTGAATTTGTAACTTACTGCTTTTGTATTATGCTTTCAAAATAACATACACATTAGTGTGTTAAATCCCTAACTTGTGGAATTTCATGGTTTTACTCCATTTGAATTTATATTTTTAACGTATTAGCCTATTATGGTAAAAAAAATGCATTGTTTTTATGTGAGTTGACGACATTTCAAATCACATGTCCCTTTAAAGTCGTATATTGTTTCATGTTTGTCATAATTTAAGAGATTACCATACTCCAAAATCTTTACAAGTTCTAGGACCTATGTCTCAAACAACAGCAAAATTTCTCTTTCATGTTAGGTGTCTACTTTATCAACATATGGGGAAGAGTAGCAGAGAGAAATGTTGCTCTTTATCTTTACTAGTTCAGTTATTTGGACATAACAGTATCAAAGTAGAAGTGTCAAGTCTGAGGAAGAGCCATTTTTCTCAAGGCTGAACCAGACATTGTCAATATGACTGTACTTTAAGAAAATAGGTTTTCCTCGAAATTTAATAAGGCAGGTGTCTGTAACCGTGGGATACAATAATAAATCAAACTGGAGCAAAGCAAATGTTAGACAAAGTAGACTATTACCATTGACCTTATATAATGTAATGTCCACTCTCCTAAAACCTATAGCCATGCAATCTGCTGAGAGACCTTGCACTAGGACCTTGTCATGTGTGCCTCTCTGTAGCTCCTACTCTGAGCAATTTCTGGTTGCTACTCAGTATTTCACGTTCTCACTTCTCACTGGGCATCTCTGTGGCTGTGTTCAATCTATGGTGTCCCTGCAGTACAATTTTCAGACTCTCCAAAAACTACATTTCTTCCCAGATGATCACAACTAATGCCCTTTATACTATTTAATCCATTCCCCGAAGTATCTCATTTTATCTGGAACTGGACAAATTCTTTCTAATAACTTTAAGCTGAATGGGGAGAAAGGAAATTAATGGGAAAAAGAGTAGGATATATTAAATTATACTGTGGCTTGGCATTTGTATAATTCTCCGTTGGCTGAGTAAATACATTTATTTTTCATTAAACAGTATTTCTGAAATAAAACTAAATATAATCTTTTGAATTTTGTAGTTGTTTATGTTCTCCTATATAAAAATCTTTGTTTGTATTTTTGTTACTAATTTTCTAGCAAAAGATTAAGTAGGTAGAGTCAGTATGGAATTGGTTTGTGCGTGACATTATTCATGTCTCAATGTATCTTAAAATGAAAATAGGTATATCAAAAGATTAGAAGGGCTCAAAATTAAACATGTAAGATAAAATATATAATATTCACTGGTAAAAGAAGATACATAATACCTGCTGCTTTTTATGAAAACCAGAGGCAAGCAGCTGGGAAATAAAAGAATCAGATTTAGTAAAACCTTGGAATGATTCTAAAATTTTACTATGAGATGCTTCTGTCTTTATGAGTCCTGAAGAAAGCAAAAGTGTAGTCTTTACATTATTTCATAAAGAATGTATTACTAGAAATCTCTCTAAATGATTATACTGTCTGAATTAAATTTCAAGTAAAGTGTTGCTTCTCCTGAAGATGGGCTGTATTAACAGTACCTTAAAGTTCTATATTAAATGCACACAGAATTCACTCCCCTACTACTTGGAACAAGTCTATGGAGCTTTGAAAATTCTTCTTGTGTGGAAAAGGATAATATGAATTTAGCAAGATTATGTTGCTATGACAACTATGGCTTCTCTATTTCTAGTCTTTCTTGCATTTAAACTTTCAGCCTTCGGGTTGTATTGCCATTTTCCCCTCTTAATCTATCTGATACATACGTGAAAATGCTGACGAAAGTATAACAAGGAAAAAATATTCATAGAGTTTTTTGAAATATTATCCCTCAATAAAAAGAGACATTAAAGTTAAAAAAAATGCTGACACCAACAGACCAAATACTTTAGGTCCAATAATATCACAAATATATATGTGTATATAAGGAATATTATTAGGAGTATACTCCTTCGTTAAAAAATCGAGTCTTAGAAAAAAGCAAAGGCAGGAGCAATATTAAATGCAATAATTTCTCTTGTAAATACGTTTTACCAAATAATACAGGAAGGATTTTGTTGATTGAACCAATAGATTATCTCATCTTGCTTAAAAAATATACACATATATATGAACATGTATTTATATTTACATATTATTGAATTGGCCTTAATATCTTATTTGTGAAATTTATACATATATATTATCTGTACACACACATACACACGCATCAATTTAAAGTATAAATTGTGTTGCTAGTACTTTATATAAAATAGTGTCATATATGATCTCTATAATCATATATTGGAATGAAACTATTCAAATTTTTTAGACAGGAAGTTCCAGGCTCAGCAGGTTTAAGTAATTTATATAATTTAAGTAAAACGATTAAATAATTGTTAGGTAATAGAAAATCACAATTTGAACCTATTATATATATTTTATAATTATTCGAAAATAATAAACTTGAAACTTGGTTTAGTACTTCTGTCATTAATCTTTTTAGAGATTTCTTTTTTTTTAAGGTTTTATTTATTTATTTGACAGAGAGAGAGAGATCACAAGTAGGCAGAGAGGCAGGGAGAGGGAGAGGGAGAAGCAGGCTCCCTGCTGAGCAGACAGCCTGATGTGGGGCTGGATCCTGGACCCTGAGATCGTGACCTGAGCTGAAGGCAGAGGCTTAACCCACTGAGCCACCCAGGTGCCCCTAGAGATTTCTTGATAACTTTTCATATAGACATTTCTTCAGATTGACTTTTAATAACTTAAAGAACAAAACTGCAGACTGAAGCCCAAGCTCATTCTTGAGTAATACATTTATTTTTCAAGTAAAGTATAAATAAGTAATATTTTCAGTCACAGAAATTTTAAATCCACTGATATTTAATCCATTGATTTTTTATAGGGATTGATGGATCAATTTCAATTTCTTTAGTAGTTCTAAAAATATTTGTTCCTTGACATGATTGGTAAAGAGAACAGTTCTTCTGTCCTGAAGTGTGTGTGTGTGTGTGTGTGTGTGTGTGTGTGTGTGTGTGTGTTTACCTGAGTAGAAGACTACTGTAGAAGTATACATTGTGTTTCCAGGAAATTTTAGGACCGAAAAGTAGAATTCAAAAGTATATTCAAATGTGGACTTATTATCTATATTTTAAATATCAGAAGTTTTCCATATAAATTTATTTTTTCTCCCTGTGCTTCTTAAGGATCTGTGGGTATATGTGTATTTTCAAATATATGCATACATACAGGCATACCTAAATACATATTTCAAGAAAACCTTATATAAGTTTTCAACTAAGGCATTCTAACTGGCAACCCAGTATCATTAAAAGACTTAATCTCTCATGAAATCTCACATACATTGAGCATGTTTAATCAAGAAGGAAGAATGAGGCAATAAAGGAAAAATACTACCCTTTTTAGAGCTATCCATTTACTAGAGCTACTTCATATCACACAGGATTGTATTATGTTGAGTTAGCTGTGATAAGTAGCTATATCGCCTTTGACAAGTGAAGATAGTGGAATTCAGAAAAGATAACTAATTTCACCAAGGGCACACAATATGTGCATTGCAGATCCATCAGTTTAGATATTCATGTAATTGACACAAAGTCCATATTCCCCCATAAGTTAAGTTGAATTCTTAAATGAGACAAAAATAATCAACAAGGAATAGTCTATCATAATTATAAATTAAACTGTTTTTGTTAAAGTAATAGCAGTGTCTGGTCTTTGTAAAACACATGCAGCGATTGCTCTATTAAGAAATTTACATGTTTTTCTCATTGAAGGGGCATAACAATACTATGTTGTACCTATTCAATGTATCTCATTTAATAGTTTAGGAAATTCTGGCTTACAGTGGTTAACTTAAGTCACATGCATAGTAAGCAGTGATCTAGGATACGAATCCAGGCAATCTGACTCCAGAATGTGTTCTACTAATGGCAATAAATATTGTTGGGTTTTGAACTAAGAGTGCCTAACTTCTTAGCTATAAGCTCTCTGCCTCTGAATTTCTGTATGATTTTGGATAAATTACTATATTAGTGTCCTCTAGAGAAACGGAACCAATAGGATATATATATAGTAGAAAAGAAAGAGGTTTAATTTAAAGAAATGGCTCACATGCAAATCTGAGGGAGGCTAGCAGGTTAAAAGCTCAAGAAAAAGTTATAGTTGGAATCCAAAGACAGTCTGTTATGGAACCAAGAAGAACCAATGTTGTAGGCAAAGTCGAGAGTCTGCAAGGAATTCTTTCTTGTTTGGGTAAGCCCAGCCTTTTGTTCTGTTTAGGCCTTCAGCTGGTTGGATAAGGACAATTTCTTACTCAGAATCCGCTAATTTAAATGTATACCTCATTTGAAAACATTCTCATGGAAACATGCAAAAAAAAAATAAAAATCCAACAAAGTATCTGCACCATGGCCCAGACAAGTGGACACATAAAATTAATCATCACAGTTGGTTAATTTATTTATACATCATTTTTTGCCTTTTATTAATAAGATAGCATTTTTAATGAAATAAAATTCATATAATATAAATTAATCATTTTAGGTTAGCAGTTCAGTTGCATGTAATATGTTCATGATGCCATTCAATCATCACCTCTGTCAAGTTCCAAAACATTTTCATCACCCCACAAAATATGTGTACCCTTTAAGCAGTTATTCACCATACCCTAGCAACAACCTATATGTTTTCTGTCTCTATGGATTTATCTATTCTGAGTATTTCATAGAAGTGGAATCATATATGTGACATTGTGCGTCTGGCTTCTTTCACTTTACATATTGTTTTTGAAGTTCATTCACATGATATCATTGTAGCATGCATCCGTACTTCATTTTTACAGCTAAATGTTAATTACGGTGCACATGTATGTCACAATTCGTTTTTTCCATTCATTTGTTGATAAGCATTTGATTTCTTTCTACCCACTGGCTCTTGTGAGTAGTGCTAGTGTGGACATCCATGTACAAGTATTTCTCTTAGTACCTATTTACACCTTTCTTGCTGCATACCTATTACTGAAATTGTAGAGTCATATGATAATTCTGTGTTTAACTTTTTGAGCAATGACCAAACTGTTTTTCTAATGGCTATAGCATTTTAGCAAAGCACAATTGCTTTGCTTTTATGATTATAACTTTTAACTTTTCATGTTAGTATGTTGAATTTCACTGATTAATTTTCTAATATTAAAGTAGCTTCTAGGGGTGCCTGGGTGGCTCAGTGGGTTAAAGCCTGTGCCTTCAGCTCAGATCATGATCTCAGGGTCCTGGGATGGAGCCCCTCATCAGGCTCCCTGCTCAAGCAGAGAGCCTGTCTCCTCCTCTCTCTCTGCCTGCCTCTCTGCCTACTTGTAATCTGTTTCTCTCTGTCAAATAAATAAATAAATAAATAAATAAATAAATAAAATCTTTAAAAAAATTTTAAAAAATAAAGTAGCTTCTCATTCCTGGGTTTAGAAATCAGAGTGTTCTGATTTCTCTACATCATCCCCAACATTTGTTATTTTCCATTTGTCTGATGTAGGCAAAATAATGCCCCTCGCCAAAGATGTCCATCTCCTATTTCCTGAAACCTGTACATGTCACCTTACATGGCAAAAGACTTTCAAATGTATTTAAGTTAAGGAAATCGAGGTGGAAAATTATCCTGGATAATTACCACAAAGGTCATTTAAAAAGTCAGAGAAGAAATGTGAAGACAAAAGCAGAGTGCCAGAGTCAGAGAAAGAATTAATATAATTACTGACAAAGTATATTTTAGAACAAGCAAGATAACCAGGAATAAAGAAAGGCATTTCATAATGAGGAAGGGGTAAATTAACCAAGAAGAATTAACAATAATATATAGATACCTCAAAAGAGATCAAAATATATGAGGTAAAAACCAATAGAAGTAAAAGGAGAAATAGAAATATAGGCTACTCATTGGAATATTCATTACCACTCTGTTAGAAATTGATAAATCAATAAATAAGAAAATCAATAAGGGTACAAATAGCTAACACTCTTAATTAACTTGATCTAATTGAAATGTGCAGAATACTCCATCCAACAAGAGCAGAAGATACATTCTTTTTGAATTCAAAAAACACATTCTAGGCTAAATACCTTAACAAATTTAAAAGAGTAAATACCATGCAAAGTATGTTCTCATACCAGTAGTTCTCATACTAGTTGAAGTGAACTAGAGATTAGAGAAAGAAAAATAGCTGGAAAAATCGCCAAATATCTGTAAATTGAGCAGTTATATTTAAAAATAACTCATGGATAAAAGATGTTCAAAGAGACATTAAATGGATTTATGACTAAATTAAAATACATCTTTTCAAAATTTGTGGGTGGTATCATTGGATACCTATATTAGAAAAAGAAATGAAAGGTCTAAAATCATTCAACCTTACGTAATGTGTGAAAAGCTATGAACAGAGAAATTGGTCTATATTTAATTCCTTTTCTTCCTCTAGATGAGGATTTCTCAGCAGTTTTTTATAAATGTAAACTTGGGGTATAATTTCTTTCATTTTTCCACATTTTAATAAATTGTGAAAAAAAATTTACGATGTTCCTCTAAAAATGTTGGGAATTCAGGGGTCAACAAATAATTCTACCATTTACTATATCTAAATACTGTATAATTAAAAACAACACAGAAGACCATCAAGTATCAGTCAATAATAGTGACTATTGGATGCCAGTTACTTTCTAAGCATTTGATGTTTATTAGATCATTTGAATTTTACAAAACCTGGAAGAAAGACATTATAGGGTCATTTTCATTTTAGATTTTAGGAAACTGAAAAACAATGTGTTTTTAAGAAACGTCTAAAATCACATCACTAATCCATACAGGAGATACAAATAACACTCAGGTAGTGTGTCTTTAGAGATTTAAATTTATATCTGCAAAATCTTTGGCTGGAGATTTGGGAAGCCCATGCAGGTGTTGTCAAATGGGCATACGGACACTCTGCCAATCTTCAGACCTGATGGAGTACTTCGTTTCAGCATATGATTGCAACTAGAATATACCTTTTCTGCAAGATGGCCAATTCTGAAACAGAAACAGAATATGCTGAATTAAGTGTTCCTTGGTTGCTTCTACCAATCTTACTAATCAAATAAAGTCACCCCTGTCTAGGGAAGAACAAGTTAAGCCAAATATATTTCTGGAAAACAAATTTCCCCCTAAAGAAATATGAGAAGTTTGGGAGGATTGCCCCCTCAACTAATAACAAGGATACCTTATAACTTATGATTGTATTTCATTTGTGATTTTGACCATGCTGCACAATGAAATACTCATTTTATAGAGCTGGGCTTAATGAGGGAAGAGCNAGACAGGGAGAGGAGGAAGCAGGCTCCCTGCTGAGCAGAGAGCCCAATGCGGGCTTCGATCCCAGGACCCTGAGATCATGACCTGAGCCGAAAGCAGAGGCTTTAACCCACTGAGCCACCCAGGCGCCCTTATGATTGTATTTCATTTGTGATTTTGACCATGCTGCACGATGAAATACTCATTTTATAGAGCTGGGCTTAATGAGGGAAGAGGAGAGGCCGACTTTACATGGAAATGATATGTAGTTCATCAATTTAAAGTTTCGTATTGGCAAAAAATATGACATCATATGTGCATAAAAATGAACCAACGCAGCACTCATAGATGTTAAAAGAGGAAAAAGTGGGAGAAATGAATCACAACTTGACACACACAGGATGAATATGCTGAACTAAAAAAAATAGTGATTCACAAAGAAAATGGCAATTT
Source organism: Ailurus styani (assembly GCA_002007465.1). Lineage (NCBI taxonomy): Eukaryota > Metazoa > Chordata > Mammalia > Carnivora > Ailuridae > Ailurus > Ailurus styani. The sequence goes on along the minus strand of LNAC01000038.1, from coordinate 3,529,416 downwards.
TATTTCAATAAAAAAATCACAGTTCATATAAATATATGTATTTTTAGCTTTACTGGTTTTGTACACATTTCTTTTGAAAATATCCATAGAAATAAAGAATAAAAACTGAGAATGAAATTCATACCACATTTTCTTTCTGAAAATATTTAATTGGTATCATAAAACTAAACAGTGATGACAAATGATTTAACCTTTTTATTCATTCATGGAACTCTGTGAATAACTCTGATAGGAATAAGCTAATTTCAGCCTTACTTGAAAGTTCATTTAAGGTCTACTGGTATTTAAAATTGTGTTAGTTATCTAGTATTGATTCTTAATAAGGATAACTTTAGTTATTTCTTAGTGATTCTCTAGTTTTTCCATGATATAGCTGATACACAAATTATTTCAGGTGACTTCTAATGATTCAATATTTATGATATTACTGATAAAACAAAATGAGTTTTGTTTTATTTTATCCCTGTTGAAAGACTGTTTTGAAAGGGGGTGTATTGGTTTCCTGGGAGATGCTATAACAAAGTACCACAGACTGGATGCTGTAGGACGACAGAAATTTATTGTCTCAGGTCTGGAAACCAAAAGTCTGTGATGATGGTGTCAGCCACTTGCTTCCTTATGAAGGCTGTAATGGCTAACCTGTTTCAGGACTCTCTACTAGGTTCTGGTGGTTTGCTGTTAAGCTTTGGCATTACTGGATCTGTAGATGCATTACCCTCATCTCTGTGCTCATTTTCACTTGGCATTTTCCCTGTGTGGGGAGAATTTCTCCTTTTTAGAAGGACACTGGTCCTAACCTACTCCAATATGACCTTATCTTAACCAGTTATATCAATAATAACCCTACTTTAAAATAAGGTCATTTGGTCTGAGGCACTAGTGGGTAGGACTTAATTGTCACCTAAATTGTGTTCCCCCCCCATTCATATGTTGAAGTCATAATATTAACCCATGACCCCATGACCCTAGAATGTGACTGTATTTGGAGTTAGAGTCTTTAAAACAGTAATTAAGTTAAAATGAGGTTATAGGGTGAACCCTAATACAATATGATTAGTATGCTTGTAAGAAGAGTAGATTAAGGGCACCTGGGTGGCTCAGTGGGTTAAAGCCTCTGCTTTCGGCTCAGGTCATGATCTCAGCGTCCTGGGATCGAGGCCCGCATCGGGCTCTCTGCTCAGCAGTGAGCCTGCTTCCTCCTCTCCCTGTCTCTCTGCCTGCCTCTCTGCCTACTTGTAATCTCTCTCTCTCTATCAAATAAATAAATAAAATCTTTAAAAAAAAAAAAAAGAGTAGATTAAGTCACAGATATGCATAGAGGAAAGACCATGTGAAGTCACAAGATAAAGGTAGCCAACTACAAACTAAGGAGCATGGTTTCAAAAGAAACCAACCCTGGCAAATACTTTGTTCTCTTATTTTGAGCCTCCATAATTATTAGAAAATAAATTTCTGTCTGTATTAGTTTGCTATATCAATTTGCCAGTTAGTACCACAGTCTGCGTAATAAAGACTTCAACATTTGAATTTTTGGTGTATACAATTCAACTCATAAAAGGGAGTTAGCTTCTCTCATGTTTTCTTTCTGTTTTTCCTTCAATAGTTACTCTATGTATACACACACACACACACACACACACACACACACGTATATACACACATATATGAATGTGTATATATAATATTTATATATTTGTGTATATATAAAATAGATATTTATATATGAAGCTTTATTAGCTATATTAAAACTGTGTTAACTACATTATTTAGATTCTCTCATATTTTCCTTCAATATTACTATAAATATATATAAGATGTAATATTCATATACATAAAACTATATGTATATAATATATTTGGTTATTTATACTGACTTACCTTTAGTTATGGCCAATACTAATTTCATGTTTAAAACAATTCACCTGTGGCATTTTAATTGTTTAAGAGGCAGATTATTGTAGCTGGGCAGTATCATAGTTGTATGAAAAAACTGAAGGATGTTTAAATTAGCGATTTCTTATCGCAAATTGATTCACAAGGCAAACATTGATACAGTTATTGTGATTTAGAAGTCCATTTAAATTCAGGATAAAGACCCTCCAAGAACTGAACAATCATAACCCCATTGCCTATCGTTTATAGAAGTAAACTTGAAATAGTAAGAGCTCATTGAGTATTCACTGACAAAGACTGTCAAAGAATGTAACTGAGATTTTGTGGAAAGTTAAATTGGATTGCTTCCATTCATTCTTCAAGTCAAAGATTTTAGCCTTTTGTCTTAAAATAAATGAAAAAAAGTATATAGTTTTTATATTTGTATTTTATATTTATATATATTATGATAATCACTACAAATATATCCATTTCTCAACATATATGACACTACTATTATATCATTAAACACACACATAGACACAGTTACATGTTTACACAAAAACATACATACCTTCATGAGGATCAGTAGGATTTTTTTTTGGAATCTGTATGTTTATTACAACAGTCATGTAAGACACATACAGGTGCTCAAATCAGTTACTCACCAACCTGCCATGGACTGGATTCCTGCCTAGAAGACATAAAGGACATTTTAAAAAATTGTTATTAAATAAGTTTCAGGTGTACTGCATTGTAATTCAACATCTGTGGATACTAGAAAGTGATCACCCCCAGAAGTCTAGTTAATCATTGAAATCCTAATGTTTTAATGACAGTAAGATGCTTACTGACTTCATAATCTGTAACATCTATATATATATTTTTTTGTTTTATCCTCATATTTTAATAGACTTGACTTTCAGATACTAACTACATTTGGCCTACAATAGCTCGGAAAACACTGGTTCTCGAACTTGGTTTCATGTGAGGATCACTTGAGTTCTAAAAAAATTGATGACTGGGTCTTACTTCCAGGGATTCTGATTAGTGTGTAGTAAAGCCAGCCATAGAATTGTTAATATATCTCTGAAGGGTTCTAAAGTGTGGTGACCTTTATGAACCACAGTCTTAAGGGATGCTTTTGATGAAAATGAGGTAGAGGAGGAAGGAAACTCAGCAGATCCAAGGAGGAGGTCAGAACACTTGATTCAGTAGGAAATAACTTCCCAGTTCTTAGCACCAATATATTTTTTAATATTTTAATTGTGAAATGGCCAATAAAAGTGAAGAATTTGACTACATATATATAAGAAAGAAATTTTTAGTAACTTCTGTTTCTTCTGTGTCTTAATTTTTGTCTGTGTCTCTACTAGGGTATTTTTTTCTATAGGGAATTATTTTTATGTGTAAAAGGAAGAAGCTATTTCAGTTCTAATAGAAAACTTTCAGATGACCAAAATTATACAAATCTTCGTGCCTACATTTGATTTTTCCCAGTGACTTCCACCCCAGTGTGAGTTTCCACTCATCTAAACACCAATTACTTAAACTTTAGAATTCCTAACTGTAAGATGAACAAAGTATTTTCAACAGCTTTGTTCAAATCTCACAGATGGCCTTTTGTGCTTTTTTCTGAGTTCTTTATAATTATGTGTGACACTCTTCTTTGAGAATTGGTGTGAATGTACTAAAACATTATATTTCAACTTGAATTCTAACATGTTCAACATGGTTTGCCTTAAAATCTGCAGTCATATCCTGTGTTTATATAGCTGTAGAGTTAAGACTAATTTTTCTTGACTTTGTTTTCTGCCTACTTCTGAAACATTTTTATAAAAATATTTTTATAGACTGGCCAAAAAGTACATAGCTCATCAAAAAACCGATCCCAGGACAAGACAGTCTCATTTAGGATAATGATTTTCTAAATATCTACTCCAGAGTTTTAAGAATAATTGAGGCTAAAGAATGATAGAAAGGTATAATTTTATTGTGTGTGTATGTTTGCTTTTTATTTAAATAATCTGGTTATAATTTATCCTTTGGATTAATATAGGTGATATACAATGGGGTCCACTATTTCTAAATATGTGTTCTATTTTTTTTTTTAAAGATTTTATTTATTTATTTCACAGAGGGAGAGAGATCACAGGAGACAGAGAGGCAGGCAGACAGAGAGAGGGGGAAGCAGGCTCCCCGCTGAGCAGGGAGCCCGATGCGGGCCTCGATCCCAGGACCCTGAGATCATGACCTGAGCCGAAGGCAGAGGCTTTAACCCACTGAGCCACCCAGGCGCCTTCTAAATATGTGTTCTATTTGGGGATTAAAATGTAGATGAGTAGGCTGTTTTCCATTTATCTGCATTTCTTAAATATAAATATATTTTTCTAAAGTTTAATAATAAAAATGAACATTCTGAAAATTAACATTTAGTATACATGTTTTAGCTTTCAAAGTGACTTTATATATCTTCATTTAATTTTCATAATAATTCAGTATTTTAAGTAATGTAGTTATAGGTTAGTGGATGTCAAAAGTGAGTCATAAAGAAGTGAGTGACTTTGTAGAAAGTCATAGAAGAGTAAGTGAACACCTGAGATCTGAACCTTACTATCCCATTACACAAACAGTCTTATACCTTATGCTGGTCAAATGGAGAAAATTTGTGAGAGAAACTTTTAAAGTACTGAACAAAAACTTTACCAAAAGGAATTCCACTTTCAGAGTGGTGGAGTAAGTGTTCAGGCCAGTGCTTTAGCAGAGGATAATTAGAAAAACTAGAAAAATTTACAAAGAAAAAATAATCTTGGGCACCTGGGTGGCTCAGTAGGTTAAAGCCACTGCCTTCGGCTCAGATCATGATCCCAGGGTCCTGGGATCGAGGCCCGCATTGGGCTCTCTGCTCGGCAGGGAGCCTGCTTCCTCCTCTCTCTCTGCCTGCCTCTCTGCCTACTTGTAATCTCTCTCTCTGTCAAATGAATAAATAAAAAATCTTTAAAAAAAAATAATCTTCCTGAAGGCATTGATGAGTGTGGTAAAATTATAGTCCCCAAGATACTTCCACACCCTAGTCCCTGGGACTGTCAGTATGAGGAGATATACTCATGCATTTGTTTAGGTAAAACGAACATAATTAAGATGTAATTGAGATTACTAAACACTGACTTTAAAATGGAATTATCCAGGTGTACAATTTCATCATAGGGGCCCTTATGTTAGCCTTTTGCATAAGCAGAAGACATAGAGGTTTGAAACACAAAGACTGTTCATCATGCTTTGTGGCTTGAAGACCCAGGGGACCAAGTGAAAAGTATGAGAAAAAAATGACCTCTATCAACAGCCACTAAGTCTGGAAAGGATCCTGAGACTGAGAACCAGAGCCTTGACAACACTTTGATTTTGGGTTTACGAGACTCATGCTGTCTCCCAACTTCTGACTCACAGAAACTGTGAGAGAATAAGTCTGTATTTTTAAGGTGCTAACTGTGTGATGAATTGTTGCAACAGTGCTAGAACATCAATACAGAGAGCTAACACAGTGTTGGGGAACTGCTAGTCTAAATTTTAGAGAAGCAATCCACTATTCCAGTATGCATTTACCTTGGGCATATTTTTTTTAAAGATTTTATTTATTATTTGACAGAGAGAGACCCAGAGAGAGAGGGAACACAAGCAGGAGGTGTGGGCGAGGGAGAAGCAGGCTTCCTGCTGAGCAGGGGGCCTGACACAGGGCTCGATTCTAGGACCTTGGGACCATGATCTGAGTGGAAGGCAGATGCTTAATGACTGAGCCACCCAGGCACTCCACCTTGGGAATATTTTTTAAAAAGATTTATTTATTTGAGTGGGGGGAAAGGCAGAGGGAGAGAGAGAGAGAATCTTCAGCAGATTCCCTGCTGAGCGAGGAGCCCAGTGCAGGGCTGAATCCCATGACCCTGAGATCAGGACCTGAGCTGAAATCAAGAGTCAGACACTTAACAGACTGAGCCACCTAGGCTCCCCTGCCTTGGGCACATTTACGAATCTAGAAGACACTGAGACGAGGCAGTGCAGTAAAACCTATATCCTAAGGAAAGTTTAAGTAGAGCCTGGATCCTACCATGATTGAGGGACTCCATTAAAAATTTAAATTTTCGGGCACCTGCTTTCGGCTCAGGTCATGATCTCAGGGTCCTGGGATCGAGGCCCGCATCGGGCTCACTGCTCAGCAGGGAGCCTGCTTCCCCCTCTCTCTCTCTGCCTGCCTCTCTGCCTCCTTGTGATCTCTCTCCCTCTGTGAAATAAATAAATTAATAAAATCCTTATAAAAATTTAAATTTTGGATGGTGGGCCCGAGGAACTATACCTTAGGTTTAAGACTGGAATAAGTAAAAGAGCCATGATGTGAATTCTAGCATAGTTTTCTTTAATCAATTTGAATGTGCCAAGGAATTTCATTCTCTAAATTTGGGTTAAGTCAGTAGATCTTAACTGGTGGCAGTTTTTTTGTTTTTTGTTTTTTCCCCAAGGGACATTTGGCAGCATCTGGAGATATTATGGTTGTCACAACTAGCAGAAGGGTATGATACTGCTTTCTAATGAGCAGAGACCAGGGAGAATATCCCGTCTCCTATAGTATGTGGAACAACCTCCCACAACAAATATTTATCTGTCCCCAAATTCTAATAATCCTGCAGTTCATAAACCCTGCTTCAAGTTGATCCCAGATAGCTGTTGCCTGCAGATGCCCAGGAGAAGCAAACACAAAACTTCTCCAGAATTATTTAATGTTATACTAGTCCTCAAGATATTACTACAAACAGTTTTATGAATAAAATATCCAGCCTGGAGTAAAAACTAATAAGGCAGTTGAGAAGATAAGACAATATGAATGACAAAATAAAGAAATGTGACAATCAAAAGAGACCAAGAGAATTTCTTGATGAATGGAATCATCTAGACTTTATCTACCATATTGTATACTCAAAAGATAAATTAAAAGGTTAAAAACTTTGGCAGAGGACTAGAAAATAATAAAAAGTCACAGATCAGAATTGTCAAACAGAATAATAAAAGTATTAAATAGAATTACTAAAACCAAAAAAAGTGCAATAACTAAAATTAAGAATCCAATCAGTGGGTTTATAAGGAGGGTGAAGAAGATAAAGAGAGAATTAATGATGAATAAGCTCTGTATCAAAAAAGCAGAGTAAAAAGGCAAAATTCACCAACAGATATACACTATATTGAAAGTAGAATTAGAAGAACTTACATAGTTATTTGGAATCTCATAACGAGATGAAAAAACAAATGAAGCAGTAGCTGTGTATGAAGAAATCATGACTGAAATTTATTAGATATGAATGAAACAGTAATTTAGAGATTCAAAAACTTCAACTTTTAACCAGGGCAAGTTCAAGGAAATTCACAACTACACAACTACTACTCGCAGTATAAAAATGCAGATAACAAAGCAAAAGATACTAAAAAACTACATAAGAGAAGTGATATACTACGTTCACGGATGAACCATTGAGAACTGACTTCTAATAAGAAACAAAAGCATCCATAAGACCATTGAACATGTGTGATGAAATGAAAAAACCCAACCACCTAAAATTCTCTACCTATCTAAAATACCCTCTAAGGATAAAAGCAAAATAAATGCATTTTCAGACAAAACAAAAGGAATTTATTACCAGGAGACACAAACTTAAATAAACATAAACTCAGATCGATATTATATTGTTTTAAAGGACCACTAGATTCCAAAGATACTCGAAGCAGTGACAAGGCATGAAATGGTAAATATGTTGGCAAATCTAAATGAATATTGACCAGATAAATAATGTCATATAAATAATATACACAGAAAAATAATATATAAGTTATGGATGCAGTAAATAGTGTTTACATTTTGCTGTCTTGTCTGGCAGCATGAGTTATAGTTCCAAATGAACTAACTTCCACTACCTTCTTTTTTAGCTAATAATAAAAATAAATAGGGGTTAAAATCTTTCAAAAATATTTAATCAACAAAAATATGTACTAAAATAGACTGGTCGACAAATAATATAAGCAATTGATGTTCTCTTTATGCTTTAAAAGAGAATCAGAATTTGAGGTGCCTGGGTGGCTCAGTTAAGTGTCCTACTCTTGATTTCAGCTCAGTCATGATCTCAGGGTTGTGAGATCAAGCCCCATGTCAGGCTCTGTGCTGAGCAGTCTCCCTCTGCTCCTTCCCCCCACCTCTCTAAAAAAAAGAGAGAGAGAGAAAATAAAAATCTGTGGATATTTATGTTTTGTTTCTGCTATCCACCTCATGACCCAAAAAGAATATATATCTATTAATGTCCTTTGCTTTCGAAACAGGAATTATAGGCCTTGCATATTACTTTAGAAAATTCACAGAGAATGAATAGATTGGAGCCAAGGATAAAACAAAATGAGCTACCTTAATTTTAGTGCTGTAGTAAACAGTTTTCAGTTTCCTGTGCCACAGTAAAAAAGGTAATTCGTCTGTTCCTCTCTTCTTCATGGTATCAACAGCCAGTAGTGTAAGTTTGGATAGCACTTTACAGTTGACAGAGCATGTCCGCATAATATTGATTTTTTTTTTTTACCAGAAGCCACTAAATTAGAGAGTGCAAGTCATAGACCTATTAGGGTGGTAAGAAAATTAAAGTTCAGAAAGAGTTCATATGTGATGTCATACAGCTAAGAGCTGTGTTCAAATCTGGAATTTCTTTTCTGTCTTAACAATTGTACTTCATAGAAACAATCAAAAAAGTTGATATATGTCTCATAAAAGTTGCCTTAAATATCAAAGAATTCTAACATGCTAAAATTAAGTTGGTAGTATTTTATATTACTGAGATTGTGATGAGCTGAGTCTTCTCATAGGCTCCTGATGAAACTAAAATTTGTAAAATTCAATCAGAAATCATCTGAAAATAATTATAGAAAAATTTTTTAAGTTCAAAGTCATTAATACAGTAACAAGATTTTTTTTTGCAGCATTATCACAGGTGAATTCATGATAGCAAGAAAAGGGCAACAATCTAAAAAGAGGAATGACTGAGTAGGTGAGCCATACATCTCTAAAAGCTAGAACATTATACAGCCATTTAAAATTATATTTTGAGAAATTTGTTGTGACATCAAAATACAGATTTTGGGGTGGAGGGAGAAATGTGATGTATTAACAGTGGATAATTCTAAACTCTCCATTTTGGTGATTATGAATTCAGACCCCAATTCCAGAGTGTCTGAGTTCACAGTCTGTCTTTGGCAATTGCTACCTGTGTGATGCCAAGGAATTTACATAAATCTCTGTGCCTCAGTTCGCTCAACTGTAAAATGGAGAAAAGAGTAGCACATACTGATCATGCAGTCATGAGAATTGAAGAAAAAATAGACGTAAAGAGCTTAGAAACGTTCCCCAAATGTGGTGTGTTTAATGCTTGCGTTTTATTGTCATCACCCTATGAACTGAGTGCACGCTTATTATATTTCTTCTCTGTCAGGTTTCATTTGCAGAAACTATACTTTGAAAAGCCAAAGGAAATTATCCCTAAAATCACTTCCCTCCTTCCCCTTTCCCACTTGTAATTACCCAAATAAATCTTAAAAAAGAAAATGAGAGACAAACAAAATACCTTTTCTTTTTTAAAATATTTTATTTATTTATTTGACAGAGAGAGATCACAGGTAGGCAGAGAGGCAGGCAGAGAGGAGGAAGCAGGCTCCCCGCTGAGCAGAGAGCCCGATGTGCCGCTCAATCCCAGGACCCCGAGATCATGACCTGAGCCGAGGGCAAGGCTTAACCCACTGAGCCACCCAGGCGCCCCTAAAATACCTTTTCTTAAGTTTTCTTACCCGGGGCTGGATCCGAGGTCTCCTAGATCATGATGTGAGCCAAAGTCAAACGCTCAACCACTGAGCCATCCAGGTGCCCCGTAGACCACAATTTAAGTTTTTTTTTAAGATTTTACTTATTTATTTGACCGAGAGAGAGAGAGAGAGAGAGAGAGAGAGAGAGAGAGAGAGAGAGAGAGGGAGGGAGCGCACAAACAGGGGAAGCAGGAGAGGGAGAAGCAGTGTCCCCGCTGAGCAGGAAGCCTGACTCTGGCTGGATCTCAGGACCCTGGGATCATGATCTGAGCCACCCAGGTGCCCCAGATTAAATTTTTAATTAATCCTCTTCGTTCTATTAATTTGGGCACTTTATAGGAAAACGCATAGACCTATAATGTAGTGAAAATGACTTTCTATCCTCTACTTGTAATGCAGTGAAATACATACGTAAGGAGTGTGGGAAGTGTTTTTTTCTTTCTTCCGACACCTTTCTACCTTTTGTACTTTTGTAAATTTTTTAGATTTTCTGCAGTGAGCCTGCCTTACGTTTGTAATAAGAAAAAAGGCTATAATATGAAAGACTTATAAATGTTTTAGAGGAGAGAATTAGCAATTATCTTTTTTACAGTAGCATTATATTTTCTGATCTTCCTCAGAGTTATTATAAAGATATGTTGAATTATATTGCCCCTCAAACACCAAGTGCTTTTCAGTGTTTACAAGTTATATTTAAGGGATGCCCCCAGTGAAATTCAGCTTCATTTAGGGTGATATTTTACAATAACTCTGTGCCAGAATGATGCAACAGGAATAGAAACATCAGAATTATACACTTTGCTCAGCTACGACTCAAGGTACGTAAACACATATGGGCAGAAACGCAAATCTAGCATCAATTTAAGAGTTTTCCCATAGAGAGCAGTTATTTTCATCTGTACACTCATTCTTCTTTCATACTTGATATGCAAGCACACACTATTTCCTGAGTGAATATGGATATACATCTGCTTCGAGGGGACATATGTATGAAGGAGCTAAAGACAGCAGCTATGTGTACTCATATTTGGCAAGACATCTGGGTGGATTTATTTTACCTAATTTAACTGCAAAATTTATATGTTTCACTTGAATTTGTGAATACTTAAATCAATTGCAGGCTCTTGATTCTTCCTTAGGCTTAGGATTTATTGCATTATGCCCTATTTTTAGTCGTTATAATTGAAAATATAAGGGCAAGTCCTTGTGTATTTTAACTGTACACATGTAAAGAGACTTCACTTATGTATTAAGACCATGGCAAGACATCTGGGTGGATTTATTTTACCTAATTTAACTGCAAAATTTATATGTTTCACTTGAATTTGTGAATACTTAAATCAATTGCAGGCTCTTGATTCTTCCTTAGGCTTAGGATTTATTGCATTATGCCCTATTTTTAGTCGTTATAATTGAAAATATAAGGGCAAGTCCTTGTGTATTTTAACTGTACACATGTAAAGAAACTTCACTTATGTATTAAGACCATGGCTTTAAAATTAAGAGTTTTTTTAGAAAAAATTTTAAAGATTTTATTTATTTATTTGAGAGCGAGTAAGAGGACAAACAGAGAAAAGAGGGAGAAGCAGGTCCCCCCTTGGTCAGAGGGAGAAGCTGACTCCCTGCTGAGCAGGGAGCCCTGACCCGGGGCTCAATCCCAGGACCCCAGGATCATGACCGGAGTGGACCACCCAGGCACCCTAAAGTAAAGAGCTGTTTTACCGTAAAGACTGCCACAGCATAGCTTCATTGNGAAGCTGACTCCCTGCTGAGCAGGGAGCCCTGACCCGGGGCTCAATCCCAGGACCCCAGGATCATGACTGGAGTGGACCACCCAGGCACCCTAAAGTAAAGAGCTGTTTTACCGTAAAGACTGCCACAGCATAGCTTCATTGCATGACTACAGGGGATGGAGTTTGAAGGTGAGCATGATGCCACCACCCACTCTTAAGTCTTTGTGTTTCCTATCGTTCACTTAAGACAGAACCATGCTGACTATATGCCAGGCAATGTGGTTGTTGCTGGCGGGACGGGGATGCATGAGATGTGTTCGTGATTTCCAGGAGCTCACCGTGCAGGAGGCCAGAAGATAAATCAGTATGGCCCAACCTGGCGGGTTCTGTGATACATATTACAGTAGTGTCACAAAGGTGAGGGGAGACGCTCGAAGGTGTGACCAAAAGGCACAGGAGGACACGCACCTGCCCTGAAAACCTGCCCATGGAAGAGCCACTTTGGTGGTGGCACAAAGAGAACTATTTTATTTTACTTTATTTTACTTCACCTTATTCCATTTCGTTCTATGCATTTTTGTTTTAATAAATTCTAGGGCGGGGGCAGCAGCACGTGGTGGGAGAGAGGCCCTCATAGACTGCATCGCCCCGGTGTCTTATGTGTTGTAGAAAGTGAGGCTGTCGTGCTTGTGTGGGCCGGGGAGGCTCTGAGAAGATTATAGGAAACCGCTTTCTCTAAGAGGAAGCTCTAGCCCCCAAGGAGCCTGCTGTCCACGATAGGAAATACACGTGCCAAGGGATTATTGGATGAAGAACCAAAACGCTGAAGTCAGAAGTCTGCAGAGGGCTGGGAGAAATACAAAGGATGGGGTTGCCACCCTCATGGAGTGAGAGGGGGAAGGTTGTCAAAGTACAGTTTAAGTAGATGATGTCTCTTGGTTTTCGACAAATTCATGTCAAGAAATCTGTATTTTTGGGGTGAAGAAGTGCTGAAATGAAGGGTCCTCATAAAGGATGTGAAATGTCTTTGCAGATAGAGAAGAGGGAAGGTTTTCTGGGTTAGGGTGATGGTATATGCAAAGTTGTGAAATCGAAGAAAGGATATTGGACCTTTCTGAGAAACACAATTACTTTGTTATTGTGTTGGGTATGTGGATGTGTATTTTAAATGGTGCACAGGAATATTGATATATGTGAAAGTTTCAGTATGACACCAAAGGTTGTATAATAATACTGTCCCAGAAGAAAGTCATTTAATTGTCACATATTAAAGGTAGCCCTATTTAACTTGAAACATCTATGAGATTTTTTAATGTTTCAAGGATTTAAATTTTTTCTCAGGATGGATGTTTTTTGAATTAGTATTGCACAAAATATCTCTAAGTATATTGTATTATTATTATTATTATTATTATTATTATTTTTACAAACAAACCCTTGCACGTATGGTCGNTTTTGAATTAGTATTGCACAAAATATCTCTAAGTATATTGTATTATTATTATTATTATTATTTTTATTTTTATTTTTACAAACAAACCCTTGCACATATGGTCGGTTGGTTTCCTTCTTTCCTTCCTTCCTTCCTTTTCTTTCTTTCACAGAGAGAGAGAGAGANAGAGAGAGAGCAAGCAGGCAGAGGGGCAGGCAGAGGGAGAGGCAGGCTCCCTGCCAAGCAAGGAGCCCAATATGGGACTCAGTCCCAGGACCCTGAGATCATAATCTGAGCCGAAGGTAGAGGCTTTAACCCACTGAACCACCCAGGCGCCCTGTATTTTCATTTTGTATTAACAAGGAAAAACAGCCATTAGAAGTACCAGGTGTATGAATGTTTTGGGTAAGAACTATTTATTTAGGCTTCTCTTTCCCTATTATTCCATCTGGAGAAAGTTCACAATCTGTAGCTATTTCTTCCCACCCTAAAGTGAGAAGAGGAGAAGGAAGGTCCCAATCAGAAAAGGTGTATTTTCCGAATGGGAGACCACATTTCTGAAACTTGACAGAAGTATTAAGACTAATATGTTGATAGGCACTATACCATTTAATCCTCCCAAAAGTTATTTGAAATAGATGCTAATGTAACACCTGTAAGGTTGAGGATATGAAAGCTAAGTCTAAGAGAGACTGAGTAGCAAGTTTAAGGTCATAGAGCCAATAAATAGGGAAGGCAAGAATCTCAGGTCTTGCTGCAAACCATATAAAGTCTGCTAAGCCTTTAAAGAGGAATAGTGAAAATGACAGTTTAGGAAATATAAAATATTCTCCTTTTCCCTGTTCTGTACACCTCCCCTTAAGTTATGTAATGCCTTGCCTTCTCCTGTGCTGGGCAAAGGAAATCGAGAAATCATGGTCCATAGGGAGGAAATTTTATGATACTAGTCCCCCAAGACTGCCATCATTTCTGATACCAGCTGCAAGTTTGGGGGCCTCAGGATCACTCTCACTTTAGATCATCTGGATATGAATTTGAGAGTCCATCCTAATCCCCCTCAGGTTTGATAATTCACTCGAAGGACTTACAGAAATTGATGAATAGCCTACATTTACACTCACACTTAATTTGGGAAAATGATAAAAATTAAATTCAGTCAAGGGAAGAGACTTATAAAACAGGATCCAGAAGGGTTGCAAACTTGAAGCTTCTAGTCATTCTCTTTCTCTGTGGGGTCATGGGAGCTTCTACCTCTTTCTAGTCATAGTATGTGACAATATGTGAAGTACCACCAATCAGAGGCTTTGGTGTCTAGAGTTTTAACTGGAGCTTGATCACACACTGCCTTCTTGGCTGATCTTCACCTTCCAGCCTCTCCCAAAAGGTTGGGCTAATACCTTGAGACCTTAAAATCCCCCATCACAATTTACATTATTAAGACCATCTGGCAGCCAAAATTCTAGTAAAATGAAAACATTCTTATCTGGCAGGACTCCTATCCAAGAGTCTAGAGATCACCTCCCAGTAATCGAGGGCCAGCATTCATCATTATACAATGTCCCATGAATTTAACCTAAAAAACCCTAATATTTATAATGCCTTTTAAAGACCTTAATTTTAATTCCTTGAACAAGAAACCCAGTGAAGTGTAACCTACAACAACAAAAGTTATCTCTCTTCTGTTCCCAGTACAAGCAGCACTAGAATTTCCTGGGTATTTTACTCCACACCTATGTAAAGTGCGTACTATCCACAAAATACTAGAGCTCTCACTTTATCTGTAGAGGTGAGACTAGAGGGCGTGTGGTTGGAAAGACAGGGGTGTTTTTGAGAAGGGGTAGTGCAAAGGGAGAGGGAAAGAGAGAATCTTAAGCAGGATTCATGCCCAGCACAGAGCTGGATGCGGGGTTCGATCTCCCAACCCAGAGATCATGATCTGAGCCAAGAATCGAGAGTTGGATGCTTAACGGATGGAGCCACCCAGGTACCCCAAGAGTGTTACTATCTTTAAACTTCATATTTACCAATTTATTTCTTCAGGACAAAGCACAATATAGCTTCCTCTAATCTACATGGTATTGCAGGGTATTTATATTACTTTCTAAAGACCTAAACTGGTGTTCTCAGGAAATGGAAATTGAGTACTTGATGAATTTGAGTAGCTTTCACAGTAAATGTGTATCTAATAAACATGGATTAGCTAAAATAGCCATTCTTAAAATGCAGGTTGCAGTCAGAAAGTGAGTGCATTGTTTGTGTCTTGAGCTCTGCTATGAATTAAACATACACATGATTTATGAAAAGCCCCCATGATAGAAAACTCTCTCAATGTAAAACGAATTCCATCTAAGGAATGGTGGATGTGGATGCTCATTTTTAGGCACAGGAACAATGTTAACATTTCAACAGAAAGGTCTAATTTAGACGGATATTAGAGTACCGTATACGGCAGAGCAGGAAGTGCTTCCCTGGTGGCAAATGTCCAGCAACAAGACGAAGCTTTGTAGCGAACAGGTCTTCTTAGAACAATAGAATTTTAGTCCCTATGTGCCCCCCCCAACACACACCTTAACAAATAATCCAAATATTTATTCCAAACAAAGATAGTACCTCTCCAAGAAATGAATTCTGGAAAGCAGATTTTTTTCCCCTATATTACTTATCTACCACCCATTTCTAAACTTGACAGTTGCTTTGGGTCACCTTTGCACATCCTTTCTTTTTAGAGCATGTATTCCAGTTACCTGTGTCTGCATTCCACCCTTCACCCATCCATCATTAAAGCCTCTGCTGCTCTCTTTCCTCTGATTTTGATAGTATTTTGGTTTTCAGTCCTAGTCTTCAGTTATTTCAGTGTTGTCCACTGAGTCATATCTATTTTAATGAACCAGGTTCTGTGCTCTGTTTTGAACTGTGAGAGACAGGTACTCTCTCTTATCCTTTTCCATGGGCTCCAGCATCAATCACAGTGTTTGGCTCAATCTCAACACAGTAAGTGACTGATGAATCCGAGAAAGGGAGATAACTAATACTTTCAAATAAGTTTTTCTCAGGGATGCAGATGTATTCTTTGGATGCAATCGACCTGTATTGCTCTTCAGTCAGCTGAATAAATGCTATCAAATTATAATTCATGAAATCATGCTTAGGCAGCTGAGGTAATATCAAATTATTTTTCAGAGAAACTGAAAAGGTAATTAACAAGATTCTTAGATTTACCAATTAATATCCAATGTCTGAAGTTATAGTGTGACTTTAAGGCTTAACTTTTGAAAAACCCTGAGTGGCTGTGCTGATAAGTGAGAAGGAATACAATGCTCTGGATTACACATGTACTGGATGGCAAAGCTAATGTTCTAGCAACTGCAAGTTTGGAAACATCACTTGTACTTTGCCCAAACCGAAATTCACTTCTCGCATGCATGGAATAGACTTCCCAAGGGCTAGTGGTTAGGGCCAGCATTCCACCTCGAAATGCACTTTGAATCTGTTCAAGTACTCAAAAAATTCCAGGTTAAACCCAAGAGTTTGATTCCAACTAGTACAGAAAAGAAATTATTGTGGCCTGAGTCCTTTTTTGGAACAGGTTTCCTGAGATAAATGGATCTCAATATGATTGCCAGAGAACATCTGATTGAAAATATTATTGTGATATTAGGTGGGCCTCTTGGGATCAATTAGCTGTTAAATGTATGGTGTGGTGGTAATGAGTTCTTCACTAGGGCAGGGTCATTTAACGGTTTATGGATTATCCCAGTTTTAAGTTAACATTAAACTTTTTTTTCCTTTTTTTTTCCTTCCTCCTCTTCCTTCTTCTTTCCTATCCATCTTTAGCAAAAAGGTCTAAATGGGCTCCTCGTGATCTGTCATCAGGTAACAGAGTGTATTTCATGATCATTTTATTCAGAACTATGTCAGTACAACAACTGTACACCAGTAATAAGCAGAAAGGGCTCACAATCAAATGAGGAGAGATAGTCTCCCCTTGTGTGCAGATATCCTATTCTATGATACACTCACTCCTGCCAGCCAGTGGAAAGTTCTCCCACCATGCTGGGGCTCCTCTGTTCAGCAAGTACCCTAATGAATCTTTAGGCGAGAAAGCTTAGGCTCTGAGTGCGTGGGTCAGCTGATGGTGTGGTTAGAATCAGGAGTGTGTGGGGTGCCTGAGTGGCTCATTCATTAAGCGTCTGCCTTCGGCTCAGGTCATGAACCCAGGGTCCTGGAATCGAGCCCCGCATCGGGCTCCCTCCTCTGTGGGAAAGCCTGCTTCTCCCTCTCCCACTTCCCCTGCTTGTGTTCCCTCTCTCGCCGTATCTCTCTCTCTCATATAAATAGAGAAAATCTTAAAACAAAAAATCAGGAGTGTGACCTGCTCTGCATTAGAACAGAAGAAAGTCTAGGGTTAGGAGAGCAACTGCAAGGAAAACCAACTACTGTATGAATGCTCGAACTCTAGCTGAAATATCGAATCAGGGCATTTTAGAAATAGCCATGCATAATATAAAATGATAGATTGCTAGTGAGGCATTTGGGTTGTTGAAGTAGAAGGATTGAATTTTATTCCAGAATAAATCAGAATAGGGCAGATGGGCTGGAACAGGGCAGCAGCAATAGGGTAAGTTGGTCCCAGCATTGAATCAGCAGGTAAGCAGGCTGACTTAGGGCCACCGGGAGGATGAGAAGATCACAGACTTCCAGACTTGAAGATATGCTGGGCATGGCACGAGAATTGCCAAAGCAATGAGGTGTGTAGAATTGGGGTTTTAAAGGTTAGGGTACATAACGTGACTTCTGGGTCACGTAAAAAGTAGTAGGAAGATGCTATATGATAAGTAATAGATTAAAATAGTGTGTCTGATAGTACATGTGCATACATATATAAACACCCTTTTCCATCTCCTGTCCATCAGTCTATCGCTATCAGTCGACCTACCTACCTACCTGTCTTGATATAGCCGCGATCTTATTTGCATATCCCTAGCATACGATTAATTGAAAATTCTTATGGAGTAGATATTGTGTGGTGGGCATTTTTTTCCAAGCCCTTTCCATATGTCAACTCTGTGTCATAAGACTGTGAGACATTTCTGTTATTATTATCTTACCTATGAGGAGACCAAGTCAGGGGGACTAATGGTCATATGATGAGTCAGTTATGGAGCAGGCATTTGGACCCAGTGTTGGGGATCAGAACTATTCTGCTCTGATATGAACCAAATGAGCGCAGTGTCCTGCTGTAGGCAATCCAAGGCACCATCTTGAAGCTCATTACTAAGAAGACTGTAAATTCTTCAGTTGAATTTAATAGCATTTTAAAGGGAGTTTCTATATGGGGTTCCAAATGTTTGTTTATATTCTACAATATCCATTCCTTCCAAGGGTCTGTATAATATAGGAGAGATAGAGTATATATATATATTTTTAAAAAAGATTTTATTTATTTATTTGAAAGAGAGAGACACAGCAAGAGAGGGAATACAAGCAGGGGGAGTGGGAGAGGGAGAAGCAGGCTTCCTGCTGAGCAGGGAGCCCAATGCGGGGTTCGATCCCAGGACTCTGGGATCATGACCTGAGCCGAAGGCAGATGCTTAACGACTGAGCCACCCAGGCGCCCCAGGAGAGGTAGTATTACTTACCTGTTGGGAAATTGATTTCTGGAGAGGCACAGTTTCTTTTTTACAAATCCTAGTTCCACCTCTTACTAGCTTTGTGACATTGAAAACATAACATCATTGTTTCTTAATGTCCCCATTTATAAAAAGGTACCTTTAATGTGTATTTCATAGAGTTATTATAAGTATTAAAGTAATATATATGTTAAAAACTTTTAGAGCAGTGTCTGCCACAAAGGAAGCCATCAAAAGCTGAGTACTGATTTTTATACCATAGTGATTATAAAAGGGGAGGAATGTAAACAGGAGAGGTGAGAACAGAAGCATGGATATTTTCACCAGGTTATCCTATCAGACGGTCCAGGAGCATTTAGATTATTTGCCTAAAGGTCTTTTGTTGGCTAAAACAAACAAAAGAAATGTGTTTTGATCCTGAGAAACTTGTAAAATGTTTTGTATTTTTAATAACATAAAAAGGAAAAAATAAATATGTAACTATAATCAAATTTTTATCAGGGCAAATGAATATATGAAATTTTGGACACAAAGGTTTGAAATCACTTTTTTGTTTTTCTTTTTTATTTTTAAGAGAGGGGGAGTAGAGAGAGGCAGAGGAAGAGGGAAAGAGAGAATCTTGAGCAGACTTCAGGACCAGCACAGAGCCCAATGCAGGGCTTGAGCTCATGACTCTGAGATCATGTCCTGAGCCAAAATCAAGAGTTGGATGCTTAACCAACTGAGCCACTCAGGTGCCAGTGGCATCATATTTTATGTCGAACATTTTTAAAAAACATAATTGTATTTACCATTATAAAATGTCTAACCCACCCAGATTTCATGGGGGAAAAATAATAGCCTAGCATCATTTACTGGGCATTTACTGTGTGTCTTGCGCTGCTTCAAGTGAACTAGGTTAAAATACTGACGCAGACATAGACATAGGTGTATGTACATACAAAAATCTATGAAATAAAATTTAATTTGAACACAAAAGTCCTGCATAATAATGAGCGAATATTAGAAAATGTGTACTTTAAATAGTAGCTTTCTATTCAACAATTGCAAGTTAACTTAAGCCTTAGATTATGGATTTGGTTTTGTGATGAGTGGCTCTCAAGTTTTCCTTTCAGAGAGTACAAAGTTCTTTTTGTTCCATCAACTTACTCAGTTCAAGTGGGTTTTTTTTTTAATGTCAATCAGCTATTAATTTTCCCTGTGTTATGTCACAAACATTTTTTTAGTTTTCCCTGAGAATTGAATAAGTTGACAAATTGTTTAGGAAAACCAATTAAAAACATTCTCTAAGAATATGTATATGGTAAATCCTATATTCCATTTAGTACAAATTCATTTACTGGGAATTCTTAATTCTAAACATAGTGTCAGATTTACATATTATTTTAATGATTTATAACAAAATCTGCTTACTAGTGAATTCATAGAAATTGAATGTAAGCTTATAGAACTTAAAGGCAAGGCAATATTTAACACACTTAAAAACAAGTAATTATATATTTTAACTAACCACCAAGGATGGATTTTGTTTCTTAAAGAGGAAGAACTTTTCTTTTAAAGATTTTATTTATATATTTGACATAGAGAGAGATCACAAGTAGGCAAAGAGGCAGGCAGAGAGACTAGGGAGAAGCAGACTCCCTGCTGAGAAGAGAGCCTGATACGGAACTTGATCCCAGGACCCTGAGATCATGACCTGAGCCGAAGGCAGAAGCTTAACCCACTGAGCCACCCAGGCACCCAAGAGGAAGAACTTTTTGAAGTCTGTGCTTTTTTTTTTTGAAAGGTGTTCTTAAACCTTTTAAAATATTGTCAGGTTGCATATGGAATGGCAAACCCTGTAGAACTATTTGCACATTCTGTGATTTCATATTGACTCCTTGCTGTTTTGTTTAACTAGTTAATTTTCCACCATGGTTTTATGTCTAGAATACATTGCAGATTTTCCTATCATATTTCATATGACACTGTGGCATATGTTTATATTTATTATTTTCTTCTTTATTACAGCTTTGTTCTTTATCATTCATTTTTCCCTGGATTTTCTTAATTTTAAAAATAGTTGTTTGAGAAGGTACTATGATAAAGAACACTGTTTGATGTCCTAATGGATAAGCAAACAATTTAAGAAGAAGATCCTTAATTCTATGTGATAAGAGCTTAATTAACACAAGATATTCATGCATAGTGACCAAATAGATATTAAATAAATAATAATAATGACAAATAAATAGAGACTCTTGGGTGGCTCAGTTACTTAAGTGTCTGCTTTAGGTTTGGGTCATGATCCCAGGGTCCTGGTATTGAGCCCTGAGTCAGGCTACCTGTACAGCAAGGTGCCTGCTTCTTCCTCTCCCCCTACCGCCTTCTTGGCCTGTGCTGCCTCAATATATCTCTGTCAAACAAATAAATAAAATATTTAAAAGAAAAGANGAGCCCTGAGTCAGGCTACCTGTACAGCAAGGTGCCTGCTTCTTCCTCTCCCCCTACCGCCTCCTTGGCCTGTGCTTCCTCAATATATCTCTGTCAAACAAATAAATAAAATATTTAAAAGAAAAGAAAAAAACACCAAATAATATTTCCACTTTTTGACGGGTTATTCATTTTTAATTGTGCCAGTAACTTTCAAATATATTATAAATTTTAACCTCCCAACAATCCTGTGAGGTTATCATGAATCTGGTTTTGTATTGTTTGTCTTGTTTTGTTATGAAGCCAAGAACAAAATCCAAGTAGGCGTAGCTTTTCCAACCCCACGTATCATGTCCTCCCCATTAAGGTTGTCAACTCGAAAAGGCAAAAGACCAGGTCGTTATGAGGTAGAATTTAGAAGTTCTATTCTGTGATGGGAAGGTGTGGATTGCCTCCACCATTCCTGACTGTGTTTCCTCTTTTTCAAATTTTTAATGTTCAATTGCACCTGAAATCAGAAAAGGCCATTATTTCACTGTATATATTAGGTAAGAACCCTAACCCCCCAAAGGTTGAGATAAATAACATCAGGAAGAAATTTCACAAAAAAACAACTCATCAATTCTAAGTAGAAATCTTGCTCCCAACGTCTTCGTGTAGCTTGGTTGTCCACAGCCCGTACCATCTTAGCTCCTCTGGCTGACAGTGTCCTTTTTCCTGTGTGAGATTCTGAACAGCACATGTGTGGAAGGATAATTTTATTCCTTGTGAAGAATAAAAAATGTTTGGAAAGTCAACCCTTGCTTTAAATAAACCTAAGTGTATTTTATTTCTCTTTACTCAAATGGAGAATATATTTAGTATGAAACATACTAACTTCTCAAAGTCAAAACTAGGAGCTTGAGGGCTTCTGAGGTAGACATTCTGTATTTTTGAAAAGAATTTGAGTTCTGTACTGATTAGGAAATAAACCTGACGCTGAAACAGACCCAAAATAATATAAATTAGATGGAATATTATTTCTCTTTCATGTAACAGTCTAGGTTCAAGCAGTCCAGTAGAATTAGTATTTTAGTTCAGAACTGCCAGGAACCTGGGCTGCTCCATTGTGTTGAAGTGCCTTCCATGCAGTATGACTTATGATACAAGACTCGTGATATAAGGTAACCCCTATGCCAAGTTGCACTGGCCAGGAATCATTTGTATAATCACACCTGAGTGCAAGGAAACTAGAAAATTCTACTCCAGTGTGGCTACCTCCTAATGGAAAGAAAAAAGAGAATCAGTGTTCCTATGAGTATCATAGAACCACAACTCTTAGTCTATGTGATACGCTCAATCATCTGAGCTCTCAGTTTTCCTCTGTAAAAAATTGTTTTGTAAACTTTATGACTACTTTGCTTCAGTGGTACTTTGTCACCACTACATGGATTTTCACTTTTGATGCATTATTAATTTTTAACTTAACCTCTCTTCTATTCAGTAAAAGTGGGGTCTGTACATTAATTCTTTGAATTTCCTTGAGAATGCATTATGACCTAACATAAGATTAATTTTCATAAATAGTTCATTTATATAAGAAGAATATGCATTCTTTAATTATGTGGCACAGAAATATAGATTAGGTCAAGATTGTTAACAGTGCAATTTAATGGGCATACATTAAAATCAATCATTTTTTCCCTGTTTGATCATAAAATTAATAAGTGATTGTTAAATCTGTTAAGATCAAGGATGGCTCAATATCTCTCTGTAATTTCATCAATTTTTTGTCGTACATTTTCCTAGGCTGTTTGTTAGGTGCATACACACAAAATTTCTATACATTTCAATCCAGTTTTACATACGTCCCTGTGCCAAATATAGCTTTTTAAATTCAGGACTATTTGTCTTCTTCTGATTATTTGCTTTAATTATCATTTCCCATTCTTTTTCTTTCCTTCATCCTCCTCCTCCTTTTTTTTTTCCCCCACCAAATTTCATGAGGATATGGCTGCATTCAGGAATCTGCGGTGTACTTTCCTGTTCCCTTCCTCCCCATCAACACTGGGGCCTGCCAGCAGCTGAGCAGCTTTCCCGATTTCTCCTTTGTTGGACAGAAAATTGTCCCCCACTTCCCCTTTCTCATAGTCGAGTACCCCTCTTTGTGTTTTTTGGTCTCAATTGAAGCTGCCTCTTGCTGATGCCAAAGATTCCCTCCCTCTCCTCCGCTGGCCAAGAGTCCAAGGACCTTGATTCTGAATACAGGTGGATGGCCAGACTGGCAGCCACAGAAATGGCAGATCGCACATCAGTTTCCAGTACTGCCTGCTTCGCTTTGTGTTGTGAGGATTTTCTAGAATTTCTTGCAAACTCATTTTATAAACGTGTTTATCCAGAATTTCTAGGTGTCTTTAAATTTTCATTTCTAAGGGATATGCTCCTTTTTAATGTCATAAATAGGAATTTCCTCATAAAGCATTTTTTTTGGAATTTTAATTTTTTTAATTTTTAATTTTTTTGGAAGGGTAGCTTAATGTGATGGTATTTTTGTTGATGATGTTTGATTGTTTCTTTTATCAAGAATGACATTGATAGTGCAAAGACTTCGAAGCACCATTTCTTCAAGAAACTTAGTATCTAGACTATGCATGGGAGATGGTATACAAAAATAGCTAAAAAGTGGGCGCCTGGGTGGCTCAGTGGGGTAAGCCTCTGCTTTCGGCTCAGGTCATGATCTCAGGGTCCTGGGATCGAGGCCCACATTGGGCTCTCTGCTCAGCAGGGATCCTGCTTCCTCCTCTCCCTGTCTCTCTGCCTGCCTCTCTGCCTACTTGTAATCTCTCTCTCTCTGTGTCAAATAAATAAATAAAATCTTTAAAAAAAAATAGCTAAAAAGTGACCTGGGAGGACATGGCAAGTGTGGAAATAAGGGTGTAATCATAGTTAAAAGATAAGTATCATTTCAGTGGAGAAGTTTCTTTCCTATTAGCATTGCACAGTGAAATTTCAAAAAAAAATAAATTTGATTTGCACAAATAATTACATCAACACAGTTAAGGAATATTAACAATTAGTCTGTATGTTCAACATGAATGTGATCTTGCAGAGTTTTAATTGAAGGGGCTTATGCATATTTAGTAGGTTTAATGTTGTGTCTTCATAAGTGACTCTGCTCTATAATATGGGTGGGTGTGATTAGGTTGTAATAAGGCCAGTTCACACTGGTGCATTCATAATGAGGGTCCGGATGTGTGGTAGGTGCAAATGGGATACCACTGAAGAAAAATGCTGTGGATGGAGAAAAGATGGTCTACATTTGGATACTTGGATCTAAGAGATATTCTTGAAATGAGTCTGTCTTGTTCTTGCTTAAATTCATTTTGTTTTCCAGACACTAATGGATATTAAAATGGGATTTCCCCCCCTTTTCAGAAAAGTGGTAAAAAAACACTATTCACCAAGGATATAATGAGACTATATATTATAACGAAATTAAAACCTTGGTTTCTCTGGGTTTGGTGCCTATGAACAGCATGTAAAATGCCAATAACTTTTGGCTCAATAATTCAAATGGTGGAACATTAATGTGATGAAAATTTATACGCAGAGATGCTCATTGTAGCAGAGAATCCCAAGCAGTCTGCTTGGGATTCTCGCTCCCTCCCCCTCTACTCCTTGTGCTCATGCTTTCTCTCTCTCTGTCTCTCTCTCAAATAAATATATCTTTAAAAAATTTTATATTGTTTACAGTAATACCATTTGTCATATATGATTTGCATCCATTCCTTGAACTTTTTAGTTTGTGGGTATGTTCTGTAAGGACTCTGTTGTTCCTATAATGTGGTTTATAAATGATAAAGTATTAAAATCAGAGTATATATTTTAAATACTAAAATTTAAAAATATAAACATACATGGTCTTTTTATTGAAGATAGCTTAGGGGATAATTATGTTAAAGCCATTTAATTATTAATAGAAAAATTTAAGAACACCCTATGTATACATACTTTCAAAGACATAAAATATGTAGAGGTTAAATGGGTTGGGCATCTGTATCTGTCAGCAGAAACCTACTAATTTAGTTAATGCTTTAGAACTAAGCAGCATGAGCCAGCTACACTTTATCTCAAAAGAAGTTTCTTTTGCCCAAAGCGCATTTAAGGTTTTGAGATACCAATTTTGCAGCAGACATTTCCCAGCTATCTGAAGTCTCTCCAAAATTAAATGACATAAATAACACATGTCACATCAGTTTTTATGACAATTATTCAAGGAAAAATGCAAGGAACCCATAATGTATAGAAATACCTTTCCATTCACCTTATTATAGCATTTGATAAAGTATATCATTAGGATGGGGAGAAAATAATGCTGAAGAAATTTTCATCATTTTTAGTCTTATTAACAAACACATAAAAGTAATGATTAAATACCAAACAATGTGGTAATGTTTACTTTTTTCCATTTTGTTGTATCTCTTTATCCCTCTGTATGTATTAAAAAGAAAAAAAAAGTAATTATCATCTCCCCTGGTGGCATACATAGCCTTATTTTTTCAGCTGTGCCATTTATTGAATTTAAGGCGTTCGTTCTATTTTTTCCTTCCCCAAATACTTCAACATTCAAAGTGTTTTAATAATTCCCATTTTGAGTTATACAAATTGAGAAATATTTTTGTGTGTTAGTGTGTATGTGTGTGTGTGTGTGTCAGTATTTTTTTTTAAAGATTTTATTTATTTGACAGACAGAGATTACAAGTAGGCAGAGAGGCAGGCAGAGAGAGAAGAGGAAGCAGGCTCCTTGCTGAGCAGAGAGCCCGATGTGGGGCTCGATCCCAGGACCCTGAGATCATGACCCGAGCCGAAGGCAGAGGCTTAACCCACTGAGCCACCCAGGCGCCCCTGTGTCAGTATTTTTTAATGTAACCCCCTTTTCCTCCAAAAATGATTGCTTTGAATCTGTATTGTGAAATGAAAGCTAGAGAGTTTATATTGCTATCAATTTCTTATAGAATCTGAAGCTGAGAAATAGGTGACATGATTTTGGATTTGTTATAGAAAAGCAGTATGTTTCGCTGACCTTGTTCATATCTTTGCTGCTCAACCATTCATTAACTTTGTAGCCCTGAGCAAGTATTTTTAAACTTTCTGCATCTCAATTCCTTCTGTATTTTGGGGGAATATAAATTACTACCTCAGAGAACTGATGTAAAGGATACACACACACACACACAATATGCATAATATATATAATATTATATGTATGTATAATAAGCATAAAGTTAAGCAGATCCATGCATTATACAAAGATTAATAATTTGTTCAATTAGGTTTTTTTGTATAAACCAAGGAGACAACCTACAACCCATCTTTATTTCTAACATTACATTGTTTATACATGGTATAAAGAAAATGAAGTTTTGTGAACCCAAACTGCAATACGTGTGGCAGAAGAAAACTATAATGACTTAATCAGAAAATTAAGCTCTCCAAAAGGTGAAGCCACAGTATATATCACTCATCTGATAATGCAAATTCAACATCTACCTTAAAATACTGGGATTCATAATACTCTGAAGAACATAAAAGTTGTTGACAACCTTATCTTTCTTGATAAAATAATCTGTAACTGTTCAAGGATGCTATAAATATGTAATAGTCTCTACCAGTTTAAGTAATTCTGAATTTCCATTATTAAAAATTATAAATATTCTAGGGGCGCCTGGGTGGCTCAGTTGGTTAAGTGACTGCCTTTGGCTCAGATCATGATCCCAGGGTTCTGGGATTGAGCCCTGCATTGGGCTCCTTGCTCAGCAGGGGGCTTGCTACTCTGCCTGCTTGTGCTCTCTGTATCAAATAAATAAATAAAAATTATTTTAAAAATTATAAATATTCTAACTTTTTTGTTGTTAAGTTGCTGTATGTACTAATATTAGTTGTACAAAATCCAGTCTTAAAGTACGGTTTACTCCTTCCCAGTTTCTTGCCTATGAATTTCTTGCTAGACCTTTGGAACTTTAGTTATATAACCCT
This sequence comes from Ailurus styani, assembly GCA_002007465.1. Lineage (NCBI taxonomy): Eukaryota > Metazoa > Chordata > Mammalia > Carnivora > Ailuridae > Ailurus > Ailurus styani. The sequence goes on along the minus strand of LNAC01000038.1, from coordinate 3,502,447 downwards.
AATAATTTATGTAATTTCCCTAGGGAGTATTTCAGAATAGTTCTGCCTTAGTTGAAAACACTTTTGACTGCAAATAACAGAAAGTAATTGAACTGGATTAAGCAAATGGATTTTATTACAAGTACATAGGGCCATTTCACAGTCTCCAGAGGCAGTAGCCTCTGTAACCCAGTATTACTCTTCCCATTTCTTCGTGTATCATCGTTAGCATTCTCTTTCAGCAGCTTCTCTTTCTGATGCTTCCACTACCTTTCCATATACCTGGGGGAAGATGACCACAGAGTTTCTGAGTTTAGAAATCCCCAGTTCCGGGACACCTGGGTGGCTCAGTGGGTTAAGCCTCTGCTTTTAGCTCCGGTCATGATCCCAGGGTCCTGGGATCGAGCCCTCCATTGGGCTCCCTGCTTGGTGGGGAGCCTGCTTCCTCCTCTCTCTCTGCCTGCCTCTCTGCCTACTTGTGATTTCTCTCTCTGTCAAATAAATAAATAAAATCTTAAAAAAAAATAAATCCCCAGTTCCAAAATTATTGGAATTTAATGATGAAAAGTGTGGGGCACCTGGGTGGTGCAGTTGGTTAAGCCTTTGACTCCTGTTTTGTTTTGTTTTTTTAAGATTTTATTTATTTATTTTAGAGAATGAAAGAGAGAGTGTGAGAGCACATGCAGAGGGAGCTGCCGATGGAGCGGGAGAAACAGGCTCCCCACTGAGCAGGGAGCCCTGGGCTTGATCCGAGGACCCTGGGATCCTGACCCGAGCCAAAGGCAGACACCCAACCGACTGAGCCACCCAGGCGCCCCTGAATCTTGTTTTCAGGTCAGGCTGTGATCTCAGGTTTATGAGATCCACCCCCATGTTGGGTTCCACCCTGATCATGGAGCCTGCTTCAGATTCCCTCTCCCTCTGCCCCTCCTGCTGGTACTCCCTCTCTGAAATAAATAAATACATCTAAAAAAAAAAGAGAGAGAGAGAGAGAAAAGAAATGAAAAATACTGTCAAATTTCTAGTGGAGAAATTTTAAATACCCAAAATTAAGACCCACATCAGTGATGTGGAGAACACATGGCATAAAGAAAACAATTTTGAGAATCTACTCTATACCTCTTTAGGTGTGGACGCTTCTCAGGGAAAGGAGGGCATGTGATGCGGAACAGCACTCCAGAACATGTCTGCTCTACGAACCTTAACTATTTGTCCATGAGTCTTAATAAAAACAGCATATATACATTATTGTGTTGATTTTATTTTTATTTTCTTCATGAAGAACCACTGCAAAAACAAGAGGACATTTAGGATAGAAAATCAGTTCCAACTTTTCCTATGAAAATGATGCTTTCTTGAAGTATCATCTTTTCTATGATTTTTAGTCCTATCATTTCTCTTTATGTGTGTGTGTGTGTGTGTGTGTGTGTGTGTATAATATTTTATTTTGACTCATTGATGTACAGCAAGAATACTGAATTAACCCCATAGAGGGGAAAAAGGTATAAAGACAAGGCTCAAAGAATTCTGAGAATACTTAAATTTTTTGCCACATTTTTCTTAGCTTTGACTGTCATTTTGGGGATAACACTTCTTATTTGGCATCGTGTTTCACAATTATAAGGGCTTAATTTAACTTTTCACTTAGACACTCTGTCAATAATTAATTTTGAGTACCTACTCTTTCAGGAGAAAAAGGTGCTAAGTTTTGTAAAATAGCATTTTATTATTTTTTAAAAGATTTTATTTATTTATTTGACACAGAGACAGAGACAGCAAGAGGGGGAACATAAGCAGGGGAATGGGAGAGGGAGAATCAGGCCCCCCACTGAGCAGGGAGCCCGAAGTGGGGCTCAAACCCAGGACCCTGGGATCATGACCTGAGCCAAATGGAGATACCTAATGATTGAGCCACCCAGGTGCCCCATAAAATAACATCTTAAAATAGTTTTCTTTTAACAAGGAGTCAGACAACTCCGGTGAAGGACCGTTATCGTGGGATAATGTCATACAGACGCTGTAGGATGTTCGTACAAATCAAATTCAGAGAAAAGAGAAATCATGCAAGGCACTACTGCTCAGAAGGGGAGGNTGAGCCAAATGGAGATACCTAATGATTGAGCCACCCAGGTGCCCCATAAAATAACATCTTAAAATAGTTTTCTTTTAACAAGGAGTCAGACAACTCCGGTGAAGGACCGTTATCATGGGATAATGTCATACAGACGCTGTAGGATGTTCGCACAAATCAAATTCAGAGAAAAATCATGCAAGGCACTACTGCTCAGAAGGGGAGGGATGATATTTCCAGCTGGGAGTTTAGATAGATAAGAATAATGTGGTATCCAAGTTGGGGAAAAGATTATCTGAAGACATGCAAAAGCACAGCGTGTATTGGTCTGAAGCAGAAAGATCCCTTTGACTGTAACACAGGCGCTTATATACAAACTGAGGAAAGTAAAGCTGGAAATGTTAGTAAGGGTTACAGTGTGCTTAGATACGTGATTTCAAATGGCAAAGATGTGAGAGGTTATCCTGTATGAAATGGAAAGCTAATGAACATTTGTTAGCTAGGGAGTGAAATAATAGAGAGGAGAGATACAGTAAAATTCATCTTCATTCTTTGGCAAGTGGGGTTGCATCAGGGAAGGGGGAATACGAAGAAAAAAGATTGTTGCCAAAAAGAAAGTTTATACATTTAACAAAGTTGTTTATTCTTACAGCAACAGGAAGTAATAAGGTGTTAGGGGAAGGATAGTGAAGTTTGGAGCACAATTGGATAACATTATGTCAAGGGGCCAGGAGTCCCTTAACCCAGCCCAGATGAGGTTCAAACTGCTCTAAAGACACCTAAAAAAAAAAAAATTAGAAAAGGAAAGTAAAGGCTACTTTTTACTGTTATCAAGCTTGTGTCCTGATCTGTAGGATAAAGAGCTTTGATAAACTGGATTGGGAAAAAGGACCAAGCCAGAGGGAAAAGAAAAATGTTTTCTAACTCCATAGCCTGTCTTCATATATGGGAAGGTATCACATTCTCAGCAGCTCCATGAGAAGTCCAAACAGATCTATGAGAGAAAGATAGGTTGATTCATCATGAGAGAGGGGGAATTCTTAACTCATTGCACCATTTTGTCCTTCCGGGTATAAAGAAAAGAAGAAACACCAGAGAAGGAGGGGGGGAGTCGTAATAGAACTTGACCAACTTGAATTGGCAGGCATTTCCAATTGACCAGCTTGAAGGCAGAAATTGCACTCTAGGCGGTGGGAGATTGTCAGAATTTGCTTTGTTGTTCCTATCAATATATGCGTAGAGGAGACAGAAGCTCCTAAATGCCTCTCTTGCCATTGTCAGTGGGTGCAGGCGTCAGGCTGGATAAAATATATGACTAAGAAAATAATATCATTATTTTTATTATCATCATTATGATAAATAATATCAATTGTTATTATTATCATTAATTGTATGGGAAAATTGAGGAAACTAATAGTTAAATAACTTTCCTCAGATCACAGTTAGTGGAAGAGGCAGGATTCAAGGACAGGCCTTCTAGCCCCAGAACGTGATTTCACCATGATATTTTATTACATTACCAAGGAAGAACTGGGAAGGAAAAAACCCTCCTAAAACAAACTCTAAACCACCTAAGAAATGCTAAACAAAACACAAGCCTCCGTGGTCAAATCACTATCAAAGAAATTAATTATTCGTGCATGACTACATTCATGATGCTTGTTTTGTGTCAGACAGTAGTCTTTAAACTGAAGATGCCACAGTGATTTAGACAAATCAATTCCTTGTTCTCCAAGAGTTTGTATTCTAGAAGGAGGAAGTCCAAAAATAAATTATTTCAAAGAGTGAAAAACAAGGATTTTATTCATTTACCTGAAAATATTTATTGATCACCTGCTATGTTCTTGACACCCTCAGACAGTGGTAATACAGTGAACAAAGAACAACATCATTTAGCCCTCAAGGAGCTTGAAGTCCTATGTGAGAAGGTTCACAGTGAACAAGCAATAAACGTTTTATCAGAGCTCGGTAATAAAATGGCAACAAATAAAATAAGGAGAGTTTAGGAAAGAAGGAAATACAGTGAGGGAGTTGATATTTTAAGTAGCACATCCCATCAAGCCTCCACTAAAACCACAACATTTCCCTGGTAACCTCTAACATTTGAAACATTTTACAAATTTATATGAGTGATGTTATAGAGAGTACTGGAAACAGATCCTGTTTTAGGTTGGGTAGTGAGGGAAAACCTTTTCAGAAGACAATGTTTAAACTGAAATTGAAATGAAAAATCCTGGTAAGATCTGTGAGTAAAGGGGTTTTCCTAGACTGATAGAGAACTAACAAAAATAGGCAAGGCTTTGGGATATGAGAGATACTGAAAATCTAGAGCAAATCCAGAGTGGCTGGGTTTTACTTAGGGAGGATGAATGTAGTTTTCGTTGAGGTCAGAGAGAGAGGCAAAGTCAGCTTATGTAGGATTTTCCATGATACTGTAAAAACTTCAATTTTATTTTTAGAACAATGAGAAGTCACTGAAAAATTTAAGCAGGGAAGTGACAATCTGATCTGGTTTTGTTTTTAGGAACTGCATAACTCTAGAATGAGGATTACATGATGGTGCTTAAGACAAAGACTGCAGTGTTTCAAGATTATGGATTTGGAAAACATTAGGAAAGCTCAGGTTATATTTGAAGATACTGATATTTATGGATTATAAATAAAGGAGGTTGTCACTAATAAAGAACATTTGGGGAGAACTTGGAGAATAATACTAGGTAGGTTGTATATGGAGCAACAGGGTGGTTCAGTCATTTAACCCTCTGACTCCTGGCTTCGGCTCAGATTATGATCTCAGGGTCATGGGATTGAGCCCGTCAGGCTTCATGCTCAGCACAGAGTCTGCTTGAGATTCTCTCCTTCTCCCTCTGCTCCACCCCCATGCTCATGCTGTCTCTCTCTCTTAAATAAATAAATAAATAAATAAATAAATAAATAAATAAATAAATAAAAATCTTTATATATATATATATATATAAAGCATATGGTCACTTTGCGATGACTATCAGACATAGGAAGGGATGTGTCAACTGGGAAGTTGGTTATGGAAGTCCAGAGGGCAGACAGATAGCATTAAATTCATAGGCTCTAATCAGGTCAACTATAGAAAGAGTGGGTGCAGAAAAAGTTAATAGGTTAAAGACTAAACCCTAAAGAAAAACTCATAAAAGGGAAGAAAGGAAGAGTATTCAAAGGAAAAGGAAGAATCTGAGCTACATTTCTCCTCCTTAAGTAGAAACAAGCAAGAAAATGGGACGAGAGATGTCCTGAGATATTTTACAACTTTCTACTCCTTAAAAAGTGTTTTCAGCTGCAATATCAATACAGCTTTGAATTGGCTCACAGTTAAGGGCTGGTTTATGTCTCATGTGTCTGGGTATTCAGATGTAGCATTACTAGACTGAACAGGTGAATGATGCCATCAACAGTCTAGGTTGTTTTTATCTTTGTTACTATCAATATTGGCTCTTTCCTTAGTGTCGTCAACAGAGAATGGCTTCTAAAACAAGAGCTGTAGTCATTCTCTCCGTGATACCCGGATTCAGTAGTAGTCAGCGAGAAAACAGCCCTTCTTTTGTGGCTTCCACTTAGGAGAGAAGAAACTTTGCCAGAAGTTACTCAGCCTATTTCACTGTGCATTTCGTAAGCCAGAGTTAATAACATAGACATGTTTGAAGAAATCCCTGGCAATAGGTAAGATAATATACTGAGAACAAAGCCAAGTCCTGTTGGCCTTGGGATTGAAGTCAAGCCACCCTGAACACATCCCTCTGTGGTGTAGGGGAGGATTCCTAAGCAACACCAGAGTTCTGACAGGAAATCCGAATATGAATGCGGGAAAGGATGCTCCGTGGGTAACCTATAGCATTCTGTGCAGATCATTTGTCCACTGACGTTTGAAGGACATGAGAAAGAAAGAAAGAAAGAAAGAAAGAAAGAAAGAAAGAAAGAAAGAAAGAAAGAAAGAAAGAAACATGTTCATGGAGGAAGAGACTGGAAGATATTTCTTAGAGGTTTTAATTTGTCAGCATGTCATTAGCGCTCTCAGACAAAGAGCCTACCCCAACAGTTCACATACATGTGTGAGACGAGCGTAATACGGGGGTAATAGACATTAATATAATTCACTCTATCCTCCCTTCTTTGACATTTATTGAAGCTCATTGGGTCATCTTCTGATCGTGATGTGGCTTTTCATTGGAATGTATCTATATAAAGAGAACATTCTTTTCAAAACTACAGTGTTTATATCCCTTATCATACCTCTGTCTTAGACCTATATTTACACCTGTGAGTTTGATTACATGTATTAATGTTTATACGATTGATCATATTTGTGTATTTTGGGGAAGGTCTCTGGCACCCTTCACGGGACCAGATCACAGGCTCTGAGCTGTGTGCTCCATCCACAGAGTCCTATTCACGGAAGTCCTCCCCACGCACCACTGTTCTCCTGTTCGAGGGTTTTTTTTTGTTTTTGTCTTTGTTCTGTTTTTGTTTGTTTTTAATGCTACAATTCACTTGTACTTTAGAGATTTTGTGTGGCAATGCCTTTTTGATATTTTAATACATCAGTAAATCTTAGATGGGACCCATGGGGAACCCTTTCACACTAAATTCTACTTTTTTGGTGAATTGTATTAACGCAGATTTATGGATATCATTTCTAAATAATTGTTCTAAACTGAACCCTCTGTGACAAAGGTAACCATGACTCTAAAGATATATTTGCATATAGTGATTTGCAATTAGTGATTATTAAATCACTAATGAGTTGTAGGATCTAGAAGATAGATACAAGTGGACGATTTTAGAACTCTTTTGTGTTAAAGGGAACAAAACAAAACAAAACACCGGATGTATAAATAGGTCCGAATCGTCTCCTTTTATTGCTCTTTTACCTTTTGATGCACATGAGGAGAAATATGTAAGTGCTCACAGCCTTTTATTTCTTTCTTGTTCGCATCACTGCTTGAGAGGCAATACTCCAAATTATTTTTCAGATCAGTACACTCACGGATTCCATCCACAGCATACACAACTGCTTTCTGTCTTAATAAGAAATGCATATCAAACATCAAGAAATAGAGGTGTCACAGCTACAACTACCTGGCAGTCTTGGGTCATTATTCCTTTTCTGTCATACTGTTTATATCTTACTTTTTATATTCTCAAGATAGGAGCTACATCTAATGCAAATAGATAAAACCCCTCTTCCTTCTCCCACCATAAAAAGTGTATATAAGATTTAGTTTTTATAATTGTCTAATTCTCTCTTTCTCTCTCTCTCTCTCTCTCTCTCTCACACACACACACACACACACACAGCAGACATCTATACATCTAGGGATTGGATGCAACTAGATGTAATGTTTTTCAGTCACATACTTTGTAGGTGAGAATGGCGATGATTAAAACTTCTATGATAGACATGCTTAGGCAGATTCATCTTTTTAATCACCCATGAAAAAGGCATGCTTAGTCTGCCTTCAGCTCAGGTCATGATCCCAGAGTCCTGGGATTGAGCCTCACATTGGACTTCCTGCTCCGCTGGAAGCCTGCTTCTCCCTCTCCTGCTCCCCCTGCTTGTGTGTCCCTCTCTCACTGTGTCTCTGTCAAATAAATAAATAAAATCTTAAAAAAAAAAAGGCACACTTATGATTTTCCACGTGAATATCACAAAGTTATTTACAGGCTTTAGGAAGTTACCATGGATAAAAGAGTCTGGAATGATGTAAGTCAGTAAAGCTCTGTTTTCCTGGTAAAATGCCTTCATTTATGTGGCCATTAAAAAAGTGTGACCTATGTGATAGTTTCCAAAATAGAAAGTGAGTTCGATTGTGTTAGTCTGCTCCATTGCCATAACAGAAAGCCACAGACTATATGACCTAAATAACAGAAATTCATCTTCTCACGGTTCTGGAAGCTAGAAGTCCAAGATCAAGGTGCCATCTTGATTAATTTCTACTGAGGTCTCTCTTCCTGGCTTATAAATGGTTGCTTCTCTCTTTATCCTCACCTGGCCTCTTCCTCCTTGCTTAGGGACATCAGTTGTATTAGATTAGAGTCTTACCCTTATGACCCAATTATCTCCATAAAGATCTTATCTCCAATTACATTCACTGGGGATTCATGCTTCATCAGGTGAATTTGGGTAGAGGGGACATAATTCAGTCCTTAATACCAGTGTTTTGCCAAAACAGTTGGGACTTACTTGAAAGTAGTAGTTGAATAGATGACAACCTGTGCTCCTCAGGATATGTTTCCTCTTACATAAAGCAGGGTCTCGCTCTGAACTTAAAATGCAATATCTCTGCATCGAAGCCCTTTACACTGTCACCTGAAATCAACTCTTCTCTATAATTTAATATAATTTGCTTTAACTGTTCCATGTGAAAAAACATAATAAGACTACCATAGCATGATGCGTCATCAAATGACAATTTTTATAATAGTACCCTAAAAATATTCCCTGCCTGAGCCGCCGTGTGGATCTGACTCTGGTCTAATGGAAAGTGGTTTTTTAAGTCACTTCAGTCTGTTTTAAAAGATTATTTTTAAGGTTTTCTTTGAAAGTTAAGTAGTTGGTTTGAGTACCAGAAAGGCCAGGGATCTGGCATAGGCTTGCTGCGAGTTTCTTTCAATAGCAATGGAATTCCTGGCATTTCAACCTTGCAATATTATGGGGAATATGACATAAAACACCACATGCATAACTATTTTATTTTTTTAAGATTTTATTTGTTTATTTGATAGAGAAAGAGAGATTACAAGTAGGCAGAGAGGCAGGCAGAGAGAGAGGAGGAAGCAGGCTCCCTACGGAGCAGGGAGCCTGATGCGGGGCTCAATCCCAGGACCCTGAGATCATGACTTGAGCTAAAGGCAGCGGCTTTAACCCACTGAGCCACCCAGGTGCCCCTGCATAACTATTTTAAAAAGACTAAAATGAGATGCTGATACAGTTAAAATGTGAAGCGAAAGATTTATTGGGTGACAGAAAGGATGAGAAGAGTAATCATTCTAGCTGATATAAGGCTATTACTTACAAACGCTTACTTTCTTTTAAGAAACATATTAAGTTACCTGTGGTTATGTGAGTAGAAAATATGAACTGATCTACACTCTGATGAATGTAAAAATAAAAATGAATATGTTAAAAAAACATTGGCCTATGAAAAGGACTGAATAGGAATAATATTTGTTGACACAAAATAAATGCTAATGGTACTTGACAGAATTTGATATGTATTCCTGACAAGAATGGAGAATTTCTGTTCTCTCAATGAAATCAATAGGCTCTTTTACTTCGATGCAAAAGGAAATAATTGTGAAATTAAGGGGAAAAATATGTTTTAAAGGACTAACACTGAAATCAATTTTTCTTTGGTGAGGGTTAGAGATTAATAGTATTTACTGATAAATTTATATAATTTAAAAACCAACTAAAAGAATCAGTATTTACTGAGTAAATTTGTTGGATATAAAATTAATATTGATAAAATTATAGTCAATTAAATAGTGGATAAATTTAATTCATAAAGTCTTCTTGAGAAAATAGGGAGAAGAAACTTTACTAAGATATATATAAATATATATATATTATATATATATATATTTATATAGAGATTTTATTTTTTTTCCTGAAGTTGAATGAAGAAAACTTGAATATATGGACAGTAAGTTTTTAGATGTCATTAAAAAATATTCTCTGAATTCCAAGTATTGCAGATTTAATCTCTAAATTCCAAGTAATTTCAGGTAAGTGTCAACAGTTTAAAGTGTCTGTATTAAAAAGAAAAAACTTGGGATTTATGGGTGGCTCAGTTGGTTAAGCGACTACTTTCAGCTCAGGTCATGATCCTGGAGTTCCAGGATTGAGTCCCACATGGAGTCCTTCATCTGGCTCCCTGTTCAGCGAGGAGTCCACTTCTCCCTCTGACCATTGCCCCTCTCATGCTCTCGCTCTCTCTCTCTTTTCGTCTCTCATTCTCTCTCTGTCAAATGAATAATAAAAATTTTAAAAATCTTTAATAAAAGAGTAAACTAACAAAAAATTGTCGAGAAATACATATAAAACTTAGAATAGCAAAGATTTAATTCTGTATTTTAAGTTAAAAATACGTTATAATATTCTATTGAAATGAATGATACTAATAATGGGGAATTGAGTTAGGGGCATAAGAGCTGTAGGAAACTATATTGTCTTTGTAGATATAAAAACCATTCCCTAAGAGGTTTATTTGAAAATGTGTTAGAATTTATCAATAATCTAAATGAACAAGTACTGAAATAGAAATACTGTTGTGGAAAAAAAATGATAAGAAACAGGTTTCAGAATGCAGAAGAAATGATTACATGGTAAGTGTACCATCTAAACAAGTAGGGGAACAACAAAGTAATAATTTTGCTAAGCAATTATTTGGAATTAATTGGACAAATAGTTTCACAATGTATCAAAATTAACTTTAAAATAATTTAACAATCCTATTATAGGAATGAGGCCATATTAATAGCATGATCAAAGTAAGTGATATTTTATTAGGTTTTAGGATGTAGAAGGATTTTCTAAGGAGAAAGTCATGGATGAAGGTTGTAAAGAAAATACAGTCATTATCAGAAGCAATTTTTCATTTTATGCCTAAGCTTTAACAATGATTCTTCTAATTTATCTGCTAATTCTAATATTGTAATTGATCCTTAGGTAAAAATATCCAGCATATAATTATATTTTTTTCATTTCATATAATGTATTATTTGTCCCAGGGGTACAGGTCTATGAATTATCAGGCTTACACATTTCACAGCACTCACCATAGCACAAATCCTTCCCAATGTCCACAACCCAGCCACCCTATCCCTACCTGCCCCGCAGTAACCCTCAGTTTGTTTCATGAGATTAAGAGTCTCTTATGGTTTGTCTCTTTCCCAATCCCATCTTGTTTCTTTTTTCCCTCCCTACCCCTGGCGACTCCCTGCCCTGACTCTCAAATTCCTCATATAAGAGAGATCATATGATAATTGTCTTTCTCTGATTGACTTATTTTGCTTAGCATAATACCCTCTAGTTCCATCCATGTCATTGCAGATGGCAAGATCTCATTTCTTTTGATGGCTGTGTAGTATTCCATTGTATATATATATATACCACATCTTCTTTATCCATTCATCTGTTGTTGGACATCTAGGTTCTTTCCATAGTTTGGCTATTGTGGACATTGCTGTTCTAAACATTCGGGTGCATGTGCCCCTGAGGATCACTACCTTTGTATCTTTAGGGTAAATACCCAGTAGCATGATTGCTGGGTCGTCGGGTAGCTCTATTTTCAAGTTTTTGAGGAACTTCCATACTGTTTTCCAGAGTGGCTGCACCAGCATGCATTCCCACCAACAGTGTAGGAGGGTTCCCCTTTCTCCACATCCTCGCCAACATCTGTCATTTCCTGACTTGTTGATTTTAGCCATTCTGACTGGTGTGAGGTGGTATCTCACTGTGGTTTTGATTTGTATTTCCCTGATGCTGAGTGATGTTGAGCACTTTCCCATATGTCTCTTGGCCATTTGGATGTCTTCTTTGGAGAAATGTCTATTCATGTCTTCTGCCTATTTCTTGATTGGATTATTTGTTCTTTGGGTGTTGAGTTTGATAAGTTCTTTATAGATTTTGGATACTAGCCCTTTATCTGCTATGTCATTTGCAAATATCTTCTCTCATTCTGTCATTTGTCTTTTGGTTTTGTTGACTATTTCCTTTGCTGTGCAAAAGCTTTTGATCTTGATGAAGTCCTAATAGTTCATTTTTTCCCTTGCTTCCCTTGCCTTTGATGATGTTCCTAGGAAGAACTTGCTGTGGCCGAGGTTGAAGAGGTGAGCATATAGTTATTTTATATTGAAATAACTGAACATTTTAAAATAGTGACATAGATAAGTCATGAAATAGTAGACTGTATGCAACCATCAAATTAGTCTAAAAATGTATTTCATAACAAAGCAAATACACAAAATTTGTATATGTAATATATATATACTATATAACTTCAGTAAATATATTTTGTTTGACAAAATAAAACAACATAAAGTTTGTGTTTTGGGTGCCTGGGTGGCTCAGTCGGCTAAGTGTTAGACTAGATTTTGGCTCAGGTCATGTTTTCAGGGTTGTGAGACCACACCCCATGTGGGGCTGTGTGCTGGGCATGGAGCCTGCCTGGGATTCTCTCTCTCCCTCTCCCTCTACCTCTCCCCCTGCTTGTGTCTTCTCTCTCTCTTAAAAAAAAAAAGTTTGTGTTTTATTTTATACATATATTTATTTATATTTATATATTTATTTATATTTTATATATTTATTTCTAAATATATGTTTATATATTTTACACATATATAAATTCATCGATATATTGCATATGTGTGTATATACAAAGTTTCTGAATTGGACTTTTTATTGGGTTTATGAATAATGTTCATTTATTCTTTTTGCTGAAATTTTCTAAAATGTAATTTTTAAAAGAGAACACAAAATGAAGTGTTTACTTGAAAGAGATAATATAAAACCTCAGTCGAAGTCCACTCCTTCTTTACTTATTTCTTTTTATTATTTCCATGGCCATTGTACTGTGGCTGGGTGACTGACAGCCCCTGCCACTCCACCACACACACACACACACACACACACACACACACACACACACACAGGGAGCCAGGCAGTCAGGCTTTTTTATCCAGTGCTCTCTACTTCACACTTACTACTGCCATGCATTGTGAAAGGTGCTATATAAGAATTTGAAGAATAAGTGAATAAAGGCAAACTTACATTGTATGTGTCAATTAAATGGAATCATGCTAAGATGTTTTTAAAAGGTAGAACACACTTTGATAAGAAATCCAAGTGCGGGGTAAGTCCAAAGAGCAGAGAAGTATTTAGTGTTTCATGTGAATTCAAATATCAAGCTCACTTTAATATAGGATCTGCAGTTGAATATTTGTTATTAATCTTTGAGAATCAATAAAAGAACATTAGAAATGGCAGAAAACATGTTGGACAGGAGGCAATAACTTCCCCTAGGAGAAAATGGTAAGTTTTGCCCTAGTTTGTATTAAAGTTTTACAAATATAATATTGAAACATATTGTGAAACAGCAGGAAAAACATGAAGCAATTGTTAGAATCACACAAGAGTTTTCTAATAAATCCACTTATTTTTTCATAATGTTACTTGACCACTACTTCCAAAGAACTCTCCCATCATGGTGCAGCGTGATATCACTGATACCTTTTTTGTTACCCCCTCACATTTTACATTCATGGAAATCAAAAACTAACTGTGTTTGAAACCCTTCTAGAGGAGCATACAGCCACTGTGTGCGTGTGTTTTCCTTCTCCTTTCTCTGTATTGAGTTGAGAAGGCTGAATAGAACAGAAGTCCCACCTTCAATAGCCTCAGGATCTATTCAGGAGCCAAGGAAACAATGAGCCGAAATGCCATTCAAATAATACATTATTAAGATAGACAAAGTGAAAAGGGAGAGAGAATATTTATTTCTTTTTTTCCTTTCTTTGTTCCTCTCCTTCTTCCTTATCATTTGTCTTTTTTCCCATTTGATTCTATTTGTAGTTTCTACTAATATTTATTTAACTATAGTGTCACTAACTGTACTGGATTTTAGGAGAAAGGAGACCCTCTGTGTTGAGAGATCCAGAAGGGAAACAAAGAATTGATGAGTCTGGGGGCGCCTGGGTGGCTCAGTCATTAAGCATCTGCCTTCAGCTCAGGTCATGATCCCAGGATCCTGGGATAGAGCCCCATATTGGGCTCCCTGCTGGGAGGGAAACCTGCTACTCCCTCTCTTACTCCCCCTCCTTGTGTTCCCTCTCTCTCTGTGTCTCTCTCTGTCAAATAAAATCTTAAAAAAACAAAAGTGATGAGTCTGTCTTTAAGGAAAAAGTGAATCACAAAAGACCTCAGATGGCTTCTGCCTGGGGCATTCTCAAGCTTGACTTCTTTGAGGAAAGATTTGTTAGGTGCTGTTATACTGTGTAATGGAAATCATCATATTCAAAGTTTAAAATGTTTTTGTTCTATAATCAAAACAAACCTTTCAATTAGGTTATTATGCTACAGTTTTTAGCAGGAGTAATCCAGGATTCAAATAAGTTATATCTGAAGTTGTATTGAAATAAATTGTATTACTTGTGCATATTACAGGTACTAAATATCTGAACCCAAAGTTTAGGGTTTCCCCCATCAAATCACAGCTGCCGTGAAGAGCTGTGCTATTGTACTTGGGTAGAGACATTTCACCATGCCTTGGTAAAAAGATAGTGAACTGAGAGCAAGACAATATTACTTGAGCTAACATGGTATAGAGTGGGCTTAACAGGAACTGAAGAACACAGATCTATGTAAAAAATGAGTAACATGCAACTGAAGCGTGTTTTTTTTTCTTTTCTAGTCAAAAATGACAGTCAAAAACGTCCTAGTCAAAAAATACAGTTTTTTGTATTCCTGTTTAAAATGTTCTGTGTTCAGCTACACACATGTAATTTTCAAACACTTCCTGCCCTTATTGAATTTTCTACAAGTTAAACATGTGCTCTTTCTAAGAAAAACAACAAATAAACAAAAACCTAAGTTAGTCCTAGGAGGTTTTAGTAAAATACCGTGTCTAGCTGATAGGAGATGAACCTCACTGCATTGCTCAGTGTATCTGTGGTATTGAGTTTAGGTCTGGGCCTTACAGCTGGAGGGACAAGAACAGCATTGGCCAGTGGAGACAGAAGGATGTTGTGTGACCTGGAAACTCTGAGAAAAGGTGGAAACACTGAGACTGTAACAGGAAAGGATACTGTACTAGGGAAAGAGTGCACAGAGAGAAGAATCAAATCTTAAATATTGACAATGACTAAAATATACCAGCCAATGATCTTTAAGACCTTATCATGGCCCTAGAGGTAAATATCAAGGTCAGAGGGATCCAATAAATAACTTGCCTGAGTTGCATAAAAGAAAAGTTAAATGACTTTCCTTATTTTACAGACTGGTTTTGCAGATTGTTTATCTTTGGACTCAGTCCATTTTGATGTGGTTTCAAGTGGTGGGTTCAGAGCCAACAGCCAAGAAATAATTCTTGAGATATTCTTGAGATATCTGTATCTCAGATATAGATGAGATCTTTTGTGCAAAAGGGTGGTTTTATTAAAGCACGGGGACAGGACCCATGGGGAGAAAGTGCTGCACTGGGGTTATGAGGGATGATGGCCCATTACATACTTTCAATACGTGATTTGGGAGGGGTTAGGGACAGCACAAGGCTCCAAGGTATGTGGGGAAAAGGTTTCCAGGACCTTGAGGGGCTAGCTGTTGTTGGGAAAAGGTCATTAACTCCTGCTTGGTAAACCCTCAGTCATGAGACCCTCCAGATGTATATCAGTGGGCCATAGGCTTGGAGGATGATTCCTAACATGTATCTTGGAGGGGTGGGTTCAGACGAAGGTAGTTTCCAAAGAGATTTTTATGCTTAAAGTAGGCTCATAGAATTGGGGCGGGGGGGGGGGGAAGGGATAAGATTGCCTTTCGTCCTTGGCAAAGTGTTAACATTGAGGCAGCTGAGCTCCCAGCAGATGGTCACTTTGCCCCTTTCAAGGACTTATCCATGGGCTGTAAGTAGTAAGGAAATTTATGTTTTCTTTTGCCTTTGTTTTGCACATCACATGTCTCTTTCCACTTTACTATTTGGTTGTTAGGATACATTCTTCTTCTCTCGCTGAGTTTGTATCTGAATGGGGTGTCTCTCGATCAGATGGGGCCCCCCAAGTGTGGGGTGATGATCAGGTGGAGGCTGGTGGCCAAAGTGGTGAAGCAATTCGCCTGAGACCAAACAAAGGAGATAGAAGTTTACTGAACACCGGACAAGGGAGTGGTGGTCAGGACAGCAGAGGACAGACTGTCTGTCACAAGGTAGTGGGTGGGAGCTGTTTTTAAAGGGGGAAGATGAGGAGGTATGGCAACGTATGGAAGTCCTTTTTTTGGTCACTTTGCCTAGCTGCTAGCCTATGGATATTTTGAGGTGGGTTGCCTGATGGGCCCATCTGTATTCCATTGCTCAAGCCTGGTTGCCTAAAAGCGGCCTCTACCATATATATATGTATGTAGCCATATGATATAGATGAGATGAAGTAAGTCCCTCTCCGCATATACATATATCATACACACTGTAGTATAAAATAGACTATATTATACACATTATCTACATTGTAGTTTCTGTTTGTCTGGAGAACTCTGATACAGATATAGATGAGATCTATCTATATCCAGAGAGAAAGAAAAAAATTATAAGGAACTGACTCATGTGATTATGGAGGCTGAGAAGTCCCACAATATGCTTCTGTAGACTGGAGACCCATGAAAGCTTGTGACATACTTTCCGTCTGAGTCTGAAGGCCTGAGGACCAGAAATGCCAATAGTGTATGTGATATTCAGAGGGCACGAGGAAACTGATGTGGCAGCTCAAGCCATTAGAGAGAGAATTTTCTCTTCCTCTGCTCTTTTGTTTTCTTTGGGCCTTCAGTGGATTGGATGGTGCTCAGGAATTTGAGAGGCAATCTGCTTCACTGCTTTACTTAGTTTATTGGTTAAACTCCTAATCTCTCCTGAAACACCCATGCAGATTTGCTCAAAAATAATATATCACGAGATATCTGAGTATCCCACGGCCAAGTCAAGATGATGAATAAATTAACCATCACGTTACAGCATTTAATGAAATACATTTTGTTTATACTTATTTGTACCCATGACTTTGCTCATAGTTTATGTGATATGGAAGAATCAGATCCATGTTGTATTTCTACTTTGATACTAATCCCCAAACCCCTTCGCTTCCAACTTAGCTCCTAGTATGTGGACAGTTTTTTAAATTAAATATTATTTGAGTAGACCTGAATATTTGCAAACTAAGTAGGATTTTTGGCATGTACTTGTCCAGTTCAAATATCATGTATTAATCTAATTAATTCAATCTTGTTTTGAGTACAGAGTTCTTGCAGTTTATACCGTAATCCCTCTGGAGCCAAACATATGTGCAGGATTCTAAGTTGTATGTTTCCACTTAATGGGGGAAGGTATCTTCCAGTGTTAATCCTTTTTACTTTTTGTCTGTAACTACTTCATTGTAATGATAGAAAAGGATCTCAAAGATCTACTCTGAATACTGTGTCCCTAATTCCATTCTACGTATGCCATCTTTGTAAGGGTTCTAAGACCAAGTATTTTCTTGGTACGTTAATTATAATGTGGCATGCATATATTCACAGTAAGCTGAGGACCACAGGTACCGTGATGGCCATATGGCTACTGCTTAAACATTTTCCATCACACAGTTCTTTATCCAAATACTCTCGTTCCACCTTATGTGCACATTCCAGAATCTCTGTGATTTCAGATGTTTGAAACCAGGACATTTTGGAAGTTCTCTTAGGATATTGCTGAACATTCTGAAGGAATTCAGAATTGTGATATGTGGTAGAATAATAGCGATCGTCCTTGGCGTTAATGTAATTATGTATAGAGTTGTGGTTTTTACTTGTATCCAGACCACCCTTCCTTTCTTTTTTTAAACATTTATTTTAGTTCAGGCTGTGAATATTTTTCACAGCTCTAGCTACAGAGCAGACTTTATTATTGCACTCTGAAATCAATCATTTAACACCTGCTCCTAAAGTAAATAAATGTTAATTGGCAGTTTTGTTATCATTCAAAACACCCTCTTCCTAATGAATTCGGGGTGAGATTCTCAGTCATCATCCAATTCTAACCCAAGTGCCAAGAGCCTTAAAAATAAGAGATTTGAGTAATTAATAGCATGGAGTATTATGCCTCCATTGATAATGTTCAAGTTTATGTGTTATGGTTTTATATAAAGTTATACAACATCCCATCATTTTTGGCACTTTTTTCATCCAGTGCAACAAGAAAATATTTCTTCCATTTGCTTTTCTTGAGAAATTCCCTTTCAGTGGGATAATTACACACTCTTCTGATTTTCAGTGGTGAGAAAAACACGCAGGTTGGCAGATGGTATTATTGGTTATTGAGAGAATATAATAGAAAGGCTCCATTACTGCAGGGCCCGCTATTAGTTGGCCAATGGATCCAGAAATCTGCACAAGATGAATTCAAAGTGGGAGAAAAAAGCGTTCCTAGTCCAAGTAGTTTACTATTATTTTTATTTGAACACTGTGAGAATAATTTGAAATGTATGTAATTCTATAATCAGTTTACATTATTTTATATCATTATACCCATAGAAGTTATTAGGATATTTTATTTATCTAAGGCTTTACATCGTGATAGCATTTCCGCATACCCTGCCTCACTTAATTCTCATGAAATTCCTTATAGCTTTTGGCACTGCCACGCAACAAAATGGGCAAGTGGATGTAGGAGAGAACTATCCAGTCAAGGTCACATTGCTGGAAACTTGCAAAGGCTACTTGAACCTTTGATTAAATCACCTGTACTTCTGATTAAACAGCTGCATATCAGGGGGTCCCGGGACTGCCTCCTCAAGTTTGATAATTTGCTAGAATATCCCTCAGAACTCAGGAAAGTGCTTTACTTACTGTTCCCAGTTTATTGAAAAGGGCACAACTCAGCAACAAGGCAGTGGAAAAGATCCATGGGGCAGGCTTCCACATACTCCCTAGCACCTCTGGGTGGTTGCCAGCCCAAAAGCGCTATGCACCTAGTTGCTTCGGGGGCTTTATGAAGATTTCATTACATAAGCATATTGGTTAAATCATTGGCCATTGGTGATTAACTTAATCTCTAGCCTTTGCCTCGTCCCCAGAGGTTAGGAGGGTAGGACTGAAAGTTGTACACTTCTAGCCTTTCTGCTGACCAGGCCTCATCCTGAATCGATTATGGTTCCGTCAAGAGTTGCTTCATTAAAACAAATCACCCTGATCACTCAGGAAATTCCAAGGGTTTTAGAAATTCTGTGCCAGGAGCCAGGACAAAGACCAAGTATCTTTTTCATTATAACACAGTATGGGACACCGGTCATTTAGGAGCCTTATATACAAATGAATGATGCTAATAAATGTTAGGGTACTGTATCTGTAGCTACAAGAAAGAAACATATAGCTCCATTAAAGGATCATTTTTTTTGGTTGTTGTTATAAGTCTGTATTTTTAAGTATGAATTATCTTATCAGATATTTCTTAAGTGGTAGCTGAGAGAGTCACAGGGAGATTATTTATTTATGCATTTACATTTATTTATTTATTTATTTATTTATTTATTTATTTAAATAGGAGGCAGATAAGAAAAAGCACATTTTAAGAACAAAGCTTTTTCCACAACATCAGGTGACATACTGAGGAGAGAATGCAGGGGACAAAAATAGGTAAAGATGCCCTCTGGAGGTTTATGAAGAGGTGAAATGCAAGTACTATGTGTTAAGCATGATATTAGAAATTTTGTATGTATTACTGAATTCAGTCCTGACAATTACTCAGGCACTTTTATCCATCATCACCATCCTGCTAGTGAAAACACTGAGGCTTACAAGAAGCAAGTGTCTTGTTCTTAATTAACCTAACTCTTCAACAAATAGTGTTGGGGTAACTGGATTTTTATATGCAATATGTAAAATTGGAGCCTTCCTCAAAACTCTCAAAAAATTAACTCAGCCAAAATGTAAGTGCTAAACAATTTAAAACTCTTAGAAGAAAACATAGGAGTAAATCTTCATGAACTTGAGTTAGGCAAAGACTTCATAGCCATGATATAAAAAGAATCAAAAAGAAAAAAATTCAAAAGAAAAAAAATAGATAAATTGTATTTTCATAAGAATTAAAAATATTTGTGCATCAAAGGACACTAAGAAAAAAGTGAAAATACAATTCCCAGGATCAAAAAATATTTTTAAATTGAATATATGAGAAGTATATGCAGAATATAAAAAGAATTCCTACAAGTCAGTAATAAAAAGACAACCCTCTTAAAAATAGATAAATGATCCAAAGATATTAAAATGCTCAACAAACACACAAAAATACTCAATATTATTAGGTGTTAAGGAAATTCATATCAAAATTATAATGAGAAAATCCTTCTCACCCACTAGGATGACTGTCAGCAAAAACAGAGACAGTAACAAGTGTTGTGAAGATTTGGGAAAATTGTAATTCTTGCATGTTGCTGATGGGAATGCAAATTAGCATGCTGCTTTGGAAACAGTTACGTAGTTCCTCAAGACTTTAAATATAGTGTTCTGTTATGACCCAGCAATTCTCTTAGGTATGTACCTAAGAGAATTAAAACATGTACACAGAAACTAGTTCATAATTGTTCAATGTGTTATAGCCACACAGTGGAATATTATTTGATATTAAAAAAAAGAACTGAGGCATGCCACGTAAAGGATGAAACTTGACATATGCTAAATGCAATAAACCAGTCAATCACTAAAGACACTAATTATTGCATGACTTGATTTCTACAAAATTTCAAAAAGAGGCAAATTTATAGAGACAGAAAATAAATTAATAGTTTCTTAGTAACTGGGAGTAGAGCATAAGGATAGGAATGACTACTAATGAGGACGGGGTTTTATTTTGGGTGATGAGAATGTTCTACAATCATGATGGTTTCCCAACTCTATGAATATATTAAAGCCATCGAATTTAACATTTAGTTTAAAAGCCATAGAATTTTACATTTAAATGGGTGAATTGCATGTTTTATACACTATACTTAATAAAGTTTAATAAAGCCATTATAAAAATTCTAGGATATATAGCCAAGTTTTCACTTCAAATAAGCAGATAAAATATGTGTGTAGAGGGACCACCAAATACCTATATTTATCATTAAAGGTAGAAACGTTCCCCTTGGCAAAATTTATTTTTCATTTAACTTTTTGAGCCTGTCAGACAAAGACTCATGCATTATGTCTGTTCACTGAGAAACACTGGCATTGATTTGATTGAAGATGGGATTTGGTATTGATTGTGATTGAAGGTTAAAAGCCATTGACTCAAGGTATGTTTGTATTTAGGCACACGTCTGTGTGTGTGTGTGTGTGTGTGTGTGTGTGTGTGTGTGTGTGTGTGTGTGCTGCATTGTTTATGCAAAAGTGTAAACTGAATGCAAGCTCAAATATAATTCTTAAAAGCCTAATACCCATTATTACAACCCTTTTACACACAAGCCCTCTAGTTAGAGGGCAGGGGGAATGTTTTCCTATTATAGATGCATTGACATTTTGTTGAGATATTTAGTAAGTCCAGATTCTTCCAGATTTCTCTTTGTTTTTGACTCTTCCAGATTTTTGAAACCCAATAATAAGTTTCAGCCCATATTTTGCCTGTTACCTGAAATTCTGTTGTTCAGCTAAGCAAAAGTAACAGCAGCTTTCACGTTGACTTCATGATCACTTTGATGACCATGCTCATATTAATGAGTATATGTCTAGACCTTCAGCTTTTAATACACAAGTGTTTCTTCTTTCCCTTACTATGTTACTTAGGCGGAGTGCTTATTCATCAGTTTTGCTGGTCAGAAACCAGGGACCTCAGACACACAATGCATGATCAGAATGTTTCTGTTTCTTGCTTTCTGTTTGGAAATCACCGGAACAGTGGGAAGCGGGACTGTTAGTGAATTACATGTTGGAAGATGTACGTTGAACATCCACAGTATTGTCGTTAACTGCAGTCCTGTCACTACCTTTTATTGACACTGACCTCATGTTAGCAAGGAAGGATCCAGTTGAGTGACCGATTCTGTACCTTCCCCATGCAGGCTTAGGGCAAAGGGATCTCAAGGTTACTTCCTGTGGCTAGCTGCTCTGCATTGTTTCAGGTAAAGACGGGATCCCTAGAGCTTGGCTAGCATACTGAATCTTGGAACTCTGCCTGCTTGTAGGGCATTATCCTAAATGAACCTTTTCCCCTACTTTAAACCTGTCTTGCACAAGTTTCACTGCAAGTTGTCTGTCCAATTTCTTCTTGAGCAGGGAAGGTGATAGAAACTAAAGAAGGGAGGGGAAGATGTTGATTTATTTTAGGCACTTAGCTCAATTTGCTTTTACTTGTTTGGGAAATTGCTTTTTCAATGCAGAAAAATGTGTTGCAGTGAAGTAATTCCATGGGTTTGATGACACTGCAGTGTGTTTCTTCCCTGTATCTGTTATAAGTGTAAATGAAATGCACGGACAGCAGGATTACCATTATTTACTTCCTTTTATTGCCCCTCTCTTTCTTACCTTCTAGATTACATGTGTGTTAACGGGAGTTACTGTTCACACTTATTTGACAGTATTGACTGAAATAACCCTGAATCTCCTCCAGTGAGGACTGATTTAGCTACAAATCACTGTTCCAGCTCTAAAATCATTAATCAGCCTTAGGCAAGATCCATTATGTGGGATTTCAGCGTAGAAGAAATATTAACAGCTCCCTGGAAGAAACGTTACCTTCACATTGGCTGCGACTCCCTGCTGGAGCAGCAAATTACCCTCAAGTAATAATTATAATACATTAGTAGAGGTTTAATTTCCAATAAGTGCTGTCTGTTTAAGAAATGGCAATCTCACCATGGCTCAGAGAACAATAGATCATGTTATCAGCAAGAATAAACCTACATGGAATTAAATGAAAGATAATAAAAAATTCATTACAGTTTGAAAACTGTAGAAAAAGGGAAGCTGATATGAGTTTCTCAGTTTCATTTTTATAGAAAAACTTCATGTTTGTAGATCATCTCACTGGATGATGCTAGGTATGGCTGTGAATTTGTCTTCTTTAGTTGATAGCAGACTTGTTAACTTATTAGTTAACATCTAGTATGACACGTTAGCAATAGCTTTTTTCTGAGGGACAGAAACTATTGAAAAGACTAATAGAACTCAAGGGAAAATTCACTCCTGAACTAACTATGTAGAGTGACCCACTTTTGGATCCAAATTAATATTTCAGTAAAATTTTTCAAAAGTGTAGAAAAATTAGAATTTTGTAGGAGAAATTTTATTAAAAGAATTTAGTTTAAGGAAGTAGTAGAATATGTCTATGAATTTAGGCCTATAAATGGTTTAGAAATATAACTGGTTACTATGAGGTTTGATAATCATCTGTGTTCCAGTAAGGCTGCAAATCTCCATTTAAAATTTTGAATAGGGGCGCCCAGGTACCTCGGTTGGTTAAGTGTCGCCCTTCCGCTCAGGTCATCATCCTGGGGTCCTAGGAGCGAGTCCTACATCAGGCTCCTTGCTCAGTGGGGAGCCTGGTTCTCCCTCTGCCTGCTGCTCCCCCTTCTTGTGTGCCCTCTCTTGCTCTATCTCTGGCAAATAAAGAAATAAAATCTTAAAATAAGATAAAATAAAAAAAGAATTTTAATAGAAACTGTTGGGTACAGGGTACCAAATTAGGAATTTTTTTAGTGTATGTTGCATCCCACCTTTTAGTGTAAGTTGTATGACAAGTGTACATATATCAGTGAGTCTTGCTTAACTTTAAGTGCAATGAATTTTATTTACAATGCTATTTAAGTTTTACCAAACTCTCCATTTCTTCCGAAATTATTAACTACCTAGTTAATGCCTATGAATACCAATGTAGTAACAGGAATAGTCTGAAGTTTTGATATTCGGAAGTGTCTCATGCTGAAGGGGTCTGTATTATAAAGGCATTTGTATTTTAAGAGCTGAACTCTCTTCTCATATGGAATAAGTTCTAGCACCCTGCATAAACCAGATTATGTATGTGCCAGTGCATGAAAATTGTTCTTCAGGTTCAGTGAACTATTGATTTAAGGAAGTCAAGGTGATTCCATTTCTGGGTAAAGAGATTCATATTTTCTTAATGCAGTTGAGTTTGTAGTTTGATTAATGTGTCCATGAATGTATGTTTGGAGGTATTTTTTTTCTTTTACTGTTTGACGGATTTCATGTCATGCCATCAGATATAGAAACCAAAATAAAAGAAAACTGTCCGAAGTAAGCTCTGCCCCCATTCTATAGTAAATAATGCATTAAGATTGATTTGTACAAAATTTATCAAAAATGAGTGAAAAAATACATCCCCCTAATTCTATCTGCAAATCAGATTAGAAACCTAGCATAAGAATTATCATGTACCTCAAAATCTGAAACAGTTGCGGTATTTCAAAATTTAGATTTAGCAGCATTTTTGGAAAACATACTGTGTGCCTTTAGTTATAGGTATCTTTGGAAGGAGGAGTGTACAGAATTATGTAGATAATTTAAAAAGCTGAAGTCAGTGTTTAGCTGTAAAACACCCACAAATTGCCCGTTCGATAGTTAAATATGCATCATCCTTCAAAAATGACTCCCTAAATTCATTAAACTAAGGTGATATGACAGATCACGATTTTGCAGCCCCTGTTTCACCCAGCATGGGATGATCCCCACTAATTACCTGAGAAAATATGAGTCAGGCATGCAACTTATCAAAATGCTTTTACACCATGAAATTTTTTCCTTAGGTTAGAAGGAGATGGAACACAATTAAAAATGAACTTTACTGTTTCATGCTCATTGTCAAACTGTGCCATTCAGTAATAGAAGGAAATATCTAGATATTTATATACACAGAGAGAGCTAGAGAGAGAGAGAGAGAGAGAGAGTGTGTGTTTGTGTGTGTGTGTATATAAAGTATATATATATAGTTTTTACGTAAGTAGATCCCTAAAGGTTTAATCACTTTGCTTAACCGTTATTGCTGTTGTAACAGAGTAGTACAAAAATGTATAATTTCATAACACTTCTGCATTACAGTGTAATCTTAGAGGTTGTTTATTTAGAAATAATTCACGTGGTTTAATCATTCAGTAATTAATTACAGTTAGTGGATTTCTCAGACACCTTCTACTTGAGTGCCCAGCCCATAAGCATATATTTGCACGAGTAACAATTTCAACCTCAAAGCTTTTAAATTTACATTTTTAAAAATGTAATGGATATAAAGGAGTCATATTTCTCATAGAGGACTGCTAAATACTATGGATCGGAGAAGGTATACATTTGGTGTATATTAAATGTATTGTGATGTGATCTCAATCTGAAACTTTTTAAGAGTATAGAGGGTGAGGGTCCAGAGAAGGGTGCATTCCAGAAAGAATGAGAAAGAGATGAGACTTGATTAAGAATGCAGATGAGGGGCGCCTGAAAACAGCATCTGCTTTTGGCTAAGTCATGATCGCAGGGTCCTGGGATCGAGTCTCAGATCCGGCTCCCTGCTCAGTGGGAAGCCTGCTTCTCCCTCATCTCCCCTCTGCTTGTGCTCTCTCTCTCACTCTTTCAAATAAATAAATAAAATCTTAAAAAGAAAAAAAGAATGCAGATGAGGAGTGAGAGGTACATCCTATCTTACTTCAAAAGGCTCTCAGTGGCTGTTCAAAGCGTGTTTTGGAGGAATAACTGAATCAATCAATGTCCTATCCCTCATGTCCTAAAAACTGTCAAGGAGTCCACGGTTGTCACATGGTTCAGTTATGGTTGTTGAAGGAATGGTAAACTTAGAGTTAAACTGGATTTCATTCTAGACCCTGCCATTTTCCATCTTTGTATCTTCAGGCAAGCCATCCCAGGGCTAGTTTTGTTGTTGTTGTTGTTTTGTTTTCATTTTTTACATAGAATAATAATACTTACATTCATAGCTGTCTTTTTTCAAAATCAAAAGAGATGTCATAGTGAATTATTATATGAATAATATCAAAAACAATGATGAACAATGATTACAATAATAACAGCAGTAAGGTTTCTTTAGCACTCATTGAGTTGGCCTGCTAAACACTCTTCATGTATTTCACTCATTACATTACCAAAATTATGTGAGATAATACATGTTACTGTCTTCATGTTAAAGAGAAGAAATAGAGAAAGACTAAATTTTGTGCCCAGATCACATGGTTAGTAAGGTAGGCACATTCAGGCAGGTCTGCCCAAGTCCAGAATCTACACTCTAAACACTCTCCACTCCCTGTTGGTTGGGTATTGTTTACATACTTCTAAGATAGACCCTGTAGAACAATGTTATTCCGTGTTTACTGTCTACTCCTGAAAGGGCTTGCCTTCTGGTTCACTGTTCAGTAAACATCAGCTCGAGTAAATGAGATGGTAAATGCTTTGCAACCTGGGCAGACATGTGGTCTGGTGTTGTACTGAAGCACTACGTGGCAAATTCACACATACAAAATAATAATAATAATAATAATAATCTTTCTTGTTTTATATGTAAACAGTTGATTTAACAAAAATAGTTCTTATTTTAATTTTTATATGTTAAGTGGATGGGTCTTCTTAATTTTACCTACATTAACATCATTCTGCAATGTCTTCCAGATAGTAGCATCTAGAAAATATTACCATGGAATAATTAGGTACTAGAGGGACAAATGATGATACTTCATATGCCTCCATGATTTTAAGTCATTATAATTATCAATTAAACTAAAATTTGAATTAAATGGTATAGTCTGTGGATGATTTTTTTATTAAAACAATTAAATAATTAAATAATTAAAATAATTCTCCCAAAATAATACCATCAGTATGATCAGAAAAAGCCAATATTAGGAGCCAAGATATTAGGAGAATTTAGTGTGGTAGGTAATCCACATACAGACTGACCCCTCAGTCACACATCATTTTTACTAGAGAATCTTGGAAAAGACAAATCCAAGGTGTATTTTTTTTTATATTGTTAAAACTATACATGGTGAGAGAACATAACATTAAATTTCTTAAAATGCATTTTCTTTTAGAGGAAGAAAAGAAGCAGAAGATATTTTTGTTGTACGCAAAATTCCTAATTCTCTTTTCATAAATGCAATATTTCATTCTGGTAGGAATGTACGTGCATAATAATTCCAATTCACCAATTTTCCAATTTTATTTACCAATAAATCTATTCTGGTTTCCTAAGATTATACCTAGCAGTTTTTGGTTAAAAGAATGATATCATTGTATTCATTTAGGAAATGAATTATTGTCATATGCTTTCAGTATGCCTAGAGGCATATATTTTAAGACACTGTAGTTAGAGATTTTCATTGAAACACATAGCTAGCTATTACTGTGAATATGCCTTGTCTGATGGCCCTATGGATAACCTCCAATATACTTCCATAAACTTGGAAGTTTAACAGAGATATATTGATTTCTTAATTTAATGGAAAATGTCTGTGTAATATAAAATAATGGATTCATTTAATGTAGTTACATCTAAGAATACAGATCTCTAAAACTCATGCCTTACATGTACTTAAAATGATTAATAATCAGAATAGAGGTAAAGAGAAACTTCCCATGGTAGGACTAAAAGAATTAGCGCTTAACATTTGGAATTCCTAACTACTGAAACTATGCATTTTTATTGTCCTTTCCTTCTTCATTTGAAAGTACCTAATTCTAAACAAGTTCAAATGTTAGAAAAAGTATGTTTGGTTTTTACTTCTGGAAAACCTCCTTTTATTACCAAGTAATAGAAGCAAAGGTTTTTAAGGTGACTGCAAAGTATGTTTTCTGGTTTAATTTTAGAGCTCTCTTTCAATACTATCTAGGATGGCATATTTTGAGTGACTTCAGAGGATAGAACTAATGTTCTCATCATATGTCATCAATTTCGTTCTTTACAAATCATTCATGTGATCTATAAAAGTGGGGAGTGTAGGTGATTAATTTGTTTTAATCTTTAAAAAACAAAATACTTTTAATCTTAGATAATTTTGTCCTTTTATTATATAACATTATCAAGGTTATTATTTCTGTAGATTTGACAGCACCAACAGATTTGTTAAACTGTTTGGCAACATTTCTTTGCTAAAAACAGTCCCAAGAAAATGTGCATAGAAGTTGCTTGTATGCATGTTAAAGAGCTGAGCATCTAAGAAACTTACTCAATATTGTTTTGTTGTTGTTGTTGTTGTTGTTTGTACAATAAATGCTGTTTTGTTGAGGATTTTCTAAATCAAGTGTGTCCATTAAGATTGGTTCAGGATTAAAGACTAAATACCCAGTGAGTGTGGCTAACTGAAGCAACCGTCCTGCAGAGGTGTTCACAGGAATGAAGGGATACTCTTACGGGCTGCCTTTGGGAGGGATCAGTTCAGGTATGACATCAGCGGGTGCTATTAGGGACCTTTTCGTCTTACCTCTCTCTTCTTGGAAGCTCTGTGGCTCCGTTGAAGCTTCCGTCTCTGATTAGCCTAGCCCGGGACAGGGTTCTGAACATTGGGTTCAGGAATCTGTGGTTAGGGGACATAGGAGCATCAATAAAACCAATCTATAAATCAATATACATCTGTCACCCAATCTAATTTAAATTTGCATCTGCCATCAACACTCAACTCAGATGCCATTAGGCACTTTATTTGGTCAGTGTTTCTATTTTTGATCAGGGTACTGAAGTACCTCAAAATTATTAAGGCAAGAAGAAGGTAAGAAGAAACCTGATTATCTAATCTATATCAAGATACTGGATAGGTTGTATAGATGCACATAGTATGGATGAGTCTAGTCTCTTAATGAGAGAATAATTACCTTTATTTATAGTTAAAAAGAAGTAAAATATACACCTAACTAGTACAATGTTTGGAAAGTTTTTTTGACTCCCCAGAAAACACTGAATTCAGCAAGATACCCATGTGATATGCACCTAGCTATTATGGAACTTACAACGCTGTGGATATTTATGTGGCTTGCTTACCATCTAGAGTCTAACACAAGGTCTACGTTTGAGGACAGTTTGTACAACTTCTTTATATTTTAAGTACTTGGCAGGGCACTTGATAATATGGTAGAATCCCATCAATTGTTAAAATGTTGGGTTCAAAATGGTTTTTTACTTGGCTGGAATCATCATTGAGTAGGATTATTTTTTATTTACTAAGCATATTCTGAATGTCAAGTCTATGAACAGCCCTGTGATGGTGATGGGGTTACAGTGATGAGCCCATGGGGGTGGCCCAGGCCCATAAGTCCGAGGGCAGGGGGGATATAGGCCATCACATGGATCGACAGATAAGTAGAGCATCGGTTACACATTCTCTAACAAAACGTTATATCATAATGTGAACATTCATGAAAGGGTCTTTATCATTCTTATCTAATAATTCCTGACAATGGTAAACATATTGCTTATAGTACTTTAATTTTCTTTTTTTTTTCTTTTTTTAAAAAGATTTTATTTATTTATTTGACAGAGAGATAGAGAGCACAAGTAGTCAGAGCAACAGGAAGAGGGAGAGGGAGAAGCAGGCTCTCTGCTGAGCAGGGAGCCCGATGTGGGACTCGATCCCAGGATCCTGGGATCATGACCTGAGCCGAAGGCAGTGGCTTAACCGACTGAGCCACCCAGGCTCCCAGTACTTTAATTTTCTGATGGGTTTTGCCTCCATAAGATTTTTGCACTGTTTCACATTAACTTATTTATCCCATATTATAAAAATTGCACACCTTATGTTTCAACAACAAAACCAAAAGTATTGGGGGACATTTATGAGTGTGTGAATTTGGGGGAAAGAATTACCAATTTAAAAGTTGGTATAAGGGCGCCTGGGTGGCTCAGTGGGTTAAAGCCTCTGCTTTCGGCTCAGGTCGTGATCTCAGGGTCCTGGGATCGAGGCCCACATCGGGCTCCCTGCTCAGCGGGGAGCCTGCTTCCTCCTCTCTCTCTGCCTGCCTCTCTGCCTCCTTGTGATCTCTCTCCCTCTGTGAAATAAATAAATAAATAAATAAATCTTTTAAAAAAATAAAATAAAATAAAAGTTGGTATAAAATATAATTTATGAAAATAGTGCTATCTCTAAATATATTTTACTCAATGGCTGTGTTATCTTAGACTATTTTGCTGCTTTCTATGTCCTTTAATGAATCTGAATATCCTGCTTTCATAATAAAGCAGTAAAATGTAAAATTTAGTAAAATTATAATAATATAGTCCCAGTGTCCCCAAAGCATATAAATTTGCTTGCTTGAATTTTATCATTGTTTGATTACAAGGAAATGAGCTTTTAATAGTCTAGAGGTATTTATGTCTCCATGTTCATGGAACCTCACAAAATTGTTCTATTTGGCTAGTGCCTCTATTTCTGCTATATAGACATGGTCTCATAGACCTGACATTATTGGATAAGGAGATTGTGGTCTAAAGGATCTTATATTTTTCTTTATTTTTTATGAACTTGCTTACTCAAGTTCATTGCTTCAAAGTATCTGTAAAATAATTGATCTTTTCAATATCGATTTCAGAGTATGAGTAGGGGATAATTCTTTTTCCTTACTAACATTAATCTTTAAAAGGACCTTTATAACAGGTGGTCAAGTTCATTGACAGAGAGGTGATGAAAGAATTCTGGACACTGGGTTCATATTCACTTACAGAAATAAAGAACTTCTAAAGGTACCATCAATAAGTATACTTAATTATCTATGGTTTGGGGGCATCCAGTGAACTTTGGTAAA
Organism: Ailurus styani; assembly: GCA_002007465.1. Taxonomy (NCBI): domain Eukaryota; kingdom Metazoa; phylum Chordata; class Mammalia; order Carnivora; family Ailuridae; genus Ailurus; species Ailurus styani. Next base: position 3,471,917 of record LNAC01000038.1, on the reverse strand, counting down.
TTAGATATCCAGGTAATCTACACAGCTCATTTTTCCTTATAGTTAGAAGTAAGCTCCTGTAGCAAAAACTCTGTAAGGTCTATTATTTGCAGTAAAATCCATTGCATCAAGATACACTAATATAAAAATCTGTGTTAAAATTGCTCCTGGGTATGAAATTTACCATTACTCAGTGAAGAAAGAGAAAAGATTCAAAGTTAATATTAATCAAGTAAGTAATAGTGCAGGAAGCATATTCACCAAGGGCAGCCTTTTTAAGACTATAGTGTTTTAAAAAACCAACAAGATAAAAATGAAATGCAAGTCCTTTATATTCATTAAGTATTCCAGGAAGAACCTTTATTTTGCCAAAAGTTGTCACTGTACTTAAAATTAAGATAGATGTATGGAGAGAATATAATTGTATTTGTTTAAAAAGAAATAATCAAGTTTGTTTTTAGTGAAAACACTATGAAATGTTCTTAAGAAGGAATTATCCAGTTGATGGTATAAAATCAAATTACGCATTGCATAATTTACACTCTATGTACAATTATGATCTCAGAAGAACTGGAGGCAGCACGGTGAGAGCTGGAGTATTGACAATTGGCTTCTTGTATAAAGAATTTATGAAATATGAAAGACTGGTTCATAATGAAGATTATATCAGTCCAAGAAGGAAAGTGAAACCACATGCAGAGTCGAAAATTATGAAGACTGTCTCTGTTTTGGAGAGCACTTAGGGGTGAGAGTAGGTTGCAGGCAGTGCTCAGAAATGGCATTTGGTATGGGATATAGGGTGCCTGTGTGGCTCAGTCATTACATGTCTGCCTTTGGCTCAGGTCATGATCCCAGGGTCCTGGGATCAAGCCCTGCATCCAGGGCCCCTGCTCAGCTGGAAGCCTGCTTCTCTCTCTTCCCCTCCCCCTGCTTGTATTCCTTCTCTTGCCATCTCTCTCTCTGTCAAATAACATAAATAAAATCTTAAAAAAAAAAGGTATGGAATATAATGCAACGTTTTGGAATACTTTGAGGACTTGGGAGATACATTCAGATTTTATTCATATGATTAAAATTGTTTTAGTAAGCAGTCATGGAATATGGCAAAATTTAGACCCCCACAGACTTAAACTGGACACTGATCCAATCATTTTCAATCTAATACATCTGTCCCACAACACGTGCTTGAGAAGATTGGTCTATCTTTATTGACTAAAGACAGTCTTTGGTTATGATTCCGTGTACACTATCATAGATGGTGAGACGCAATTAAAAATCAACAGTAACTAATTGTCTAGCTTCATTTGTTGCAGAAAGAAGAAGTAGCTCTTCCATACACATATATAACAATTGTTTCAGTGAAGGTGTAGGATATAGGATGCTTCCTAGATGAAACCTATAAGGTGGGTAGAGACAGTGACTATGGCAAGGTAGACACAGGGCAGAGAATAGGATTTTTTCCTAAAAAAAATGCCAACGTGTATCCCAAAAGAAAAATAAAAGAGGAAAGTGAAGGCATTGTGTAACAGTCACAGAGACTTATTGTTACGGACCACTTTTCCTCACTTCCTTGACTCACAGTTAGCTTGCCTTTCTTTGCAGTCTTTCTGAGAATGTTGCCTCCTGGCTGAATTTTAGCTGGAGAAATGTAAGAAGGGTAAGCACGATTTCCAAGCTTCTCTCATTAACATCTTCCTCTCTTCCAGTGCTTCTCAACCGGGGGAGACTTTGCTCCCTAGAGGACTTGTGGCAATATCCAGAGGCATTTTTTTAATCCCAACTAATCTGTAGAGGCCAGGGATTCTGGTGAATATCCTACAATACAAAGGACAATCCTCATGACAGAGATAATCTGACCCTAAATGCCAACCGTCCTGAGGCTGAAGAACCCTGCTGTTTGTTTTGCCCTATTGCTTCCAGTATATTTCATGTCTAGAACAAACTTGAAAGTCAGATATTAAGAAATTTGTGAGAAAAAAAAGTGAATTTCTGTTATTACACTTCTTAAAAATATTTTAATTACAATAGTTGATCTTTTTTTTTAAAAGATTTTATTTATTTATTTGACAGAGAGAGACACAGAAGAGAGGGAACACAAGCAGGAGGAGTGGCAGAGGGAAAAACAGGCTTCCCACTGAGCAGGGAGCCCTATGAGGGGCTCGATCCCAGGACCCTGGAGTCTTGACCTGGGCCGAAGGCAGACACTTAAGGACTGAGCCACTCAGGCGCCCCTACAATAGTGATATGCACAGGAGTATCATAAGGAACTTCCTCCAGTGGAAGGTGTCTGGAAGAAGAATTTTAAGAGAAAAAATGTTATAAACCTATTGCAACATGAAGTAACGATTCCACTTGATTTAAAACATTGACCATTTTATTTTTTTAATAGTTATTTATTTGACCCTTTTAATTCTAAGTGATATTTAGAGTATTGTAATGAGAAAAGGGAAAGAAATAAACACCCACATTACTGAGGTAAGAACAAATTAAAATGAAAAGTCTACAGGTTATTTTAAAAATATATCAAAATTCGAAAAGATATGTAGTCTAATTGGAATTCGTATCAAGGAAAGATTTATGATCTATGCTGTGGTAGTATTCATCATAGGGAATACTGTAAAATACCACAATTTCTGAAAACAGAGAGCTTAATAATCCTGTGTGGAATATATCAATATGATAAAATAATATTTTCAACCATTAAATATCATTGGTATTTAAAAATGCCATATCATATTATATAGAAATATATACATGTCAACTAAAAAGGATTTATAACCCAAAAGGAGAGCAGTGGTTGAGTCTAGGTGATAGAACAGTGAGGTTTTCTTTAAGTCTCTGTGTTCTCAATGTTATAAAAATTATTATTTTAGTAATCGTAAAATCTTGTTCTAGAAAGGAATCTTGAAAAAGTTGCTGAGTCTACATCCTGCTCTAAGTATGAGGCCTCAGAAAAGCACTGTGGGACTTTGCTTGTAGTGCTCCCCACCACTATTTACTTACTTGTTTTTGGAACTTTGTCCTGCGTTTTACCCTTGCTTAACTCCTGTCACAAACATGGCCGATGGTGACATAAAAAGACCAAGAAAAATGGCTTAATCGATAGTGAAAATCAATGCATGGAAGAACTGGAGAGTTGACATAACCAAATATATAATGTAAAATCTCCTACACTTCATAATCCTGACCTCTCTCTGCACCTTTATAAAATTACTGTGTGTTAGAAATAGACTTAGCTGTTCCTAACACAAGACCTAAATCACAATGATTCGCATAATAGAGAATGTATTTTGCTCATATAAGAAGAAATCTTATTCATCCGTGTTGTCACAAATGGCAGAATGTCATTTTTAAAACCTAAATAGAACATTGCACAGCACTTCATTTTCTTTATCCATTCATCAGTTTATGGACACTTGGATCGTTTCCATATCTTGGCTATTGCGAGTAATGCAGCAATGAATGTGGAAGTGTATGTATATCTCTAAGATCATGCCTCTCTAGATTGATCTGTGTTCTATCTATCTATCTATCTATCTATCTATCTATCTATCATCTTCAATTCTTTTGGATATATACCCACAGGTAGAATTGTTGGGTCACATGGTAGTTCTTTATTATTATTATTATTATTATTATTATTATTATTTGCCCCAGGGGTACGGGTCTGTGAATCATCAGGCTTACACCTTTCACAGCACTCAGCATAGCACAAACCCTCCCCAATGTCCACAATCCATCTACCCTATCCCTACCCTCCCACCCCCCAGTAACCCTCAGTTTGTTTTGTGAGATTAGGAGTCTCTTATGGTTTCCTCCACACTATTTTTCATAGATGTTGCACCATTTCACATTCCATCAGCAGGGCACAAAGCTTCTGGTTTCTCCATATCCTCATGAACACTTACTATGCTAAATGGAATAAGCCAGGCACAGAATGACAAATACGGCATGATTCCACTTACATGAGATATCTAAAATAGTCAAACTCATAGAAGCAGAGAATACAGTAGTGTTTGCCATGGGGTGGGGAGAAAGAGAGAGTTGTCAGTGGGCATATATAGAATTTCTCTTATGCTACTTGAAGAAGTTCTAGAGAAGTACTGTACTACACAACATGGCATTTCCAGTTAGCAATATGGTATTGTGTCCTTCAAAATTTGTTAAGAGGATGAATCTCATTTTCGGTGTCCTTACCATGCACAAAGAAAAACCCAACAAATCAAATTAAAAACAGGGGACACAAGGAAACTTTAGGAGGTGTTCATATATTTATTCATGCTCATGTATTTATTATGATTGCGGTGATGGCAAATGTGTTCGCATATGTCCAAACTCATCCGTTTGTACTCCTTAAATATGTGCAGTTTTTTTGTGTGTGTATCAATTATATCCCAATAAAGCTGTTAAAAAAAAAGGAGGAAGAGGACAGTGCTGAAAAGGAGAAAGAATGATCATCTGGAGGGATATGATGACCCAGGTTTGGTTCTGGGCTACATGTTAAAGTGAAGGCTGGGAATGTCCACTCTGTTTTTACCTTAAGAGTTAGTTCTACAGTATCAACTCTTCCTTGGCATTCAGTGTGCAGGTGTTAAGGGAAAGACAAAAGGCAAAGGTTCATGCATAGTGAGCCTGTACCTTTGGAAAAGCTTCCCTCGGAATCTGCAAGACCCTGTTTACATTTCACTGGTCAGACCTGGGTCATATGGCCGTCTTTATTTGCACAAAAGACCAGAAAATGTAGTTTTTTCATTGCATGTATTGTCACTCCTAAACTTTCTCAGGAAGGAAGAAGGGTTGAGTGTTTACTGGGTGGGCCCGTAGCTGTATCTGCCCCAAATACACCTTCTCTGAATAGACCTTCTCTTTTCTCAGCAGTCTTCTCCCTACAGTGTCTCAAGTTAACCATTTAAAACTATTACTGTTTCCTTCAGTTTTGAGTGAGCAACTTTGTCTAATACTAGTTCCTAAGTTGTAGCTTCATCTTACAGGCTACATAAATAACTGTACTTTGACCAATCCCCATATCTGTTTAAGGAGAAAATATATTAGTGTGCTGTGTTTGAGAATGTGTTCTTAATGAAAAATGGCTAAAAGGGAAAATGCAATTTTATTTTCATCAACCAGAGGAAAAGAGCAAGTGTTACAATAACATATTTGAAGACCTACACCAGTAATGAATCCTGGTGCCTCAAGTTAAACTATAAATGCTGGCATGATTGAAAAATATTGAGGTACCTGAGTAATCTGAATACAGAGCCAAACTCTGTGTGTGTCTGTGTGAGAGAGAGAGAGAGAGGGAGGGACAGAGGAAGGGAGGGAGGGAGGAAGAGGGAGGAAGAGGGATTGGGGAAGAGAGGAGGGGGAAACAGCACAGATGACAGAGAGAGACAGAGAATATAGAAGTAAAGTTAAAAAGCTTATACAGAGGTTTCCTTTTTCTATATTAAAAAGTAAAAACCGAAAATAAAATAAATTAGATTAAATAGCAGAATTGAAATGAGGGGCAAAGGGGGAGAATGTTGCATTTTTATGAAAAAAAATGACAAAGTGGTGTTTCCATATTTGCTGAACCATTATGGATTTTTAAAACCCCTATCTGATTTGAGCAATTAGAATATTTTTATAGTCTAAATATTCTCTTTTCTTATAATACACAGAATGAAATAATCATTTTGGTATTAAGTGCATGTCTTTCTAATTTCTTGATACAAAGTAAAGGTACATTTGAATGGGAAAAGAAGTAAAAGCAAATGAGGTAAATTGCTGGCAGTGTTTATGGTCAATATTTACATCAAGCCTGGGACATATTTATCTTTAGAGTATACTTCAGATCTTCACAGCAAATAGGTAAATAGTTTCTTAAATTTCTAGGGAGCTTTTAATCATTAAGTTAGAGGTGTCGATAAAAGTCTGTTCATTCTGCACAACTCAGAACATAACTGTTCATGGTCACCTAATTATAAAATATCAGATCTCTAGAGCTGAAATCATAGTAATGCAGATCAGATGATTCTGAACACACGCAGCGTCAAGTTTCAGAAAGTGGACGGAAAGAGCCCAGAACCCAGTGGGGCTACAACATATCACTGTCAGCAGCTTCTTCCTAACTATGGGTGGTAGAAACTGTTGCCAAATCTCTCACATTAATCCCATTGCCTGAGGCAGCTGACTACTTAGAATAAAATTCCAGTGTGTCTTCATCTCAATATATACTTCCAACTCTCTCTCTCTCTCTCTCTCTCTCTCACACACACACACACACACACACACACACACAGATTAGAATACAGAAATGGAAGAAGAAAATGGAGAGTGGTAATTCATTGAGAGTTCACAAAAGGAAATCAGAGTTAACACAGTGGAAACCCTACTAAAGGGAATTTGGTCCTAAGTAAAATGCCAAGATACATGATTCTTTTCGTTAGAGAGACAAAAAGTCCTCCTTGAAGTGCTATAGAAAGCAGAGAAAATGCTTATTATTTAATTCTGAATTTTCTGCTGTACATTCTGTGTAGAAGGGCCAAGATCGCGAGCTTCCTGATAGAGGAGTGAGCGGAAGAGAGCATGATGTGGGCTGTGCACAGACAGGATGAGTAGCTGAAGTGCAAGTTGAGGCAGGAAGTCAGGGAACAGCATCTGCAAGGTCTTGTACATATTAAACATTTTGTTGTTTACCTTGAAGAGCTACAGAAAACCACTAACTTTTTGTAACTTTAATGTTAAGTATTTAATGTCCATGTGAGTATATAATACACACATTAATTATTCATTTGCCATTGAAGAGTTTTAGGGAGTCTGAATGGCCAAAGTTTTGTTTTGAAAATACCACACTTGGTGATGTTTGTAGAACATAGTGAAGGCAAGAAGGGATCAATTTACAAAAGGACAAGTTAGATGACTTTTGCAGTAGCCTAGATAAAAAATGGTTGAGGCTAGCCAGGGACGGGAACAGTAAGAAAAATATAGAAAGCCAATAATATTACACACACACAAAAAACAAACAAACAAACAAAAACCAAAATCAAAACCCAAAAATGAGAAACAAACCTGACTTGCATATAGGCTAAACATGAGTGGTGACAGAAGGAAGCCTTCAGAATTAGTCCCAAGTGTGTGACCTGTACAGTCACATTTGTCTTGGTTTCATTTTCTGAGTAAGAAATATAAAAGGCAAAAAAAGATGTAAAGGAATACCATATTTGGAAGTTTGACAGGGGATCAGTCCTTGAGATGCTGATTTTGAGGTTCCAAAGGCATCTGAGTAGAGATGGGTAATATGTAATTGAAGGATAAGCCAGAAGACATCTGGGCAGGAGGTTTATTTATTAATTTTTTAAACATTTATTTATTTTAAAGAGAGAGAGGGGGGGAGTAGGGGAGAGGGGCAGAGGGAGAGAATCTTCAAGCAGATTCCCCACTGAGCGTGGAGCTTGATCTCACAAACTGGGGAGGAGGTTTAAAGTGGAGTCAATTTCTGATGATGATGAGATTGTCTAAGGAGGCTGTCTCTGACAAAAGAGAACTAGTTTAAAGATTAAGCAGGTAGAATTCTCAGCATTTAATCCCTGCTTGAAAGAAAAAGGGCAAAGGTCGAGGAGGGGCTCTCTTGAGAGCTAGAGGAAAACAGAAATATTGGCCCAAGGAGATATACTTTACAAGAAAAGTAGATAGTTCAGATGGTCAATGGCCACCAGAAGGAACAGGAAGAAGAATGAGAAAAAGAAATCAATTTCGTGCAATTTAGCAAAATGAGATAACTAGTTGTCGTAGTGTGTGGAAGCCTTTCTAAAAAGTGGAAGGAATATGTCTAACTGATAAAGCTCTTGTCAGTTCAGACACCTCCGAAGTGATGTTTTTATTTAGGGATATGGGGAGGAGGGAGAGAGATGTATCTGAAAAGGAGATATTTGTTTAAGGAGTTTTTCACTAAGATGAGGATGAACTAAGCATTAGAAATACTGGCAGGAATCATCCTGTGGGAGGAAGAAGTAGGACATACATGAGAAAAAGATGATAATCCCATAGCCTGATGTTGCTGAGAAGAGGGGGTGCCGAAGCACAAAGGAGTAAGAAAAATCTCCTTCCTGACACCACTACCTATGTAAAGAAATTTCAAACTAAAAATTAAATAAAGCACAAAAACAACAGTATTCATGTGGTATATTCTGAAGCTCTTCAGAATGCCTCAATCCTAAGACCTAGAGTGTATCTGAAATGTCTGTTTGTTAACCTTTTCGTTATTGTTATTAAATTAAATCTGTTATAGCATATATAAATCATATAATTTAGCATAGTATGTATAATAGCTAAACATATTTAAGTTGAATAGTGTTTTAAAGGAAACTTTGGGATATTGAATGAATCACTCAAGTAGTATGGAAATCAAGTCAATCAGTGGTGCCTGGGTGGCTCAGTCCCTTAAGTGTCTCCCTTTAGCTCAGGCTCTGTGGGATCGAGCCTCACGTCGGGCTTCCTGCTCAGGGGTGAGTCTGTTTCTCCCTCTCCCTCTGTCCCTCTGCTGGCTTGTGCTCTCTCGCTCTCTCTCTCAAATAAGTAAATAAAATCTTTTTTTTTAAAAGAAATCGAGTCAATCAGTTATAAACAATTATTTGACCTACAATTAAAAAGCACCCCTTTTCTCATTTTTAAAATTTGTGATCTATATTGAGCTAAGTTCGTTTTTATTTTTCAAATAATGTAAAATGACTAAGAGCATTTTTCTTTATTTCCTTTAGGCAAAATTACATATAAAGGTTGAATTTCTGTGGTAAAGCGTACAATCCAGACACCAGTATCATCCGAGGTATCCTTGATCCCTATTTCTATTAACCTTAAGATAACACTTTCCACATGCATCAGGATTCAAGTCCACTCATATTAAAAACAGGGAAACCACTGTTGATTTCTCTTTTGACAATTTAACGAAGAGAAAAAGTACATGAAATATATTTCCTGACACATGACAACTGTAAATCTCATTAGACATTTCTTTCGGTGCAGTATTTCTGATCTGGCTTTCATTCTCTGATACTTGTACCATCTTCTGGCCCTACTCTTCATACTCTTTTCTTCTCTGTTTGCACCACCTTCTTTTACAACTTTCTCCCGTAGACTTTGAGGAATAAATTTTTCAACCAGAAAAACTGCTTTTTCCTATGAGAAGTTCAACTAAAATAAACTTATACAATCGATATGTTGAGAAGAATATAGGAAGACATCCTCTTGGTGGGCTGATCGTGGGGCCAGGAGATATGGATTGGTAGATGATTGTGATGGGAAGCAAGCTATGGATTATTTCTCTCTGTGCTGTATTATTGCCCATACTTTCATGAAAAGGTTGGGAGTTAAAAAAAAAACCCCAAGACTGTTCTGTGAGTAATACTGCCATATCATGTAGACATTTAGCTACATTGACATTATATCCATTTAAATGAAATCTAAGCTGTTCTTACTAAATATATAGCAGAGTGGCTAAAATACTTATTTGAACTACCTAGTTTTGCAACCTGCTTATATAACCTTAGACAAATTGTTTAACCTATTGCTTGGTTTTCTCACAAGTAGAACAAAGACAACAAGGTTATACAGTTAGTGGTTAAAGGAAAGAAATGTGTGAGGAACACAGTAAATATCCAATTACCGTTATTATTACTATTGTTGAGAATATAGTATAACCATACATATATGGCACTTAGTAATAACAGAAATCAGTGCTCATAAGCAAATGCTGAGATCATGCTGTTTATGTTAGAGATGACATGAATTCAAAACTCAAAATTTACTGTGGAAGTATGAAAATCCATTAAATATTTCATTTGCATTTTAATCCCTGTTAATACCATTTTAATATATGCTGATCAACATATTAAAAAAAGTTTTACACCTTATAGTTCTACCTTCTTCAAAAATGAAGACACTGAGAACTCAGGTCACTTGTGTGACTTATTAAAAAAGTTAACAAAGCTGTATGAAAAAAATTGTCTAAGTTAAGAAGAATGTAGCAAGTTTTAAAATTTTGAAATGTGACCAAAATGAGTAAGTTCTTGATTAGTTTGGGGTTTTATATGTAATTATGGTACTTAAACAATAGTTAATAATAGCAATTTTATACCAAAAAAATGAATGTGATAGATTTGACTTTCTTATGCTGGAAATCTTCTATAATAAATAATTCTCAAAAGACAAAGACTTCAAATAATAGGAACAAATAACAATTCTCTGTTGGTAACATTTCATGTGCCTAGCATGCTTCACTGTGTATGCTTTCCATGTGTTATAGTTAATGCCCTTGCCTCACTGTTGAAATTAAATTTAGTTTTTCTCTTACTCTGCCCCACCCCCTCTTTTTTACTAAAATATTACCCATATCTATTTTTGCCTTCTTTCAGCCAGGTTCCTATAGAAAAAAATCCAAAATATTTGTGCATATCTGATTGTACTTTGTTTAATGTTGTAACATTAAATCTTCACTAAATTAAACACAATCGTTATGACACACCGTGGCTCTTTATGTATGATCCTAAAATCTATATGGATGAAATTAGAACTTCAAAAGAATTACACACTAAAGTTAAAAGAAACCCACAGAGATTTTATAACACTAAAGTAAGTAATGAACTGTCATTTTAACCAAATATTCTGAATCAGCAGATGTTATGAACGGGGAACAAAGCATTATTATAGTGAGTACTCATACAAGGCACTAACCTTATTCTTAGAATAAGTACTTTTTAAAAAATATTTTGTTTATTTATTTTTCAGAGAACACAAGCAGGCAGAGTGGCAGGCAGAGGCAGAGAGAGAAGCAGGCTCCCCACTGAGCAAGGAGCCCCATGCGGGACTCGATTCCAGGACCTGGGATCATGACCCGAGCCAAAGGAAGTCGCTTAACCCACTGAGCCACCCAGGCGTCCCTCAGAATAAGTAATTTTACTTGTGAACAGTAGTTTGTTTTAGAGAATATATATTATTTACTGTTCTTCATAGTAGACTTTGGCAACGTAAAGGAGAAATTTCTGATTAAAAAAGCAATATTCAGTGATGAAAAAAGTAAACTAAAAATAATGAAGTACAGGATTTTAGGACATAGGTGGGCTGTCGTCATTACCAGTTGCATGATTGTCTTCAATCATGGTGAGAATGAGGTGTCTTTTTCGTAAAATGCAGAAACTAACACTCAGGTAGTTGTCATGGGCAGTATGTGAGATTTTTATGCATGACATAGAATAACTGAATGAAAAGTATGGGATATGTAGGACTCTCTGAGAAATATTTATTTCTTTTTCTTCTAGTTTATGTCACTTAACTGGTTCTTATTGTTCAGTTAAACCTGCTATAATTTTTTGTTTAGGTCATCTCCAATTTTTTTTTTTTATTATCATAAAGCTGAAATGAGCATGTTTGAACATACATTCATTTCCTGTATTTAGAATTTGTCTGGCTGAGCTCACAGAATAAAAACCTGACCCCAGGTAGATAAATATTTTTTTCAGGATTGTTAACATAATTATAAGTTCCATGTTATTATTAATAGGATAGGAGATTATAAATGGTCAATTTTAGAACAAAGACCACGTTGTTTTTTGCCATTGTTTTCCCTGACCTTGTAAAGAGATTTACAATCTGTGTGTTCTCCCAGTGGGGGAAGAGTGACTCTTTAGTTATAATTATGCAAATATTGGCAGCATTCAGAGTTGTTTCTCCTCTCGTGGCCAGCAGTCCGATTGCAACATATGAACAAACACTTCCCTGTGAAAAGATATGGAATCCTGTGCCAGAATTGCATCTTTAGGGAACAGCTGACAACAAATTTCATGAACTTTTTTTTTTTTTTTTTAAAGATTTTATTTATTTATTTCACAGAGGGAGAGAGATCACAAGGAGGCAGAGAGGCAGGCAGAGAGAGAGAGGGGGAAGCAGGCTCCCCGCTGAGCAGGGAGCCCGATGCGGGCCTCGATCCCAGGACCCTGGGATCATGACCTGAGCCGAAAGCAGAGGCTTTAACCCACTGAGCCACCCAGGCGCCCTCATGAACTTTTTAAAAGACATACTGCTAATGAGCAACATTAAAATAACCTGTGTATACCTTGGCTTTATGTTACTGCTATAGAAATGAAACATTCGAGTAGGTCAACTGATATTATTTATTTTCTCCTTTCCTGACAGTTTGACTTTTTTTTAGATATCAGTTTATTTGAGAGAGAGAGAGTAGGGAGAAGGTTAGAAAGAGAGGGTGAGGGAGAGGGCAGAGGGAGAGCCCCAACATGGGGCTCCATCCCAGGACCTTGGAGATCATGACCTGGGTGGAAGGTAATGCCCAAGCCACTGAGCCACCCAGATATCCCAGTTTGACTTTAAAAAAAAAAAAAATGTTGGCCAAAATATGCCATTGCTTCTTTTACAGGACTTATGTTAAGGTGCTGACGTCTTTCTTCCCTTTTATTTCATGTCCCTTGGTTATGGCTTCCATTTCCACACAAATGCATGATTCCCATGTATCTGCAGGATTCTTGCACAGGAAGTTCTCAGGCAGCTACCCCTCCCCTCCCACTTCCTCTCTCTGAATTTATCTCTCCCCCAATTAAATCTTGGTTATCACATGCCTTAATCCCTTAAGGCATCCCTCGTCTTCCCTGACCCCAAATGACAATGTCCTTGAGGTGACAATGGTATCTCTTAAACATAAGTTTTAAATTTTAACGATAATCTCTCTTTCCTCAAGCCAGAGGAGTAGTAATATTGACAATTGATTCCATGTTGCTCTTTAGCTTTTTTCACAGTCCATATTCAGAATCCAACTAAAGAAACATGTGTGAAAAGAAAAGAAAATTAAGTATTATAGTTTATTCTCTAAAAGTGAAAGAAAGAATAGAGGTGCCTGGGTGGCTTGGTCGGTTAAGCGTCTGCCTTCGGCTCAGGTTGATCCCAGGAGCCTGGGATGGAGCCCCACATCTGGCTCCTTGCTCGGTGGGAAGCCTACTGCTTCCCCTGCTTGTGCTGTCTAACAAATAAATCAATAAAATATTTTTTTAAAAAGTATATTTAAAAGTGATAGAATAATTCTTGTTAAATATTATTTAAATGTCCATTTCTTGTATAAATTGAAACAATTTACTAATGCTAGTAATTAAGTTTTGGGAAAGATATCAGGGAGAGTCAGCATATTGTGGAAATGAGTGCCCTGGAAGCCCCAGAATCTACATTTCTGGCCAGGGTTTTTACACTATATGGTAGAGTGACCTGATTCTATATTCTGGTTCTTTGATCTATAAATTGAGGAATGGGTGGCATGATTTCTAAAATTATTTTAAGATCTTAAATCTATAGCTAGGGCATATTTGAAAGCAAACTCATTTCAACTAGACTTTAAGGTCAAAAACTCACTCTTGCATAGTTTAATGCAATACAGTATTTCCTAAAAATATTATGTGCACTCAGAATGTGTACTTGAAAATTTTCTTAAAATTCTGCATTAGAGTAGCATCAAATAGAATCATCTGTGATGAAACTTTTAAGGAAAACAAAATGGATGATTTTAAAAGAGGGATGGGTACTAATGATGAGGTTCTAGCATTTAGCCCAGATCATAAAAAGACAAACAGGAAAGAAGCTAATTTCGTTCAGGATATTCACTTGGCTGCAGCTAATTCTTTGTTAAGAATTAGATTAAGTGGTGGAGTTGTAGCTCTGAAATGATCATGTATTCACCTTGATTGTACCATCTCATTTGCTTTCTATTTGTATAAACAAGGTTTCTTTGCTTCCTCTAATTGCACATTAGAAGTATCAGGCTCTACTGGGAAGCAGAAATCCAAATTCTAATACAAGGTCTACAGAGATGTAATTGCAAAGAATTTAGAAAGCTGCCCAATTCAGATTCCTCAATTCCGTAAAGTAATAAAAAAACTCAAAGCTCGTTGTTTTTTGTTTACATTTGTTTTTCCTCCTGGAAAAGCTAAGTGCATTTAATCAATGCATTTTAAACAGTTATTACTACATCAAAAATCATATTTAATTTTTAAGGCGACTGCAAACCAGTGGTATTATTTAAAACCTCATATTTTTAAAATGTCTAAATGGAAACATTGTATTTAAATTTGTGAGTAAATGAGGTAAAAATATGTTTTAAAAATAAGGTGATTAATAAAACATAAAATAAAATTAATGTGAAAGTGGTATGAAAGCCTGAAGGAGAAAAATTCCTTCTCCATACTTTTTTGAGTTGGCAAAAAAATCTGTTATATTGTTGTTGGGGTGTGTGTGTGTGTGTGTGTGTGTGTGTGTGTGGTTTGTAACATTATTTTCCCAAAGCAAATATTATCACAGAATTTCTAGTGTCTTGTTAGATGGTGCTACCACATAATTGTTTGTAGCTAATATATACAATTTCTAACATAGCAGACTGATGTGAGAAAAATAAAAAGTAATAATTACTGCAAGTCGGGTATCAATCTTTAAATAAGAAACCAGGTTGGAGTTTTAATGTAGTGAGGAATATGAATTCTTGTCTGTTATCATCCTGCTGTATAATTTAACTGTCAATGCATAGTAATAAATGATTGGACCTATGCCAAGCTTTACAGTTAGAGTAACCCTGAAATGGAGCAACTTTTCTAAATACATTTTGTGTATATTTTTATTTTTAGAATATGTGTATTTGCATATAAATGTGCAGTTTATTATCCAGTTTTTGTGTTAGTGATTGTAAAATGAGTTTCAAAAATTTATTTTTCAATGCTTTTGAGAAATATATCTAATATAATCAATTATCTTTTCATTGATAACATATAAGAAATGAACCCATTTAACTCTAGAGCTTTTTTTTTTTTTCCCCATTTACAGTGGATTAAATTCTGGTCAGCAGTAAATTCCTATAAAGACCATTACTGGAACACATGATAATATTTCATGATAGATGTTCAGTATTAACAGTAACTTAGATAACAGTGTGTTCAGTTTTAACATGAAAATTTCTGATTTGCACAACTGCACAATTGAGGTAATGTAAGATAATATTTCTATTTTTAGGAAATCACTGAAGTATTTAAGAATAAATGTGAATGATGGCTGCAACTTAAATTTTAGTAGCTCTAAAAAAGAATACAGACAGGCGCCTGGGTGGCTCAGTCGTTAAGCACCTGCCTTCAGCTCAGGTCATGATCCCGGGGTCCTGATCTTAGGGTCCTGGGATGGAGCCTCGGGCTGGGCTCCTTGCTCAGCGGGGAGCCTGCTTCTCCCTCTCCCACTCCCCCTGCTTGTGTTTCCTCTCTCGCTGTCTCTCTCTCTGTCAAATAAGTAAATAAAATCTTAAAAAAAAGAATACATGCATATACATACATTAGTATATATACATGTGTATACAGAGAGACATTATCTGTGTATACACACAAACATAACTACTTACCATGTCTACTATCTACTATCTATTATTGAGAGAGACACAGAGAAGAGACACTATGATAAAGAGAACTGCACAAAAGTTAGCAGTTGCTGAAAATGCGGTGATAAAAGTGATAAAATTCCATTCAATGTGTTTATTTAGTTTTGAAGTTATGAAAAGTCACATATATATGTGTGTGTGTATATATGTATATATGTTTTTATTCTGGCTAAGGTTTTCAGACAGTGTATGCATAGAGCTAGAAAATCACACTGGAACTCTTTCCCAAGTATAAAGTTTCTTTCCATGAGACAAATATAATCCACACTATCACGGTATTCTCTAACTGCTAAATGTCCCTCATGACAACACTGTGAGTCAAGTATTCTATCCCCTAATCACGTGTACAATCCATGCTTGGAGGTGTAGGTAATTTCCCCAAGTTAATGGATAGCAGAAGTAGACTCGATAGGCAACCGTAGATTTCCGAGTCCTCTTTGTGTGCTTTCCCCACCGTGTGCACAGTATCAAAATTTTACCTCAAACTGTACAATTAAAACATGGCTGAGGTTTGTTCCATTCAACGCATGGGAAAGAATTCTGTTTCATGATGAACGCAGAGGAAATTAAACAGATTTAGATCTTTGTTTAAATACTTCATTCCAGTTTTATTCCCATTGATGTTTTAATTCAAGGACCTAATGTGAAAATTGCCCCTTTGGGTAATAAAGAAGCTAGACAAATTCATGTTACCCTAATTGATGATTTTATTAATGGAGATATATTTGAACTGTTGAACTCTAAATGAAAAATATAAAATAATCACTTCTCCAAAGCCTTTGCTTTGGAGAAAATAATAGTATCAGGGACGACCATTTCCTCCAGTGAAATGTACCTAATTTATGGAGAAAAGCAGCTCTCACTTTTGCTACATAGCAAGATTTTTTTTGGTTTTTTCCTTGACTCTGACTCATTCAGCAGATCTTGACAGAGCTATGAAGGAGTTTTATTAAGGGGTTGGGCAATAAAGATTCAATAGAACTCTTGAGACATGATGATTTTTTTTCTGATGTGGAAGGATGTCTTCTTTCTTAGAGACTGGGACCAGCTGGGATTATCCTATTTGCTGCCTTAGCATTACCTCCAAGACAAGCATAAACTAAAATGAAAGATTGGTGAGGATTGCTGTATTTTGACCAGAATAAGAACGTTTGTTTTATTATAAGTGATTTCTTATCATGTTCTTTTAGTCAGAATTGTAAATTCTATTGAATTTAAATAGATATCTATAATACATCAACTTTCTACACATGTACTACAGAAACAAACATGTAACTTTTTGCATTAAAATCACAGGCTAAAATTACACATGCAAACCGATTATACAGATATGCTATACTTGCCCCATCTCTGTGGTTCAGAATACCTGACTGATGGACATAAACCCAAGGGCAGTGCCAATTAGAATATATCTATATATATACATACACATACACACACATATATGTGTATGTATATATATACACACACATATATTTATATATTTGTTTATTTATTTATTTATTTATCAAGGACTTCCTAACTCTTCATTAACTCACAAATAAACAGAATCATGAAATAGGTGCATGCTCCCTTAGGAGGTTTCTTGCAGTAAAGGAGTTTCCAAAACATCACTTATTGCTGTATTTATGTTGTTTACTTGTCTGTATCTAGTCTTTTTTAAAACCTAATTTGGGTCTCAGGAGTGTAAAGAAACTTGACTTATCAGCTCTTGAAATTCATTATGGAGACAAAGAATGTAATTTAGTGTTTTTAAAAAAAAACAAAAAAGAAAATTATATTTTGGATGTGGGGGGAAAAAAAAACATTCACAGAAAGCAAATAAGCAAGGATTTTCTAATCCAGATAGGAGATTCTGGAAATTTCCCAGGTGTTTTAAATTCTTGTTAGAAGTTTTAAAATTTTATCCAGTAAGCTCTGATACTAAAGATTTCTATTCAAATGACCCCCCAAATATGATCAAGATTTTAGGGGATAGAGCCTTAATCTTTTTCAAGTAAAGTAAAACAGTGTAGAGTGAATAAAAGTGTGATTTCATATTTAGAAACAACATTTATACAAATGTCCAAGCATCAGCAATGTTCTCATCGAATATCTCTATAGGCAGGTAAAGCAATTTGGATTTTTCCATTTTTTAAATGAGGAGGAAAACCCACTGAGGCTCAAAGTTGCAATGATTCAGTATTTCATTTATTTATTTTATTTTATTTATTTGACAGAGACACAGCGAGAGAGGGAACAGAAGCAGGGGGAGAGGGAGAGGAGGAAGCAGGCTTCCCGCTGAGCAGGGAGCCCGATGCGGGGCTGGATCCCAGGACCTTGGGATCATGACCTGAGCCGAAGGCAGAGGCTTAACGACTGAGCCACCCAGGAGCCCCCAGAGTGTTTCATTTATTCAGTTATTTGAAAACACACCATACAACCTAGTGGGGCAAATGCAAAAAGGAGTAACAGATGGTGCCTTTCCTGAAGGTATAAATCGTGGACCAGGGACTAGAGTTGAGATTATCCACACTAATCCAGGTTCATTCTTCCACAGTCACACATCCCTGTTTTCACTAAGTGGAATCTACTATGCTTCTCAACTGAGATTCTATTTATTGAAATTTTATTTTCTGAAATTTATTTTTGAGATTTTGTCAACATTACAGGAATATGGGATGAACTTATTCTATTACTTTTGAATCTAAAATGATTTCTCCATTGCTTCTATACTTATAACTATCTATTCTTATGTTAACCCAAAGTGCATGGTGCTATTTCTTTGCCTCCCTCTGAAGCTCTTATTCATTTAAAGTTTGGTACTGAGTGGAAAGAAATATGTTGTCTCTCGTATTCTGGATGATTGCATTTCTGACTATGGCAGTTGAAGACAAGGTTAGCTCTTTTGGTAGCTACCTCCAATTCAGTCCTACTCTGAACTAAAACATTCCATGTGTGTATAAATGCATGAGTACATGTAAGTTGTATCTCTTCATATGTATTATGCAATTTTATAAATTTTAGGTGGGCACATGACACTGCCCAGTAATTATCCAGCATTTTTGGGCTATCTCCTTCTCTCTTGACAACTGTGTCACAACTTAATTTATTTGTATGAAATCTCTAATTCTTTCTTCTCCATTCTCATTTTTAGCTGCTTATTACCTTACTATTTTGTTGTGGAAATTAAATCCATCGTGATAGATGAATATGTCCCGCCACTTACCTCCATCTATGTCCAATTCTTCTGTTTTCTCTCTAATTTCTCTAGCTGAACTTTCTGAGCTCTCATCTGAGGCTGACTTTGCCATGTATGTTTAAGAAGCCAACATTTCCATACTCAAGGACATTGTTTTAACATTTTCCTTTTTTCTCAATATTATTTTCCATTTGTGCTGAATGACTTCAACATGTTTACATGCTATTATTCACTTATTTACAAAATAAAATGAACTAAAGTTGAAATAAAATAAAACAAAAAAATTTTTATGCCCCTATCAGATGCCATTAGATTTCTTCCAGCTCTGCAGGAAAACACCCAAAACAGCTGCTTTTACGTATTACATTTAGTTTCTCTACTCTCATGTTTTTTTTTTAAACTTAAAAAAATTATTAATTATTTGAAAGAGAGAGAGCGTGCACGAGTGCAGGCGTGCAAGCAGGGAGAGGGACAGTGGGAGAGAATCTCAAGCAAACTCCCCACTGAATGCAGAACTCGACCCAGGGCTCCGTCATGACCTGAGCCAAAATCAAGAGTTAGATGCTTAACTGACTAAGCTACTCAGATGCCCCTGATGTTTTTCTTTCATGGCTTTCCATCTACTTTCTTCTCCCCAATCCACTGAAATGTTCCCGTAATGTCTATCATGGTTCTTCACCACCTGCTGTTATCAGTTCTCAATATTCATCCCATCTTGACCAGTGAAATGTAGGCCACCTCTCATACAGACTGCCAGTCTTCACTTAGCTTCTAGATCACCACAGCGTCTTGATTTCACTTCTCACTTTCTGATGTTGTAGTGTCTTAGGACTTGGGCCTTGGTCCTCTTTTCTATATACACCTTCCTTCACTGGTGATGTCATCCAGTCTCCAGGGTTTAAATACCATCTGAACTATACGATTCCTTACAAAGTATATAAGAATAAATTATATTCTTATTATATATGTATGTATATAGCTCATATGTAGTAAGTAATATATATTTTGTTAATATATATGTATGTGTGTATGTATGCATGTATGTGTGTATATATATATATATATATCTCCCCAGCCAAAGTATGTACCCTGAACTTGATCCCCATGCATTCAATAGCTTACATATGTTTTCACTGAGGTGTTAAAGAGACAGTTCAAAATATGTATACAGTAGACGAAACAATGACCCCCAAAATGTCTACATCTTAATCCCCACAATCTGTGGTTATGTTACTTTATATAGCAAAAGGGATTTTGCAGATGAGAAAAGCTAAGGACATTGATGGGGAGATTATTCTGGAATATTTGTTTATTTATTTTAAAGATTTTTATTTATTTGACAGAGAGAGAGAGAGATCTCAAGTAAGCAGAGAGGCAGGCAGAGAGAGAGGGGAGAATCAGGCTCCCTGCTGAGCAGAGAGTGCGATGCGGGCCTCCATTCCAGGACCCTGAGATCATGACCTGAACCAAAGGCAGAGGCTTAACCCCAGCGCCCTATTCTGGATTATTTAGATGGGCTCTATATTAAGTCATATGGGTGCTTAAAAGGGAAGACTGTTTCCAAGCCTCATGGAGGTGTGACTACTGATGAACAATCAGAGACGGAACTTAGTTGAATTTGAAACTAGAAGAAGGGGGCCACAAACCAAAGGATGGAAGTACCCTTTAAAAGTTTGGGGCTAACCGAACATAATAAAAATTTTATGACTAAAATAAAGTATATATATATATATATATATATATATATATATGCACACATACGCATATATATGTGTATGTATGTATATATATAATGAATATAAAATTGAAAATTAAAAATAGAAGTTGGAAAAGGCTAGAAAATGAACTTTGCCTTAGAGCCTCAAAAAAAGAAAAGCAGACCTACTGACACCTTGACTTCATCTCAGTTAGTTTTGAAGGTCTTTTCCCCTCCATAACTCAAAGATAATTTTATAGCATAAGTCATGAAGTTTGTGGTGATTTTTTATGAGAGATTTCAAATACGAATACAATATATAAAATTAAAACATTACCTACAAATTTCTACTAGAATCAGTGACAGGTAAGATGACTCATTTGCAAGTCCTGTCACTACTCTGAAAAATTAGGTTTTATGTTTATTCTTTTCAGACCATGAAATTTGAATTTATTTGAAGAAGGTAAGTTCTCTTTCAGTTTCTGAGCCATTATGAGTCTTCATTTTTTATTTTTCTAATTTGTAAGTGAGAAATGCTCCTCAGAATTATGTTTAATCAATCTAGATGACATTGCACTTGAAGGACAAGTTAAGAGAAAAATTGTACATATTATTTCTTGCTTTTTTCAACAAATATTGTTACTTTGTGTATTCAAAATATTATTTTATTTCTTCCTTATCTTTTATTTGCTTTATTTTGAATGAACTTAAGTTTGCACTTTAAGAAATTCTGTTATAAGGCATTATGGACTAAATTTAGATTTATAATTTGTTGGTGATAACTGGCAAAAGTATTTCCCTATCAACTTAGTTTAAAAATATGGACTAGCTAACTAATAATACTGTGAACAAGAGAGTAATAAAAATTCATGTATCTGTAGTAATTAACTGGAGGCCCCAGAGGGATTCAGTAGTAAGTGATATAAAATTGTGTAACAGAAGACCCAAAGATTTCTATTGTTTACTATAGTAAACTATTAATATTTGCTGTTATCTAAGTTTCACTTATATATAGTAAAAAAATACATAAACTCTAAGTGAGGCGTCTTAACTGTTAAATAGATAAAAACTCCATATGATATGGAGCTTCTCTATCCCTGAAAGTACCCGAAATGGCCATGTCCACTCAATACTTGCACACATCTCTCCACTCCGTCTAATCATTATTCTGAGTCTGTTCTTAGTTTTTAAAATGTTGTGGGAATGGAATCCTAAGTACAACATTTTTCTGTCTGGCACTTTTACTTAATAGTTTAATCTATACTTTTTTCATCTAGAAATAGCTTATGTGATTGCTATATATGACAGAAAATGTATTCACTTTACTGTTAATGGACACTTCTGGTTATTTCTAGTTTTGTCTATTGTAAATAAAACTTCTATGAACATTTGTATGTATTTTGTGGGGAGTGCATATATGCACTGAATTCTCTTGGGTTTATTTTAGGAATAGAATTGCTCGGTCATAAGGTAGGCTTATGGTTAACTTTGATAGATAAAGCCAAACATTTTCTTGAAGTGATTTTTTTTTTACCACTTTACACTTCTATTAGTAATGTGTCCAAGTTCCAGTTATTCACACATTTCCTAATATTTGATATTGAAACTCTTTCTTTAAAAAATTAATATCAGCTACTCTTATAATATTTCTTGTGTTTTTAATTTGTATTTTCCTGATGATTCAGTGATGTTGGGCATATTTTTATATGCTAGCACATTGACCACTTGGAAATTTCTTTTCTGCATTTCCCATTCATGTGTTTCATACATTTTTAAAACAGGTGGCTCATCTTGAATATACTTTTAAAAAGAAGTATCTAATTTGAACTCAGTTTTTTCCTTCCAAATATCAAGAGTTTATTAGAATAACTACTTTTATTTTAGTTTAAAATTATGAAGAACAGGGGTGCCTGGGTGGCTCAGTGGGTTAAACCCTCTGCCTTCAGCTCAGGTCATGATCTCAAGGTCCTGGGATCGAGCCCCGCATCAGGCTCTCTGCTCAGCGGGGAGCCTGCTTCCTCCTCTCTCTCTGCCTGCCTCTCTGCCTACTTGTGATCTCTCTCTCTCTGTCAAATAAATAAATAAAATCTTTTAAAAAATATTTTAAAAATTATGCAGAACAAATTCAGAGAACATAGGAGTTGGATTAATACTCTAAAACTCTTAAAAAATAAATATATTTTTAAAAGATTTTATTTTTTATTTGCCAGAGAGAGAGAGAGAGAGAACACAAGCAAGGGGAGCAGTAGGCAGAGATAGAGGGAGAAGCAGACTCCCCACTGAGCAGGGAGCCCAATGCGTGGGACTCAACCCCAGGACCCTGGGATCATGACCTGAGCCAAAGGCAGATGCCTAGTCAACTGAGCCATCCAGATGCCCCAAAACATAGAAAAAAACCACATATACATACATATACATATTTATATCAACAGAGGCGTGAATACTAAGCTCCAACATATAGGACAAATAAATTCGACTGGCTTTTGTTGAAGTCTGAGGTGATACTGATCAGTGTTTGCTTGACCTCTCCTCCATAAGTATTACTTGAGAAATTTCCAAAGCACTGTTCCGTGTCTTGGTGATTGCTGTATTCATCATCACTACAATGTCATGTATAAAAGTAATTAAGTATAATTAGGTCATACACAAAAAACATGGTTAGATTTATTTAAGATTCTGGTTCCCATATGTAGAGCATCCTCAGGGACTTCTGTGTGGCTGAAGGAAGGGGATTGTGAGATGAGAGATGATACTGAGCATAAATAAAGGCAAATGACAGATCATGTAGGTCATGTAACCCAGGGTAAGGACTTCCAGTGCAATTCCTCAGTCAAAAATGCAAGAATAATTTCAAACATTAGTTCATTCTTTTTTTTTTTAATTTTATTTTTATTCTTTGTCCAAGGGGTACAGGTCTGTGAATCATCAGGCTTATATCTTTCACAGCATTCACCAAAGCACAAACCCTCCCCAATGTCCATAACACATCCACCCTATCCCTACCCTCTTGACAGATGGAGTAACATATACAAAGACAAAATGGATCTTCTTTGTTTGGAGAAATGCAGGTAATTCAGTATGGCAAGGTATTAGTGGAGTATAGAAGGTGGATTGTAAGTGAAGTAATTATGTGTTAAATAATGAATGTTTTGAATAAGCTAGCTATTCTAGGTGCCTTTAAATATTTTCAGAGGTGAGAGGAGTATAAAGAAGGACCATTGAAAGGTTTTGTAAGGATGTGACCATCTGTACATTGCATTTTAGAATGATCAACCTGGCAAGGTTTGGATCACAGCAGATCTGGACATAGGGATATTGGCGAGGAAGATACCACTAGCATCTAAAGAGGAAGTAATATTGAATTATACACAGTGTTCTCAGGATGGAAAAAAAACCTAAACAAATTGTGGTATATTTGTGAGTTAAAATTGTCTAAAGATAATGAATGGTTGGTTGGTTGGATAAAGTCAACTGACAAAGAGTTAATCATGATGCTAGTAAATGAAGACAAAGACTTTTTGGCAAGACAAGGGGAAATTAGAGAGGATTAGTTAATTTTTACAAGATTTCAAGAGAAATTGCTTATTAGGAAATTGAATATTATAATCTGGAGCTTAGAAAAGAAGTACTGGATGGAAATAAAAGCTTAGAAATAATGCATTAGTGATATTTCAAACCACAAAAAAATTGACAAATGTATCCAAGAGAGATTGCGTGTATTTATATATGTATTTAATATGTAATAACAAATATGGTGAGAATAAATTTAGCATGTTAATGAAAAAGCAAGATCAGAATGGAATACAGGGAGTTAAGTGAGCCGAAAAAGCCCAGGTAGTTTAAAATATTGCCTGATCACACAGCTATATGTAGACCATGGTATAGAGCTGGGATTTTATCCACAGAATGTTATGGAAGCTATTGAAAGGTTAGAAGCAGTGTTATGACAGTATCTAATTTGCATTTTTAAACAGTTATTCTGGCTCTGGCTGCTTTGTAGAACATTGGAGGCAGTGGGCTGCCTTACGGACGTCAGGCATGTTAGGAAAAGTATTGCTCTAGCTGAGGTGAGGGACGACAGTGGAAGACAAAAGCGTTAGTGCTGGATTGATATGAAATTCTGGACTTATTGTAAAGGTAGTGCTAGTAGGACTTGTTGATAGACCTACCAGCATTTATGAATTCTGGGGGTGAATTTGGGGTTTTTTACTTTTTACTCAGAGTTACGACATGAATTACAGTTGCACTGGGGGGCCTTAAGAAGAGCAGGATTGTTGAAGGTGGTATAATTAAGAATTTAAGTTTTAAATTCCTATTTTTCACACCAGCGAAGATGTAGAAAAGTAGTTGAGTATATACAAATTTGGAACCTAATGAAGAGCTGTAGGCTGGTGATATTAATTAGAGACTATATTTAGGAGTTATTTAAAGCCATGGGTCTGGGCAAGGTGACCCAGGTAATGAATATGTATAGAGATGAGAATAGCCATGCATAGCTCTGGTGAAGAGAATAATGATGATGATGGCAATGCTATTTATTATTTATAAGCCACAGGAAAAAAAAATTTACCAATCCGAGAGAGTATACCATTCTCTCTAATATCTATAAGGAAGCTCTCTTTTCTGAGTATTTGTGGGTTTCCAGGAAGTGATTGTAATACAACATGTTTAGTGTCTCCCTGATAAAATTTCCATCTAATATTTGCTTCCACTTTACTTTCATCGGGGGAGGGGCACATGGAGCCATTCAGCCCCCTCCCCCTGACCACTTCTATCATGAGTAACATCAGTCTTAATGCTCTCACATACAGAATTTTCTAGGTAGTGCTCAGGAAGATTCAAATTTCTCATTGGTTATTCTGCAGATGATTGTCTTTTACTATCTGACCTCCTCAGAATTTCTTTTCTCACCCGAAGCAGTTTATCTAATTACTTCTTGCAAGCACATACATTTTTGAGGAATGTTTGTGTGTTTTCAGACATATATTTTGACTAAATATAAATGTGATTTTCATTCTAATTTGTACTCGTGAAATCCTATATTTGGTATAGCTGTGTGATTGACATACGGAGTTTAAAAATTAAATCTAATAAAATGTAATTTCAGCTACATTCATTAATGCATCTGAGGAGTTACTGCAAGATGAAATTATAGAAAATGGTGAGGGAAGAAGTAAGAGGCGGGGCAGATTTTATAGAATTACTTGGGCGTTGATCTAAAATGCAGCTACTCAAAATACTGTCTCATAATTCAAGAACCAGTTGTAGGATGTATAATTCAGTTTGACTGATAGTTCTGGTGATATGCCTCACTTACTCTTTGATAACAGTGAGCTCAAGAATATCAAGAAGGAGGCTCCCTTTTTAATATATCATATGTAATTTTAACTCTGGAAAACACTGGTGTTGATTACCATCGTACTGTTGGATGTTATTATTATATCATCTCTTAAGTGCAGAGCAGGAGACCATTTACATAATGAACCTATTCATCTACTCACTCTAAATCCTCCCCGTATTGTTACATTGTTACCGTCTTATCTCAGAATATCTCTTCCATCCTGTCTTTATTACCTTGGCCATACTTCACGTTTTAAATTTTCTGTATTTCATGGTGTCTATATATATGAATTTCATCCTGGGAGTATTCAGCAATCATTCGGAGCCTAGATTTTAATCATCTGCCATGTTCGGACTATATCTTCCCTTGACTGTTGTAGCTCTACTTGATTGTTAGTTTTTAAATTCTCATTGCTATGGACTGAAGTTTGTGTCCCCCAAAATGTATAGGTTGAAACCCAACCCCCAATGTGATCATACGCAGAGTGAGGACTTCGGGGGGGTGATTAGGTCCTTGGGGGTGGAGGCCTCACGGTGGGATTCCTGCCCTTACAAGAAGAGACAGTAGAAAGCTTGCTGCTGTTCTTTCTTTCCACCACATGAGGGTACAAAGAGAAACCAGAAAGCAGGTCCTCACCAGACATTGGATCTGCTGGTGCTTTGATCTTGGACTTTCCGGATACCGTAATTGTGAGAAATAAATGTTTGTTGTTTAAGCCACCCAGTTATTTGTATTTTGTTATAGCGGCCCAGACTAACACACTGATCCTTCAGTGTCAGAGAAGGAACTTCCCCATGATCTTCAAAACTTGGAACTTCGACCTTAGAGAGATTTATCCCTTCATAATTTTTAAGTTTTTTTTTAAGATGTCACATACCATATGATTCATTTCAAAAGTGTATGTGTAACACTTACAAGTATACACTCAATGGTGCTTAGTATATTCACAAAGTTGTGCATCTGTGATCACAGTCAGTTTTAGAACATTTTATTTGCTCCCAAAAGGAACCCTGTACCACATTGCCATTGGGTATTTTAATAGGAGAAAACTAAAGCAGAGAAGGAATAACAGAAGTGTGGGTTTCGAGTGGGGAAAAGCAGTATGCATATATAGAGAGAGTTGTCAGGGAAGGCTGAGAAGGCAACATTTAAGTCAAGACCTGAAGGAGTTAAGCTAGTAGTGACTTTTACTTAGAGGGAGATGGCTTTCAAAGCCCTCCTCCATCATCTTTTAAAACTATTTTGGGTGTGGGGGCACAAGAGGATATAAAGGAACTAAGTCTCTCTCTTGCTACTCTGAGAGAGGTGTCTTACAATTGGAGTTTTCTGCCTTAGAAAGACTTGTCTGATGATAACTATGGAAGTCCACTAAATTAAATATCAATTGTAATAATAATAAAAACACGCACTGTGGTTATTGGCAGTGATCTCTCCTCACCTGTCCTATTCGGATAGGCCGCCGTCACAATGCTGGTTCTGCTTGTAAGCTACTTGCAGTGACTGATAAGAACCCGCCATTTCCCTTCTCCGTGACTTCCGGTATCAGTGTTGTCAAGGAGCTCTGTGATGGGAAGCATGCGGGGAGGGATGGTTCCTTATCTCAGATCACCTCATACTTGTTGTCTGTCTCTCGTGAATGGAGGCCACAAGATGAGAGAGGTAAACAGGCACAATCGCCCTCCTAGTCAGCACCATGCTTAATGAGCCGAGCGAGTATCCCCTTGCCTTTAACTTCTAAATGCCTGTAGCAATTATGCTATCTTTGTAATGATTCTTTTGCACATGTATACGTATGATTTTGTGTGCCAAGAACATTTCTAAAGGAGTAAGGAACTGATAAGCAGCTGCCCCTATAAATGGCACTATGATTATTAAATAGGCAGTTTAGATGTCTCTAATAATCCTGGGGACTGCTTTATTGTTTGTTTATACAATGCCATCACAACATTTGCATTCAAAAACTAGGTATTGCTATGTATACCTAATAACAACGATAACAAAAATTTAATAGAACAACCATATACCCAGTACCAAGCCTAAGACAAAATGTAAACCCTTCCTTGGAAGGCCCCTGGGTGTCCTTTCACAATGACTTCATTTTCCTGTCCCCTCTCAGTGGTAACCACTAATCCTGAATGTGTTATGAATCATTTCCTAGCATTTCTTTACAATGTTTACATGAAGGTGTGAACATCACTAAGCAATATATTCTTTTACTTTTTACTTTTAGTTTTTAATGTTTGTATACGTGGATGCATACTCAAAGTATTCTTTTATGATTTAATTTTATACACATCGTCTTGATATTTACCTGTTATATCGATGCACACACATGTATGTGTATACATATGCACTAAAATAGACTGGATGAATATAAATACAGGGTTTATATTTTGCAGGTGTGTATATATAACTTTTATTTATACATTAAAACAGTACCACAATAAATATGCATGCACGTTCCTGGTGAGAAGTGAGGTTCTCTTGGAGTCGATGTCTGGATTTTATCATATGGTTCCTCTTCAGTTTGATTAGGTCATGCCAAAAATTGTTTTCCAGGGTGATTATAGCAAACTTGTACCATCATCAATTCATGAGACATATACTCTATAGTTTGGCATTGTCATATTGTTTTCAAATAAACTTAAGTTATTTTTTTAAATTCTGTTTGTTTAAGGAAGATAATAACCCATTATGCAGTCAAATGTCAAACTACCTAAATGCCATATGGTAGCTCTTATCTGTGAGATCGTAAGTTTTCACAGTGCTAATGACAGAGATAAAACTCAACTCTGTTTTCCCTCTATTCATTACTTTTTTTTTCTGCTGCCCTATTTGGATTATTATATAAAGAACTACGAGTTTCTTTACTCTCCTACTCTCACATGTGCGGCAACACAATGCATGGAGAGAAAATTGTCTTTGGCGAAGGAAACATCCATCTGCGTCAGAGTTCTCCCACCCTTGGGCAATCACCTAACCTTTCATTGACTCAGCCAGTTCATCTATAAAGGGAAAGTAACAGAGCCTATTCATAATAATGGTTGTTGTAAATACTGGAAATATTATATTCACAAGCCGGGCAGAGTGCCTGATACATTTCCAGCAGTTAATAAAAAGTAGTTAACATTTTTATTATGAGGAATTCATGTCGAAGACCTTAGTCCTCATTTTACTTTTTAGGATCTTTGACAGTCTCTTTTTTCCTTGCCCTTCATTGTCTGGTTTTATTTTATCCTCCTACAAAGAGCTTCACAATTGGGTAAATTTTCCACTTTATTTATTCTAAAGATTTCATTTACTTATTTGAGAGAGGGAGAGAGCACGTGAACCTTGGGGTGAGGGGAAGGGGGGAGGAGGGCAAGGGAGAGGGAGAAGCAGATTCCCTACTGAGCAGAGCTGAATTCCGGGACCCTGGGATCATAACCTGAGGAGAAGGCAGATGCTTAACTCACTGAGCCACCCGGGCGCCCCAGTTTTCCATTTTAGAGATTAAAAATATATTTTCATAATTGGCCTTCCTTTGAACTATGTATATGCAGCCTGACTCCCAATATTTTCACTTTTTCTCTTTCTGATTCATAGATTTTTTTTCTTTTGTTAAGCTCGAGTAATTGACAGAGAAAGGAGTTCTCATTTTAAAATGAGAAAAATATCAGGGATACATTATGTAATTCTGGGAAGGGTAAAAGATAGT
This sequence comes from Ailurus styani, assembly GCA_002007465.1. Taxonomy (NCBI): domain Eukaryota; kingdom Metazoa; phylum Chordata; class Mammalia; order Carnivora; family Ailuridae; genus Ailurus; species Ailurus styani. The sequence goes on along the minus strand of LNAC01000038.1, from coordinate 3,442,581 downwards.
TGTCAGAACTGCTCCTTTTACACTGCATAAACGGCAGACCATACATTGAAATGGTAGATAAGATAGGCCCCTTCAGAAGAATTCCACTTAAAAACCTGACTCTGAAAACATTGACCATTGTGTTGGGTCAAAATCATACAGTCTGGCATGTATCAGCATGAAAAGAAATCAGACTTCAGGTTTTAGTTACACCTGAGCATGTCTGAAAAACTAGTAGGAAGAGTTGTAAAAAGGGATTGGTAGGGGCCCAAGATCATATAGCCATATTTTCCTAAACCCACAACAGTGACCTCAAGAGAGCATCCAACCCTACTCAATGGGGCAGAATGGAGTTTCCAAGAGATGACAGTGTACGTTGTCAAGTAGCAGAGCTGACCAAAAAATGTTGAAGAAATGTATACTCAATCTGTGCAAAGTCCCTGTAGGAGATATTGCTGTGTAGTCTTGAGGATATTAGACCTCTACTCCATGAATCAGTAGGACTGAGCGTGGTGGTGGAAAAGCAGCTGAGATCACTGGGTGAAGAATTATGATATTTGAGTTAGACATGCCTTAGTTGGTAATGCCCAGAAGCACCTGGAGGACAGTATCAGGCCTTCTAAGGGACCAGAATTTCTAAGCAGCAAGTGGATGCAATGAGCTACTTAAATTTCACTTTTGAAAATAACTGCATTTATATACATAATGGAGTCTAGGAAAATTTGTGTTAACCTGGACAATAAAGATTAGTGGAGGGCGCCTGGGTGGCTCAGTGGGTTAAAGCCTCTGCTTTCGGCTCAGGTCATGATCTCAGGGTCCTGGGATCGAGGCCCGCATCGGGCTCTCT
>LNAC01000038.1:3361864-3441097 GCA_002007465.1 Ailurus styani | reverse complement strand
TTTTTTTTTTTTAAAGATTTTATTTATTTATTTCACAGAGGGAGAGAGATCACAAGGAGGCAGAGAGGCAGGCAGAGAGAGAGAGGGGGAAGCAGGCTCCCCGCTGAGCAGGGAGCCCGATGCGGGCCTCGATCCCAGGACCCTGGGATCATGACCTGAGCCGAAAGCAGAGGCTTTAACCCACTGAGCCACCCAGGCGCCCTCATGAACTTTTTAAAAGACATACTGCTAATGAGCAACATTAAAATAACCTGTGTATACCTTGGCTTTATGTTACTGCTATAGAAATGAAACATTCGAGTAGGTCAACTGATATTATTTATTTTCTCCTTTCCTGACAGTTTGACTTTTTTTTAGATATCAGTTTATTTGAGAGAGAGAGAGTAGGGAGAAGGTTAGAAAGAGAGGGTGAGGGAGAGGGCAGAGGGAGAGCCCCAACATGGGGCTCCATCCCAGGACCTTGGAGATCATGACCTGGGTGGAAGGTAATGCCCAAGCCACTGAGCCACCCAGATATCCCAGTTTGACTTTAAAAAAAAAAAAAATGTTGGCCAAAATATGCCATTGCTTCTTTTACAGGACTTATGTTAAGGTGCTGACGTCTTTCTTCCCTTTTATTTCATGTCCCTTGGTTATGGCTTCCATTTCCACACAAATGCATGATTCCCATGTATCTGCAGGATTCTTGCACAGGAAGTTCTCAGGCAGCTACCCCTCCCCTCCCACTTCCTCTCTCTGAATTTATCTCTCCCCCAATTAAATCTTGGTTATCACATGCCTTAATCCCTTAAGGCATCCCTCGTCTTCCCTGACCCCAAATGACAATGTCCTTGAGGTGACAATGGTATCTCTTAAACATAAGTTTTAAATTTTAACGATAATCTCTCTTTCCTCAAGCCAGAGGAGTAGTAATATTGACAATTGATTCCATGTTGCTCTTTAGCTTTTTTCACAGTCCATATTCAGAATCCAACTAAAGAAACATGTGTGAAAAGAAAAGAAAATTAAGTATTATAGTTTATTCTCTAAAAGTGAAAGAAAGAATAGAGGTGCCTGGGTGGCTTGGTCGGTTAAGCGTCTGCCTTCGGCTCAGGTTGATCCCAGGAGCCTGGGATGGAGCCCCACATCTGGCTCCTTGCTCGGTGGGAAGCCTACTGCTTCCCCTGCTTGTGCTGTCTAACAAATAAATCAATAAAATATTTTTTTAAAAAGTATATTTAAAAGTGATAGAATAATTCTTGTTAAATATTATTTAAATGTCCATTTCTTGTATAAATTGAAACAATTTACTAATGCTAGTAATTAAGTTTTGGGAAAGATATCAGGGAGAGTCAGCATATTGTGGAAATGAGTGCCCTGGAAGCCCCAGAATCTACATTTCTGGCCAGGGTTTTTACACTATATGGTAGAGTGACCTGATTCTATATTCTGGTTCTTTGATCTATAAATTGAGGAATGGGTGGCATGATTTCTAAAATTATTTTAAGATCTTAAATCTATAGCTAGGGCATATTTGAAAGCAAACTCATTTCAACTAGACTTTAAGGTCAAAAACTCACTCTTGCATAGTTTAATGCAATACAGTATTTCCTAAAAATATTATGTGCACTCAGAATGTGTACTTGAAAATTTTCTTAAAATTCTGCATTAGAGTAGCATCAAATAGAATCATCTGTGATGAAACTTTTAAGGAAAACAAAATGGATGATTTTAAAAGAGGGATGGGTACTAATGATGAGGTTCTAGCATTTAGCCCAGATCATAAAAAGACAAACAGGAAAGAAGCTAATTTCGTTCAGGATATTCACTTGGCTGCAGCTAATTCTTTGTTAAGAATTAGATTAAGTGGTGGAGTTGTAGCTCTGAAATGATCATGTATTCACCTTGATTGTACCATCTCATTTGCTTTCTATTTGTATAAACAAGGTTTCTTTGCTTCCTCTAATTGCACATTAGAAGTATCAGGCTCTACTGGGAAGCAGAAATCCAAATTCTAATACAAGGTCTACAGAGATGTAATTGCAAAGAATTTAGAAAGCTGCCCAATTCAGATTCCTCAATTCCGTAAAGTAATAAAAAAACTCAAAGCTCGTTGTTTTTTGTTTACATTTGTTTTTCCTCCTGGAAAAGCTAAGTGCATTTAATCAATGCATTTTAAACAGTTATTACTACATCAAAAATCATATTTAATTTTTAAGGCGACTGCAAACCAGTGGTATTATTTAAAACCTCATATTTTTAAAATGTCTAAATGGAAACATTGTATTTAAATTTGTGAGTAAATGAGGTAAAAATATGTTTTAAAAATAAGGTGATTAATAAAACATAAAATAAAATTAATGTGAAAGTGGTATGAAAGCCTGAAGGAGAAAAATTCCTTCTCCATACTTTTTTGAGTTGGCAAAAAAATCTGTTATATTGTTGTTGGGGTGTGTGTGTGTGTGTGTGTGTGTGTGTGTGTGGTTTGTAACATTATTTTCCCAAAGCAAATATTATCACAGAATTTCTAGTGTCTTGTTAGATGGTGCTACCACATAATTGTTTGTAGCTAATATATACAATTTCTAACATAGCAGACTGATGTGAGAAAAATAAAAAGTAATAATTACTGCAAGTCGGGTATCAATCTTTAAATAAGAAACCAGGTTGGAGTTTTAATGTAGTGAGGAATATGAATTCTTGTCTGTTATCATCCTGCTGTATAATTTAACTGTCAATGCATAGTAATAAATGATTGGACCTATGCCAAGCTTTACAGTTAGAGTAACCCTGAAATGGAGCAACTTTTCTAAATACATTTTGTGTATATTTTTATTTTTAGAATATGTGTATTTGCATATAAATGTGCAGTTTATTATCCAGTTTTTGTGTTAGTGATTGTAAAATGAGTTTCAAAAATTTATTTTTCAATGCTTTTGAGAAATATATCTAATATAATCAATTATCTTTTCATTGATAACATATAAGAAATGAACCCATTTAACTCTAGAGCTTTTTTTTTTTTTCCCCATTTACAGTGGATTAAATTCTGGTCAGCAGTAAATTCCTATAAAGACCATTACTGGAACACATGATAATATTTCATGATAGATGTTCAGTATTAACAGTAACTTAGATAACAGTGTGTTCAGTTTTAACATGAAAATTTCTGATTTGCACAACTGCACAATTGAGGTAATGTAAGATAATATTTCTATTTTTAGGAAATCACTGAAGTATTTAAGAATAAATGTGAATGATGGCTGCAACTTAAATTTTAGTAGCTCTAAAAAAGAATACAGACAGGCGCCTGGGTGGCTCAGTCGTTAAGCACCTGCCTTCAGCTCAGGTCATGATCCCGGGGTCCTGATCTTAGGGTCCTGGGATGGAGCCTCGGGCTGGGCTCCTTGCTCAGCGGGGAGCCTGCTTCTCCCTCTCCCACTCCCCCTGCTTGTGTTTCCTCTCTCGCTGTCTCTCTCTCTGTCAAATAAGTAAATAAAATCTTAAAAAAAAGAATACATGCATATACATACATTAGTATATATACATGTGTATACAGAGAGACATTATCTGTGTATACACACAAACATAACTACTTACCATGTCTACTATCTACTATCTATTATTGAGAGAGACACAGAGAAGAGACACTATGATAAAGAGAACTGCACAAAAGTTAGCAGTTGCTGAAAATGCGGTGATAAAAGTGATAAAATTCCATTCAATGTGTTTATTTAGTTTTGAAGTTATGAAAAGTCACATATATATGTGTGTGTGTATATATGTATATATGTTTTTATTCTGGCTAAGGTTTTCAGACAGTGTATGCATAGAGCTAGAAAATCACACTGGAACTCTTTCCCAAGTATAAAGTTTCTTTCCATGAGACAAATATAATCCACACTATCACGGTATTCTCTAACTGCTAAATGTCCCTCATGACAACACTGTGAGTCAAGTATTCTATCCCCTAATCACGTGTACAATCCATGCTTGGAGGTGTAGGTAATTTCCCCAAGTTAATGGATAGCAGAAGTAGACTCGATAGGCAACCGTAGATTTCCGAGTCCTCTTTGTGTGCTTTCCCCACCGTGTGCACAGTATCAAAATTTTACCTCAAACTGTACAATTAAAACATGGCTGAGGTTTGTTCCATTCAACGCATGGGAAAGAATTCTGTTTCATGATGAACGCAGAGGAAATTAAACAGATTTAGATCTTTGTTTAAATACTTCATTCCAGTTTTATTCCCATTGATGTTTTAATTCAAGGACCTAATGTGAAAATTGCCCCTTTGGGTAATAAAGAAGCTAGACAAATTCATGTTACCCTAATTGATGATTTTATTAATGGAGATATATTTGAACTGTTGAACTCTAAATGAAAAATATAAAATAATCACTTCTCCAAAGCCTTTGCTTTGGAGAAAATAATAGTATCAGGGACGACCATTTCCTCCAGTGAAATGTACCTAATTTATGGAGAAAAGCAGCTCTCACTTTTGCTACATAGCAAGATTTTTTTTGGTTTTTTCCTTGACTCTGACTCATTCAGCAGATCTTGACAGAGCTATGAAGGAGTTTTATTAAGGGGTTGGGCAATAAAGATTCAATAGAACTCTTGAGACATGATGATTTTTTTTCTGATGTGGAAGGATGTCTTCTTTCTTAGAGACTGGGACCAGCTGGGATTATCCTATTTGCTGCCTTAGCATTACCTCCAAGACAAGCATAAACTAAAATGAAAGATTGGTGAGGATTGCTGTATTTTGACCAGAATAAGAACGTTTGTTTTATTATAAGTGATTTCTTATCATGTTCTTTTAGTCAGAATTGTAAATTCTATTGAATTTAAATAGATATCTATAATACATCAACTTTCTACACATGTACTACAGAAACAAACATGTAACTTTTTGCATTAAAATCACAGGCTAAAATTACACATGCAAACCGATTATACAGATATGCTATACTTGCCCCATCTCTGTGGTTCAGAATACCTGACTGATGGACATAAACCCAAGGGCAGTGCCAATTAGAATATATCTATATATATACATACACATACACACACATATATGTGTATGTATATATATACACACACATATATTTATATATTTGTTTATTTATTTATTTATTTATCAAGGACTTCCTAACTCTTCATTAACTCACAAATAAACAGAATCATGAAATAGGTGCATGCTCCCTTAGGAGGTTTCTTGCAGTAAAGGAGTTTCCAAAACATCACTTATTGCTGTATTTATGTTGTTTACTTGTCTGTATCTAGTCTTTTTTAAAACCTAATTTGGGTCTCAGGAGTGTAAAGAAACTTGACTTATCAGCTCTTGAAATTCATTATGGAGACAAAGAATGTAATTTAGTGTTTTTAAAAAAAAACAAAAAAGAAAATTATATTTTGGATGTGGGGGGAAAAAAAAACATTCACAGAAAGCAAATAAGCAAGGATTTTCTAATCCAGATAGGAGATTCTGGAAATTTCCCAGGTGTTTTAAATTCTTGTTAGAAGTTTTAAAATTTTATCCAGTAAGCTCTGATACTAAAGATTTCTATTCAAATGACCCCCCAAATATGATCAAGATTTTAGGGGATAGAGCCTTAATCTTTTTCAAGTAAAGTAAAACAGTGTAGAGTGAATAAAAGTGTGATTTCATATTTAGAAACAACATTTATACAAATGTCCAAGCATCAGCAATGTTCTCATCGAATATCTCTATAGGCAGGTAAAGCAATTTGGATTTTTCCATTTTTTAAATGAGGAGGAAAACCCACTGAGGCTCAAAGTTGCAATGATTCAGTATTTCATTTATTTATTTTATTTTATTTATTTGACAGAGACACAGCGAGAGAGGGAACAGAAGCAGGGGGAGAGGGAGAGGAGGAAGCAGGCTTCCCGCTGAGCAGGGAGCCCGATGCGGGGCTGGATCCCAGGACCTTGGGATCATGACCTGAGCCGAAGGCAGAGGCTTAACGACTGAGCCACCCAGGAGCCCCCAGAGTGTTTCATTTATTCAGTTATTTGAAAACACACCATACAACCTAGTGGGGCAAATGCAAAAAGGAGTAACAGATGGTGCCTTTCCTGAAGGTATAAATCGTGGACCAGGGACTAGAGTTGAGATTATCCACACTAATCCAGGTTCATTCTTCCACAGTCACACATCCCTGTTTTCACTAAGTGGAATCTACTATGCTTCTCAACTGAGATTCTATTTATTGAAATTTTATTTTCTGAAATTTATTTTTGAGATTTTGTCAACATTACAGGAATATGGGATGAACTTATTCTATTACTTTTGAATCTAAAATGATTTCTCCATTGCTTCTATACTTATAACTATCTATTCTTATGTTAACCCAAAGTGCATGGTGCTATTTCTTTGCCTCCCTCTGAAGCTCTTATTCATTTAAAGTTTGGTACTGAGTGGAAAGAAATATGTTGTCTCTCGTATTCTGGATGATTGCATTTCTGACTATGGCAGTTGAAGACAAGGTTAGCTCTTTTGGTAGCTACCTCCAATTCAGTCCTACTCTGAACTAAAACATTCCATGTGTGTATAAATGCATGAGTACATGTAAGTTGTATCTCTTCATATGTATTATGCAATTTTATAAATTTTAGGTGGGCACATGACACTGCCCAGTAATTATCCAGCATTTTTGGGCTATCTCCTTCTCTCTTGACAACTGTGTCACAACTTAATTTATTTGTATGAAATCTCTAATTCTTTCTTCTCCATTCTCATTTTTAGCTGCTTATTACCTTACTATTTTGTTGTGGAAATTAAATCCATCGTGATAGATGAATATGTCCCGCCACTTACCTCCATCTATGTCCAATTCTTCTGTTTTCTCTCTAATTTCTCTAGCTGAACTTTCTGAGCTCTCATCTGAGGCTGACTTTGCCATGTATGTTTAAGAAGCCAACATTTCCATACTCAAGGACATTGTTTTAACATTTTCCTTTTTTCTCAATATTATTTTCCATTTGTGCTGAATGACTTCAACATGTTTACATGCTATTATTCACTTATTTACAAAATAAAATGAACTAAAGTTGAAATAAAATAAAACAAAAAAATTTTTATGCCCCTATCAGATGCCATTAGATTTCTTCCAGCTCTGCAGGAAAACACCCAAAACAGCTGCTTTTACGTATTACATTTAGTTTCTCTACTCTCATGTTTTTTTTTTAAACTTAAAAAAATTATTAATTATTTGAAAGAGAGAGAGCGTGCACGAGTGCAGGCGTGCAAGCAGGGAGAGGGACAGTGGGAGAGAATCTCAAGCAAACTCCCCACTGAATGCAGAACTCGACCCAGGGCTCCGTCATGACCTGAGCCAAAATCAAGAGTTAGATGCTTAACTGACTAAGCTACTCAGATGCCCCTGATGTTTTTCTTTCATGGCTTTCCATCTACTTTCTTCTCCCCAATCCACTGAAATGTTCCCGTAATGTCTATCATGGTTCTTCACCACCTGCTGTTATCAGTTCTCAATATTCATCCCATCTTGACCAGTGAAATGTAGGCCACCTCTCATACAGACTGCCAGTCTTCACTTAGCTTCTAGATCACCACAGCGTCTTGATTTCACTTCTCACTTTCTGATGTTGTAGTGTCTTAGGACTTGGGCCTTGGTCCTCTTTTCTATATACACCTTCCTTCACTGGTGATGTCATCCAGTCTCCAGGGTTTAAATACCATCTGAACTATACGATTCCTTACAAAGTATATAAGAATAAATTATATTCTTATTATATATGTATGTATATAGCTCATATGTAGTAAGTAATATATATTTTGTTAATATATATGTATGTGTGTATGTATGCATGTATGTGTGTATATATATATATATATATCTCCCCAGCCAAAGTATGTACCCTGAACTTGATCCCCATGCATTCAATAGCTTACATATGTTTTCACTGAGGTGTTAAAGAGACAGTTCAAAATATGTATACAGTAGACGAAACAATGACCCCCAAAATGTCTACATCTTAATCCCCACAATCTGTGGTTATGTTACTTTATATAGCAAAAGGGATTTTGCAGATGAGAAAAGCTAAGGACATTGATGGGGAGATTATTCTGGAATATTTGTTTATTTATTTTAAAGATTTTTATTTATTTGACAGAGAGAGAGAGAGATCTCAAGTAAGCAGAGAGGCAGGCAGAGAGAGAGGGGAGAATCAGGCTCCCTGCTGAGCAGAGAGTGCGATGCGGGCCTCCATTCCAGGACCCTGAGATCATGACCTGAACCAAAGGCAGAGGCTTAACCCCAGCGCCCTATTCTGGATTATTTAGATGGGCTCTATATTAAGTCATATGGGTGCTTAAAAGGGAAGACTGTTTCCAAGCCTCATGGAGGTGTGACTACTGATGAACAATCAGAGACGGAACTTAGTTGAATTTGAAACTAGAAGAAGGGGGCCACAAACCAAAGGATGGAAGTACCCTTTAAAAGTTTGGGGCTAACCGAACATAATAAAAATTTTATGACTAAAATAAAGTATATATATATATATATATATATATATATATATGCACACATACGCATATATATGTGTATGTATGTATATATATAATGAATATAAAATTGAAAATTAAAAATAGAAGTTGGAAAAGGCTAGAAAATGAACTTTGCCTTAGAGCCTCAAAAAAAGAAAAGCAGACCTACTGACACCTTGACTTCATCTCAGTTAGTTTTGAAGGTCTTTTCCCCTCCATAACTCAAAGATAATTTTATAGCATAAGTCATGAAGTTTGTGGTGATTTTTTATGAGAGATTTCAAATACGAATACAATATATAAAATTAAAACATTACCTACAAATTTCTACTAGAATCAGTGACAGGTAAGATGACTCATTTGCAAGTCCTGTCACTACTCTGAAAAATTAGGTTTTATGTTTATTCTTTTCAGACCATGAAATTTGAATTTATTTGAAGAAGGTAAGTTCTCTTTCAGTTTCTGAGCCATTATGAGTCTTCATTTTTTATTTTTCTAATTTGTAAGTGAGAAATGCTCCTCAGAATTATGTTTAATCAATCTAGATGACATTGCACTTGAAGGACAAGTTAAGAGAAAAATTGTACATATTATTTCTTGCTTTTTTCAACAAATATTGTTACTTTGTGTATTCAAAATATTATTTTATTTCTTCCTTATCTTTTATTTGCTTTATTTTGAATGAACTTAAGTTTGCACTTTAAGAAATTCTGTTATAAGGCATTATGGACTAAATTTAGATTTATAATTTGTTGGTGATAACTGGCAAAAGTATTTCCCTATCAACTTAGTTTAAAAATATGGACTAGCTAACTAATAATACTGTGAACAAGAGAGTAATAAAAATTCATGTATCTGTAGTAATTAACTGGAGGCCCCAGAGGGATTCAGTAGTAAGTGATATAAAATTGTGTAACAGAAGACCCAAAGATTTCTATTGTTTACTATAGTAAACTATTAATATTTGCTGTTATCTAAGTTTCACTTATATATAGTAAAAAAATACATAAACTCTAAGTGAGGCGTCTTAACTGTTAAATAGATAAAAACTCCATATGATATGGAGCTTCTCTATCCCTGAAAGTACCCGAAATGGCCATGTCCACTCAATACTTGCACACATCTCTCCACTCCGTCTAATCATTATTCTGAGTCTGTTCTTAGTTTTTAAAATGTTGTGGGAATGGAATCCTAAGTACAACATTTTTCTGTCTGGCACTTTTACTTAATAGTTTAATCTATACTTTTTTCATCTAGAAATAGCTTATGTGATTGCTATATATGACAGAAAATGTATTCACTTTACTGTTAATGGACACTTCTGGTTATTTCTAGTTTTGTCTATTGTAAATAAAACTTCTATGAACATTTGTATGTATTTTGTGGGGAGTGCATATATGCACTGAATTCTCTTGGGTTTATTTTAGGAATAGAATTGCTCGGTCATAAGGTAGGCTTATGGTTAACTTTGATAGATAAAGCCAAACATTTTCTTGAAGTGATTTTTTTTTTACCACTTTACACTTCTATTAGTAATGTGTCCAAGTTCCAGTTATTCACACATTTCCTAATATTTGATATTGAAACTCTTTCTTTAAAAAATTAATATCAGCTACTCTTATAATATTTCTTGTGTTTTTAATTTGTATTTTCCTGATGATTCAGTGATGTTGGGCATATTTTTATATGCTAGCACATTGACCACTTGGAAATTTCTTTTCTGCATTTCCCATTCATGTGTTTCATACATTTTTAAAACAGGTGGCTCATCTTGAATATACTTTTAAAAAGAAGTATCTAATTTGAACTCAGTTTTTTCCTTCCAAATATCAAGAGTTTATTAGAATAACTACTTTTATTTTAGTTTAAAATTATGAAGAACAGGGGTGCCTGGGTGGCTCAGTGGGTTAAACCCTCTGCCTTCAGCTCAGGTCATGATCTCAAGGTCCTGGGATCGAGCCCCGCATCAGGCTCTCTGCTCAGCGGGGAGCCTGCTTCCTCCTCTCTCTCTGCCTGCCTCTCTGCCTACTTGTGATCTCTCTCTCTCTGTCAAATAAATAAATAAAATCTTTTAAAAAATATTTTAAAAATTATGCAGAACAAATTCAGAGAACATAGGAGTTGGATTAATACTCTAAAACTCTTAAAAAATAAATATATTTTTAAAAGATTTTATTTTTTATTTGCCAGAGAGAGAGAGAGAGAGAACACAAGCAAGGGGAGCAGTAGGCAGAGATAGAGGGAGAAGCAGACTCCCCACTGAGCAGGGAGCCCAATGCGTGGGACTCAACCCCAGGACCCTGGGATCATGACCTGAGCCAAAGGCAGATGCCTAGTCAACTGAGCCATCCAGATGCCCCAAAACATAGAAAAAAACCACATATACATACATATACATATTTATATCAACAGAGGCGTGAATACTAAGCTCCAACATATAGGACAAATAAATTCGACTGGCTTTTGTTGAAGTCTGAGGTGATACTGATCAGTGTTTGCTTGACCTCTCCTCCATAAGTATTACTTGAGAAATTTCCAAAGCACTGTTCCGTGTCTTGGTGATTGCTGTATTCATCATCACTACAATGTCATGTATAAAAGTAATTAAGTATAATTAGGTCATACACAAAAAACATGGTTAGATTTATTTAAGATTCTGGTTCCCATATGTAGAGCATCCTCAGGGACTTCTGTGTGGCTGAAGGAAGGGGATTGTGAGATGAGAGATGATACTGAGCATAAATAAAGGCAAATGACAGATCATGTAGGTCATGTAACCCAGGGTAAGGACTTCCAGTGCAATTCCTCAGTCAAAAATGCAAGAATAATTTCAAACATTAGTTCATTCTTTTTTTTTTTAATTTTATTTTTATTCTTTGTCCAAGGGGTACAGGTCTGTGAATCATCAGGCTTATATCTTTCACAGCATTCACCAAAGCACAAACCCTCCCCAATGTCCATAACACATCCACCCTATCCCTACCCTCTTGACAGATGGAGTAACATATACAAAGACAAAATGGATCTTCTTTGTTTGGAGAAATGCAGGTAATTCAGTATGGCAAGGTATTAGTGGAGTATAGAAGGTGGATTGTAAGTGAAGTAATTATGTGTTAAATAATGAATGTTTTGAATAAGCTAGCTATTCTAGGTGCCTTTAAATATTTTCAGAGGTGAGAGGAGTATAAAGAAGGACCATTGAAAGGTTTTGTAAGGATGTGACCATCTGTACATTGCATTTTAGAATGATCAACCTGGCAAGGTTTGGATCACAGCAGATCTGGACATAGGGATATTGGCGAGGAAGATACCACTAGCATCTAAAGAGGAAGTAATATTGAATTATACACAGTGTTCTCAGGATGGAAAAAAAACCTAAACAAATTGTGGTATATTTGTGAGTTAAAATTGTCTAAAGATAATGAATGGTTGGTTGGTTGGATAAAGTCAACTGACAAAGAGTTAATCATGATGCTAGTAAATGAAGACAAAGACTTTTTGGCAAGACAAGGGGAAATTAGAGAGGATTAGTTAATTTTTACAAGATTTCAAGAGAAATTGCTTATTAGGAAATTGAATATTATAATCTGGAGCTTAGAAAAGAAGTACTGGATGGAAATAAAAGCTTAGAAATAATGCATTAGTGATATTTCAAACCACAAAAAAATTGACAAATGTATCCAAGAGAGATTGCGTGTATTTATATATGTATTTAATATGTAATAACAAATATGGTGAGAATAAATTTAGCATGTTAATGAAAAAGCAAGATCAGAATGGAATACAGGGAGTTAAGTGAGCCGAAAAAGCCCAGGTAGTTTAAAATATTGCCTGATCACACAGCTATATGTAGACCATGGTATAGAGCTGGGATTTTATCCACAGAATGTTATGGAAGCTATTGAAAGGTTAGAAGCAGTGTTATGACAGTATCTAATTTGCATTTTTAAACAGTTATTCTGGCTCTGGCTGCTTTGTAGAACATTGGAGGCAGTGGGCTGCCTTACGGACGTCAGGCATGTTAGGAAAAGTATTGCTCTAGCTGAGGTGAGGGACGACAGTGGAAGACAAAAGCGTTAGTGCTGGATTGATATGAAATTCTGGACTTATTGTAAAGGTAGTGCTAGTAGGACTTGTTGATAGACCTACCAGCATTTATGAATTCTGGGGGTGAATTTGGGGTTTTTTACTTTTTACTCAGAGTTACGACATGAATTACAGTTGCACTGGGGGGCCTTAAGAAGAGCAGGATTGTTGAAGGTGGTATAATTAAGAATTTAAGTTTTAAATTCCTATTTTTCACACCAGCGAAGATGTAGAAAAGTAGTTGAGTATATACAAATTTGGAACCTAATGAAGAGCTGTAGGCTGGTGATATTAATTAGAGACTATATTTAGGAGTTATTTAAAGCCATGGGTCTGGGCAAGGTGACCCAGGTAATGAATATGTATAGAGATGAGAATAGCCATGCATAGCTCTGGTGAAGAGAATAATGATGATGATGGCAATGCTATTTATTATTTATAAGCCACAGGAAAAAAAAATTTACCAATCCGAGAGAGTATACCATTCTCTCTAATATCTATAAGGAAGCTCTCTTTTCTGAGTATTTGTGGGTTTCCAGGAAGTGATTGTAATACAACATGTTTAGTGTCTCCCTGATAAAATTTCCATCTAATATTTGCTTCCACTTTACTTTCATCGGGGGAGGGGCACATGGAGCCATTCAGCCCCCTCCCCCTGACCACTTCTATCATGAGTAACATCAGTCTTAATGCTCTCACATACAGAATTTTCTAGGTAGTGCTCAGGAAGATTCAAATTTCTCATTGGTTATTCTGCAGATGATTGTCTTTTACTATCTGACCTCCTCAGAATTTCTTTTCTCACCCGAAGCAGTTTATCTAATTACTTCTTGCAAGCACATACATTTTTGAGGAATGTTTGTGTGTTTTCAGACATATATTTTGACTAAATATAAATGTGATTTTCATTCTAATTTGTACTCGTGAAATCCTATATTTGGTATAGCTGTGTGATTGACATACGGAGTTTAAAAATTAAATCTAATAAAATGTAATTTCAGCTACATTCATTAATGCATCTGAGGAGTTACTGCAAGATGAAATTATAGAAAATGGTGAGGGAAGAAGTAAGAGGCGGGGCAGATTTTATAGAATTACTTGGGCGTTGATCTAAAATGCAGCTACTCAAAATACTGTCTCATAATTCAAGAACCAGTTGTAGGATGTATAATTCAGTTTGACTGATAGTTCTGGTGATATGCCTCACTTACTCTTTGATAACAGTGAGCTCAAGAATATCAAGAAGGAGGCTCCCTTTTTAATATATCATATGTAATTTTAACTCTGGAAAACACTGGTGTTGATTACCATCGTACTGTTGGATGTTATTATTATATCATCTCTTAAGTGCAGAGCAGGAGACCATTTACATAATGAACCTATTCATCTACTCACTCTAAATCCTCCCCGTATTGTTACATTGTTACCGTCTTATCTCAGAATATCTCTTCCATCCTGTCTTTATTACCTTGGCCATACTTCACGTTTTAAATTTTCTGTATTTCATGGTGTCTATATATATGAATTTCATCCTGGGAGTATTCAGCAATCATTCGGAGCCTAGATTTTAATCATCTGCCATGTTCGGACTATATCTTCCCTTGACTGTTGTAGCTCTACTTGATTGTTAGTTTTTAAATTCTCATTGCTATGGACTGAAGTTTGTGTCCCCCAAAATGTATAGGTTGAAACCCAACCCCCAATGTGATCATACGCAGAGTGAGGACTTCGGGGGGGTGATTAGGTCCTTGGGGGTGGAGGCCTCACGGTGGGATTCCTGCCCTTACAAGAAGAGACAGTAGAAAGCTTGCTGCTGTTCTTTCTTTCCACCACATGAGGGTACAAAGAGAAACCAGAAAGCAGGTCCTCACCAGACATTGGATCTGCTGGTGCTTTGATCTTGGACTTTCCGGATACCGTAATTGTGAGAAATAAATGTTTGTTGTTTAAGCCACCCAGTTATTTGTATTTTGTTATAGCGGCCCAGACTAACACACTGATCCTTCAGTGTCAGAGAAGGAACTTCCCCATGATCTTCAAAACTTGGAACTTCGACCTTAGAGAGATTTATCCCTTCATAATTTTTAAGTTTTTTTTTAAGATGTCACATACCATATGATTCATTTCAAAAGTGTATGTGTAACACTTACAAGTATACACTCAATGGTGCTTAGTATATTCACAAAGTTGTGCATCTGTGATCACAGTCAGTTTTAGAACATTTTATTTGCTCCCAAAAGGAACCCTGTACCACATTGCCATTGGGTATTTTAATAGGAGAAAACTAAAGCAGAGAAGGAATAACAGAAGTGTGGGTTTCGAGTGGGGAAAAGCAGTATGCATATATAGAGAGAGTTGTCAGGGAAGGCTGAGAAGGCAACATTTAAGTCAAGACCTGAAGGAGTTAAGCTAGTAGTGACTTTTACTTAGAGGGAGATGGCTTTCAAAGCCCTCCTCCATCATCTTTTAAAACTATTTTGGGTGTGGGGGCACAAGAGGATATAAAGGAACTAAGTCTCTCTCTTGCTACTCTGAGAGAGGTGTCTTACAATTGGAGTTTTCTGCCTTAGAAAGACTTGTCTGATGATAACTATGGAAGTCCACTAAATTAAATATCAATTGTAATAATAATAAAAACACGCACTGTGGTTATTGGCAGTGATCTCTCCTCACCTGTCCTATTCGGATAGGCCGCCGTCACAATGCTGGTTCTGCTTGTAAGCTACTTGCAGTGACTGATAAGAACCCGCCATTTCCCTTCTCCGTGACTTCCGGTATCAGTGTTGTCAAGGAGCTCTGTGATGGGAAGCATGCGGGGAGGGATGGTTCCTTATCTCAGATCACCTCATACTTGTTGTCTGTCTCTCGTGAATGGAGGCCACAAGATGAGAGAGGTAAACAGGCACAATCGCCCTCCTAGTCAGCACCATGCTTAATGAGCCGAGCGAGTATCCCCTTGCCTTTAACTTCTAAATGCCTGTAGCAATTATGCTATCTTTGTAATGATTCTTTTGCACATGTATACGTATGATTTTGTGTGCCAAGAACATTTCTAAAGGAGTAAGGAACTGATAAGCAGCTGCCCCTATAAATGGCACTATGATTATTAAATAGGCAGTTTAGATGTCTCTAATAATCCTGGGGACTGCTTTATTGTTTGTTTATACAATGCCATCACAACATTTGCATTCAAAAACTAGGTATTGCTATGTATACCTAATAACAACGATAACAAAAATTTAATAGAACAACCATATACCCAGTACCAAGCCTAAGACAAAATGTAAACCCTTCCTTGGAAGGCCCCTGGGTGTCCTTTCACAATGACTTCATTTTCCTGTCCCCTCTCAGTGGTAACCACTAATCCTGAATGTGTTATGAATCATTTCCTAGCATTTCTTTACAATGTTTACATGAAGGTGTGAACATCACTAAGCAATATATTCTTTTACTTTTTACTTTTAGTTTTTAATGTTTGTATACGTGGATGCATACTCAAAGTATTCTTTTATGATTTAATTTTATACACATCGTCTTGATATTTACCTGTTATATCGATGCACACACATGTATGTGTATACATATGCACTAAAATAGACTGGATGAATATAAATACAGGGTTTATATTTTGCAGGTGTGTATATATAACTTTTATTTATACATTAAAACAGTACCACAATAAATATGCATGCACGTTCCTGGTGAGAAGTGAGGTTCTCTTGGAGTCGATGTCTGGATTTTATCATATGGTTCCTCTTCAGTTTGATTAGGTCATGCCAAAAATTGTTTTCCAGGGTGATTATAGCAAACTTGTACCATCATCAATTCATGAGACATATACTCTATAGTTTGGCATTGTCATATTGTTTTCAAATAAACTTAAGTTATTTTTTTAAATTCTGTTTGTTTAAGGAAGATAATAACCCATTATGCAGTCAAATGTCAAACTACCTAAATGCCATATGGTAGCTCTTATCTGTGAGATCGTAAGTTTTCACAGTGCTAATGACAGAGATAAAACTCAACTCTGTTTTCCCTCTATTCATTACTTTTTTTTTCTGCTGCCCTATTTGGATTATTATATAAAGAACTACGAGTTTCTTTACTCTCCTACTCTCACATGTGCGGCAACACAATGCATGGAGAGAAAATTGTCTTTGGCGAAGGAAACATCCATCTGCGTCAGAGTTCTCCCACCCTTGGGCAATCACCTAACCTTTCATTGACTCAGCCAGTTCATCTATAAAGGGAAAGTAACAGAGCCTATTCATAATAATGGTTGTTGTAAATACTGGAAATATTATATTCACAAGCCGGGCAGAGTGCCTGATACATTTCCAGCAGTTAATAAAAAGTAGTTAACATTTTTATTATGAGGAATTCATGTCGAAGACCTTAGTCCTCATTTTACTTTTTAGGATCTTTGACAGTCTCTTTTTTCCTTGCCCTTCATTGTCTGGTTTTATTTTATCCTCCTACAAAGAGCTTCACAATTGGGTAAATTTTCCACTTTATTTATTCTAAAGATTTCATTTACTTATTTGAGAGAGGGAGAGAGCACGTGAACCTTGGGGTGAGGGGAAGGGGGGAGGAGGGCAAGGGAGAGGGAGAAGCAGATTCCCTACTGAGCAGAGCTGAATTCCGGGACCCTGGGATCATAACCTGAGGAGAAGGCAGATGCTTAACTCACTGAGCCACCCGGGCGCCCCAGTTTTCCATTTTAGAGATTAAAAATGTATTTTCATAATTGGCCTTCCTTTGAACTATGTATATGCAGCCTGACTCCCAATATTTTCACTTTTTCTCTTTCTGATTCATAGATTTTTTTTCTTTTGTTAAGCTCGAGTAATTGACAGAGAAAGGAGTTCTCATTTTAAAATGAGAAAAATATCAGGGATACATTATGTAATTCTGGGAAGGGTAAAAGATAGTTGTCAGAACTGCTCCTTTTACACTGCATAAACGGCAGACCATACATTGAAATGGTAGATAAGATAGGCCCCTTCAGAAGAATTCCACTTAAAAACCTGACTCTGAAAACATTGACCATTGTGTTGGGTCAAAATCATACAGTCTGGCATGTATCAGCATGAAAAGAAATCAGACTTCAGGTTTTAGTTACACCTGAGCATGTCTGAAAAACTAGTAGGAAGAGTTGTAAAAAGGGATTGGTAGGGGCCCAAGATCATATAGCCATATTTTCCTAAACCCACAACAGTGACCTCAAGAGAGCATCCAACCCTACTCAATGGGGCAGAATGGAGTTTCCAAGAGATGACAGTGTACGTTGTCAAGTAGCAGAGCTGACCAAAAAATGTTGAAGAAATGTATACTCAATCTGTGCAAAGTCCCTGTAGGAGATATTGCTGTGTAGTCTTGAGGATATTAGACCTCTACTCCATGAATCAGTAGGACTGAGCGTGGTGGTGGAAAAGCAGCTGAGATCACTGGGTGAAGAATTATGATATTTGAGTTAGACATGCCTTAGTTGGTAATGCCCAGAAGCACCTGGAGGACAGTATCAGGCCTTCTAAGGGACCAGAATTTCTAAGCAGCAAGTGGATGCAATGAGCTACTTAAATTTCACTTTTGAAAATAACTGCATTTATATACATAATGGAGTCTAGGAAAATTTGTGTTAACCTGGACAATAAAGATTAGTGGAGGGCGCCTGGGTGGCTCAGTGGGTTAAAGCCTCTGCTTTCGGCTCAGGTCATGATCTCAGGGTCCTGGGATCGAGGCCCGCATCGGGCTCTCTGCTCGGCAGGGAGCCTGCTTCCCCCTCTCTCTCTGCCTGCCTCTCTGCCTCCTTGTGATCTCTCTCCCGCTGTGAAATAAATAAATAAAATCTTAAAAAAAAAAAAGATTTAAAAAAAAAAAGATTAGTGGAGTATTGTAATTAGCCAGTTCATATACAATTAAAGGTCAGCTGTTACACTATTTCTGATGTATAATTCCATAGTTCAGGTGAACACTTGCACTGAAAACAAAACAAAACAAAAAAACACTTGCAACAGCAATTGTCAAAATTTATCCTCTGTTTCTTCATTATGGTGGCAGATAAAATAAGCTTCTTAAGAACCACTACAGATTATGATAAAGTAAATTATCGGCAATTCAAAAATGTTTAGTTAAGAATTCAGAGTTAGAGGGGAACCTGGACAGCACACCCAGTTTTTTTTTTTTAATTTTTTTAATANTGTTTAGTTAAGAATTCAGAGTTAGAGGGGAACCTGGACAGCACACCCAGTTTTTTTTTTTTTTTAATTTTTTTAATATTATTTATTTTTTTTTTTAAGATTTTATTTATTTATTTGACACAGAGAGAGAGATTACAAGTAGGCAGAGAGGCAGAGAGACAGGGAGAGGAGGAAGCAGGCTCCCTGCTGAGCAGAGAGCCCGATGCGGGCCTCGATCCCAGGACGCTGAGATCATGACCTGAGCCGAAAGCAGAGGCTTTAACCCACTGAGCCACCCAGGCGCCCAACACACCCAGTTAAGCATCCAAGTCTTGATTTCGGCTCAGGTCATGATCTCAGGGTCCTGGGATCGAGGCCCATATAGGGCTCTGTGCTCAGTCTCTCTTCCTCTGCCCCTCCCCTCCACTAGCTCTCTAAAATAAATACATGAATTAAAAAAAAATAATTCAGTGTTAGACATGAGCTTTCAAAATGTTGGTTAATCAGAGATTGTAATATACTTAAACCAAAGTCCATTGTTAAACACACACATATGCATACACATTGATATTGGTTCATTTTCAACTTAGAAGAAAGGAAACAGTCATAAGAATATAAAGTTAGACCTTCGGTAGAAATATGAGTGCAGGGATTATCTAGGAATGAAATTTGTTAGAATATTAGTTAGAACCAGTAGACAAAGAAATAAGGTAATTATAGTAGAAAATAGCATCAACATTAGAAAATTTAGTAGGAACTTGATATTTACTAAACTGTGTCTCTCCCAAATTCTTGGGTTGTAGCCCTAACTCCCAATATGACTATCTTTGGATACAGACAGAGGCGTTAGGAAGTATTTAAGGTTAAATGAGGTCACAAAGAAGATAAGGATCTAATCTAACAGAACCGCTGTCCTTATAAGACAGGGAGGAATCACCAGGTATCTCTCGCCCCTCCATGTGATGACTGGGAGAAAGCAAGGAGAAGGCAGCCATCTGTGAGACCTGTTCTCAGAAACACACTATACTGACACCTTGATCTTGGATTTTGTAGACTTCAGAACTCTCAGAAATAAATTTCCATTGCTTAAGCCATCAAGATTATGTTACTTTGTTATGGCAGCCCAAGTAGACTAACAGAGAACTAAATTTTTATTTAAAAAATTAAGATTTTATTTATTTGAGAGAGAGAGAGAGCATGGGGGTGGGGTAGAGGGAGAGGGAGAAGCAGACTCCCCACTGAGCAGGGAGCCAGGGCAAAGGAGGGTTGATCCCAGGACCCTGGGATCACTACCTGAGTGAAGGCAGATGCTTAACCAAGTAAGCACCAAGGCGCCCCCAGAGTACTAACTGGTTCACTTAGTTACATAGCTCATCACTGTCAGAGCATAGTTATAACTCAAAACTAAAGAACCTCTCATGCGGTTCTTCAGGAATTGAAATCATACGCATGATGCACATCATGCCTGAGTGCTAACCTACCTCTTAATTCTTAGGGCATTTATAAAAACAAGAAGGATTGATTGATTGATTAAGTGATTGATTTTCAACAGTTGTATTCCCACTTATCCCATCCCTCTTCTCTGAGAGAAAAGATCGGAAAGTACATTCTAATGTGGATTTTTCCACTTCCATAATCAATATTTTTTTATTTTTATCAATAAAAAAACATAAAAGACATATGTGAGTCATCTCCTTAACTTTGTTACAACATATGTCTCTCTTGGGAGAGCAACCTATTCCTTTAAGCCAAGGAGGGTTTTGTTTTTTTTATTTTATCAGTTTGCTGAAGCTATTTCAATTCTTAGAATGTTTAATGTGCTCAACTTTCAATTCCCTTGGCAAGAACTTAACATTGGCTTGTTTGTCTACATCACCAGTGACGCGTTGAGTAAGTTGTAGGCACGATATTACCCACAGTTCTGTGCCAAATCAAACCTACGTTTCTTGTATATTCACATACAAGCATCCAAAAATGTATTTATGAAAAAAAGATTTTCTTTTCCCTTCATCCAAGCTATCTTACTGATTTATTGAACAATAGTATTTGTAGGAAAAGGAAGCTTTCTTTTAAATCAATGATAGGCAGATCACACAAAATTCAGGAGCTCATGTAGGACCCCCCAAAAGTAAATCACGATAGCAAGTAGGCAATAACGCGAAACCAGATAACTTCCCAGAGCAAATAATCGACATTATTACAATGTAGACTTATGGGCTGAGAAAACGATTGGGAGGGGTCATTAAATGCTGGATCTATTTCATCTCGTCTTAATATTGTTAAATATCTGCGGTCCCTTTCGGTCTCCCTTGCACTTTTTTTTCCCGATGCTAGGAGAGTCAGGTATCTCTGTGACCTTACTTTAATTTGATTTAAGCATCAATACAGAAGCTTCATAGTCACATTGTGAAGTAAAGGGATTTATTTTTCCATTAGTACCTCTGGGAATTATGGGGCATCCTGGACATCAATTCCAATGAGAGTCCCGTTTACTTGCACAGTAACAAAAAGAATAGTCAATTCTAGACACAAAAACTCAAATAATAAGGTAGGGGTGAAACTGGATTGTGTATAACCATTAAATTATCCCTTTTAAGGTAGAATTTATATCTGTATTTATTTTTATATAATTGCTTCAATTTAACTTTGGAAAGTTCAGTAAGTAGATGTTTTCTAGTGACCCTTAAGAAGCAATATTTTGATGATGTAAATCTTAGTAAATTGCATTCATTTCAAAAGTTATTTTTAATAAAATTTAACAAAATGATGAAAACCTTGACTGGATCTTTTGATGAATTCTCTACTGCTACAACTTACATTTCTGGCATTCTCATATTCATAGCTATCATGCTCACAAATAAGGTTAAGCTGGTGCCATAATATCATGAACTTTATTCTTTTACAAGTCAACTACCTTTTTTTTTTTTAATGCCAAGGTCATGGATTTCACTCTTAAATCCATCTGACTCTTTTTCAAATGAATATCATTCCAAGGTCATAGGGAAAAGAACATTTATGAATCACAGAAAAATCAGAGCAAATGAAGCAGAAAGATACAGAGATCATGCCTCCTAAAGAAGTTGCCCCAAATGCTTTATCCTCATGCCAATGAGCAAATTGTGTTATTCTAGTAGCCTAGGGACATGAAATATTTATACATCATTTAGCTCAAGAGTAAGCTATGAATGTTAAATCACTTATTTTTTATGTAATATTTTATTTATGAGTGGGGGAAGGGTAAACTACAAATTATCATCTTTATGAAAAAGTATTTAAAATTATTTGCATTAGTTTGCTCTGTTATTGATGTAATGCTGGTAAATGATATACTGCTTTTTCCTCTTGTGAACAGTGAGTTTACTTTGATATTTATCTGACAAATATTTGAGATCTTACTGAATCCCATAACCTGTGCATAAAGCTGGGCTACAAAGATGGAGGCCACATTTGTTTCTGATCGAGCAGGAGACAGTGCTGTATAAATAAATAACTGTGTCCATTCATTCACCAGAACATGTATTGAGTTCCTCCCATGTCAGGCATTCAAGGCATAGGAGAGGCAGCAATGAACAAGGCTGAGAAGGGCCTTCTCTTCTGGGTTTGTATTTTAGTGTGAAGAAACAGATAGACACATACAAATAAATTTTAAAATATGAGAAACAAGATCATGTGGTTTTGGAAGGCATCTTTCTAGAGACAGTGCTTTGCCTGATGCCTAAATGACAAAAGAATCTAGCCAAGTAACTGTCAGTGAGAAAAACATCCTAAAAAATAAACAACAAAAGTAAGAGCAGCCTAACAGAGCTTTAGTTCGTGCAAAGGTCCTACAAAAATAAACTCAGTGTCTTTGAGGAAAGGAAACCAGGCCAATGTGGCTGAAGCAGAGCAGGGAAGGGTGAAATAGAGTAGTGGGGGGCAGGTAAACAGGGAGCACATCAGAGCTTTAAAATAAAAGACTTTAATCCAATTTCAAGTGGAGGCTACTTAAAGACATTAAGCCAGGAGTGAAATGATTGGTTTACATTTTACAGAGATGATTCTGGCGGCTCGTGGAGAATGTATGAATCATGCCCAAAGAAAAAGCAGAGCGACCAGTAACAGTTGTCCAAGGAAGACATAACAGTGCTTAGATAATGGTAAAGGTGAGAAGTAGATGTGTTTTGTATGTTTTGTTCATTGATAAGATAGGCGTGTGTGAGGCAGAGGGGAAGTTAAAAAAATACATATTTTTCAGTGTTGTGGACATAGTATAGAATGATCAAGTAATGTTGTGGGAGAAAATAAAAACACTTTTCCCATAGAAAATTATACTTGGACTATTGAAAATTCAATAGCAGCATAAAAAAGATATTAAACTATAGGTATAGAAATGAGCCAAGGATGGAGATATCATGATCAGATAATTCTGGGTACTCCAGTGTGATGAGAACCAAGAAATAGAGATGAGACCAATGCTATAATTAGAACAAGACTGTGATTATGCCAAGAAGTTTGAACATAGCCTAAAGGAATTCAGAATATAGTGAATACATGTTTTTGAGACTATTAAAATAATACATAAAAATAATATTTGAGTTTTTATAATTATAGTTTTCAAAGGCTTCTTATGTATACTCTTACATTGGATTATACTGTGGAGCTCGAGAAAAAAGAAATGGCATCCTCTCTCACTAGGGATGCCAGCAAAAAGAGAACCTGCCATGGGAGTTGGCATAACTCTAATGAATTTCTGGGCAAAGTGTGATGGAGAGGATCCATATCAAAAGAATCAAATGGAGATCTGTTTTCACTGTATGGCCGTCAGCCACAAAACAGCAAAACATTACAGAATATTTTGTTACAACCCCCTTTCTTGTTTATTTTCTGCCCCTGCCTCCCCCTTTCCACTAGAATATAAACTAAAGATGGTTCAAGTTTTTGTCCATTTTGTTCACAAATGTATTCCATGTACCAAGAACAGAATCAGACATATGGTTGGTATTCTCTCTCTATTTGATAAATTAATTAATGTCTTTATCTGAAAAGAATGAAGAGCAGGGGAAAATGATTTTATTTGCAGAAGTTAAGTAAAAGATTGACATCAGTTAAGTCTTCCGGATTCATGGGTTGAATACCTGTGAATCATTGGAGACCCTGAAATGATATATATTTGAGGGGCTCACCCACAAAATTTAAGTGTTTCATGTACTAGTTCTGGGCACAGGGAGCTTACAAGAATGGAGGTATTTCGTGAAGACAGAGTCCAATTACTGAGTTTAACAACTGAAGATGAGATAACAACGGAAGATTCACTTATAAGGACTAAAATCCTTGTAAGTGAAAAGCAAGAAGTTATTTCTAAATCTCATGAACTAGCACATGCAGCAGCATGCTTGACAGCCTGGTGACAGTTTGGGTCTCTCTTGGTTGTGAGGAAGTCCACAGGCTGGCTCATGATGGTTGTGGGCGGTGACAAGATGGCTACTTTCATGTGATTTGCAGTTCGATCCATAGGAATTTGAAAGAAAGTTTAGATGTCATCTCAGAAAGAGTAAACAGTTTTCCCATCATATTAGTAATTATTGGCAATGTTGGAATTAGGACTTAGGTTATGCAACTATATAAAACTCTGGGAATATGAATTGGTACGGCTTTCACTGCCTGCACTCCTCTCTGCTTCATGTCGTGGGCTGGGGTGCTTCCGATTTCTCTCCACACACCTAACACTACTGCTCAGCTTTCTACTTTGGTTCATATTATTTTCACTTCATGAAATGCCATTCCCATAATTTTCAACTTCTTTAAAGGTAACTATTACTTGTTAGTGGACAGTTTGGTTGAGTTGTCTCCTTCTCTAGACAACCATCACTCCTGATAGGGTGGGTTACTCAGTACTTCTTGTGCAATTTTTTGAGCACATCTCTAGCATCAAGATATATCTGTTTATGTATTAAGCTCTCACACTAGTCTCTCTATTTCTTCATGATTGTTGTATCAGCTATTCTTAATCCAGAACTCAAAATAGTTTCTGATATATAGAAACTGATTCACGATTGATCTTTACTACTACTACTACTACTACTATTACTACTACTACTACTACTACTACTACTACTACTACTATTGTGTGTGAGAGAGAGAGAAAGAAAGAGAGAGAGAGAGAGAATCAATCTGAGCCCTACTCCTTGGTTCTTTCATCAGGTCTTACTTCTTAAAATATAATGTTTTCTGCCAGAGGCATTTTCAGGAAAGATAATAATAACAACAATTTGAAGTTGACAAAGTAGTACTGTAAAGAATCCCCATTTGGTCGATATAGTTCATATTGCTAGCTGTTATTTTTTTCCTGTCTGAATACCATAGTAACTGACCAAAGAGGAATGAGTTTTCACGAGTATACTCAATATGCTTTCATGATTGAGACTTTTAACCAATTACAATTAAGAAGATTAACAACTTTTATGTCAACAAGAAAGAAATAAAACATACCAGCTTGTTCATTTTTTGCAAGATGCTTTGATGAGACCATGCTCCTTAATCATCTGCTGATTATGAGAGAGGAAGCACAATCTGCACCATTTTGATGTTCTGGCTGGGCAATTTACTGTACTGTATTCCCTGACTGTGAAATCCTGTCCTTTTGTCCCATGCTTATGCCGCACTTTACAGCATCTGCTGCTCGTCATAGTAGATGTTTTAGTTTCCGTTTTGGTTTCCCATTCTTCTTTCTTTGAAATGATCATCACGAGTGTGCTCAAGGATTTTTCAGAGTTAACACATAGCTGGTAACACGTGGTTAACATCCACGTGGGGGATGGTTGGTATTGCCTGGAGATGAGATTAGCAGAGAGTTTTCTGAGCATGTTGGGCAGAGTGTCACTTACCAGAAAAGTTATTATCAATGATATCAGCTTTTATAAAGAATCTTTTCAAAGAATTGTGACCTTATGGTTTTATTCAATAATAGATGGTATGCATCTCAATACCTCTTTTTTTGATTGAGATCTAATTGACCTATGACACTGTGTTACTTTCAGGTGCACAACATTATGATTTGATGCTTGTATGTACTGTGAAGTGCTCACGATAAGTCTAGTCAATGTCTATTACCATCCAGAATACATTTTTTTTCCTTGTGAGAACTTTTAAGATCCACTCTCTTAGCAATTTGCAAATGTACAGCACAATATTTTTAACTGTAGTCACCATGCTATGCTATACATTCCCAGGAATTTTTTATTTTATAGCTGGTAGTTTGTACCTTTTGACCACCTTTACCCATTTTATCCACTCTCCACTCCCCATCTCTGGCAACTGCTAATCTGTTCTCTGTATCTGTGACTTTGATTGCTGCCATTGTCATTCAGAGTCCACATGTAGGTGAGATCAAAGGTATTTGTCTCTCTCTGTCTGATTTATTTCACTTAGTGTAATGCCCTCAAGGTCCATTCATATTGTTGCAAATGGCAAGAGTTCCTTCTTTTTTATGGCTGAATAATATTCCATTGTGTATATCTCTTTTTTAATAGAACAAGATTATAACTTTTTGTGACTCAAATAAATACTATATGTTGATATTTTATCAGGAAAATAGAAACATGGTGTGTTATTTTAAATATTGTTGAACATCTAAAGAATGCCTGGTTTTGTGTTCATAAACTAAAATTGTACATATGTATATAATACAATAAAGGTTAAGTAATATATTTATTAATAGGTATATGATTGTTGCCTATCTGAGTATAGCATAAAGAAAGAAATATCAGTGCTATTTGGATTATTGTAGTGACCTTCATTCACATAGCCAATTGATTAGCATTTTAGCTCGTTATTTTAGTCATTCTTTAGCATCACCATCCTAAGCAAAACCAGTATCAGTTTACTGAAATATGCAACAGCTGCTCCCCTGCCTTTCACTTGTCCCCCTCCAGAGCTCTAAAAGAACTAGTCTATTTATTTACTTTTAAAAATATCTTTATTAAGATATATTCATATACCATAAAGTTAAACCACTTAAAGTGTGCAAAATTTAATGATTTTTAGTCTATTTACACAGTCGTGTGGCTATCACCACAATTTATGTTGAGTGTTTTTATCAAGTTATCCCCCCAAAAAAGGTGGTTATTCACCATCCAACCCTCCCTCCCACCCTTAGCATTCACTAATTTTATTTAAATCCTTATAGATTTACTTATTCTGGACATTTAATATAAATGTATTCCTACAACATATGACTTTTTATGACTGGTTTCTTTCACTCAGCATAATGTTTTTCAAGTTCATATCCACATTGTAGCATGTATTAATACTTCATTTTTATTGCTGAATAATATTCCATTGTATAGATATACAACACCATATTTATCCATTCATCATTTCTTTGGACATTTGGGCAGTTTATACATCTGAGCTGTTATGAATAATGTTAATGTGAACGTCCATAGTCAAGGTTTTTTTTTTGGACATATGTTTGCATTTCTCTTACCATATTTAGCATTAGGATTGCTAGGTCATATGATATTTCTGTTTAACATTTTGAGGAATTTCCAGAATGTGTTCCAAACAGCTGCACTATTTTGCTTTCCCATTCAAAATGTGTAAGGGTGTCAGTTTATCCATATCCTCACCAGCACTTGTCACAATCTTTCCTTTTGATGATAGCCATGTAATGAGTGTGAAGTGGTTTTGATTTGTGTTACCTAAATGCTAATGACATTGAGCATACTTTTATGTGTTTATTGACAACTTGCATATTTTCTTTAGAGAAAAGTTTATCCAAAGTCTTTGTCAATCTTTTCTTTTATTGAGTTTTCTTTTTATTATTGAGATGGGAACATTTTTTTTACATATTTTAGATAACATTGCCATTCCGGATATATAATTTGGAAACATTTTCTCCCATTCTCTGGGTTGACTTTGCACTTTATGATATATTTGGGTACAAAGGTTTTAATGTTGATGAAATCCAAATTATCTTTCTTTTTCTTTCATTGCTTGTGTTTTGCTGTCATATTTAAGAAACTCTTGCTTAATCCAAGAGCACAAAGATTTATTTCTGCCTTTTTTCTATATGTTTATAATTTTAGCTCATCTGTTTACATCTATGATCCACTTTGAGTGAATTTTTGAATAAGGTTTGAAGAAGGATTCAAACTTCATTTTTTGAATGTGGATAATTAGATGTTGCAATATCATTTATTGAAAAAACTTCTATCCCAATGAATTGTCTTGATATCCTTTCCAAAATCAGCTAACCATAAACATAAGGGTCAATTTCTAGACTCTCAGTTTTATTCTACTGGCCTATATGTTTATTCTTATGACGGTACCATGCTGTATTGTGTACTGCAGGGTAGTAAGTTGTGAAATGGGGAAATGTGAGTCCTTCAACTTTCTTCCCCCTTTTTATGATTGTTTTGTCTATTTCGAACACTTGGGTTATATGATCATCTCTTAACAATTTCTGCAAAAAGTTAGCTGAGATTTTGGTAGGTATTTTGTTAAATGGATAGATCAATTCAGCGAGTATTATAATCTTCATATTAAGTCTTCTGATATATGAGCAAGCAATGTCTTTTAGTTTACTCAGGTCTTCTGTAATATCTTTCAACAGTATTTTATAATTTTCAGTATATAAATTTTAAACTTGTTTTGATAAGATTTTTCTCATGGTATTTATTACTTTTAATGTTATTTTAATGAAATTTTCTGATTTGTGTTTTCAAATTGTACACTGTTAGTATGTAGAAATACAACTTATTTTTGTACACTGCTCTTGTATCCTATAAACTTTTGTATTTTTTAAATCAGTTCTGATAGATGTATGTGTGTGGGAGGGATGGGTACATGTGCATTCCTTAGGATTTTCTATATAAATGATCATACCTTTTGTTAATAAAGGGAATTTTAAATCTTCTTTCCAATCTGAATATCTTATATTTCTTTTTCTTGCCTAATTGTCCTGGCTGGGACTTCCAGTACAATATTTCATAAGACTGGTGAGAGTGAACATCTTTGTCTTATTCCTAATTTTGGGGGAAACGTTTCAGTCTTTCACCGTTAAATGTAATCCTAAATTTGTGTTTTTTTCATAGTTATCCCTTATCATATCAAAGAGTCTCCTTATATTCCTAGTTTGTTGAGTATTTTTATAATGAAAGGGTGTTGGATTTTGTCAGATGGTTTTCCGCATCTGTTTGAGGGATCATGTGTTCCCTTTCCCCTTCATTCTATTTAATAGTGTGTATTATGTTGACTGATTTTCAAAAAGGTGTTAAACCAAAATTGTATTCCTTAGACAAATCCCACATGGTCATGGTCTGTAATCTTTTCTTATATGTTGCTAGAATTATTTTGCTAGTATTTCATTGATAATTTATGTGTCTGTACTCAGAAGGGATATTTGTCTGTTGTTTTGTTTTCTTAAANGGGATGGGTACATGTGCATTCCTTAGGATTTTCTATATAAATGATCATACCTTTTGTTAATAAAGGGAATTTTAAATCTTCTTTCCAATCTGAATATCTTATATTTCTTTTTCTTGCCTAATTGTCCTGGCTGGAACTTCCAGTACAATATTTCATAAGACCGGTGAGAGTGAACATCTTTGTCTTATTCCTAATTTGGGGGGAAACGTTTCAGTCTTTCACTGTTAAATGTAATCCTAAATTTGTGTTTTTTTCATAGTTATCCCTTATCATATCAAAGAGTCTCCTTATATTCCTAGTTTGTTGAGTATTTTTATAATGAAAGGGTGTTGGATTTTGTCAGATGGTTTTCCGCATCTGTTTGAGGGATCATGTGTTCCCTTTCCCCTTCATTCTATTTAATAGTGTGTATTATGTTGACTGATTTTCAAAAAGGTGTTAAACCAAAATTGTATTCCTTAGACAAATCCCACATGGTCATGGTCTGTAATCTTTTCTTATATGTTGCTAGAATTATTTTGCTAGTATTTCATTGATAATTTATGTGTCTGTACTCAGAAGGGATATTTGTCTGTTGTTTTGTTTTCTTAAAATGCCTTTGCCTGGTTTTGCCATCAAAATAATATGGGCCTCATAGAAGGAACTGGAAAGTTCTGTCTTATTTCTTTGAAAATTTTAAGGGTTTACATAACTTCTCCTTCAAACGTTTGTTAGAATTCAATAGTGAAATGACCTGAAATCGAACTTTTCTTTGTAGGAAGGATTAAAATGACTAGTTCAATGCTTCTATTTATAATAGGTTAATTCCTATCTTCTGTTTTATATTGAGTCAGGGTTTTTTTTATTTTTTTAATTTTATTTTTTTATTTACTTGACAGAGAGGGAGAGATCACAAGTAGGCAGAGAGGCAGGCAGAGAGAGGAGGAAGCAGGCTCCCTGCTGAGCAGGGAGTCCAATGCGGGCTTGGATCCCAGGACCCTGAGATCATGACCTGAGGCGAAGGCAGAGGCTTTAACCCACTGAGCCACCCAGGCGCCCTATTGAGTCACTTTTGGTAGGTTTGCAGATTCATAGAAATTTTTTTCATTTCATGTAGGTTATTTACTTTGGTGGCATACAAGTGTTTATTGTATTGTTTTATGATCCTTTTTATTTATTTTTTTAAAAAATTTTATTCAAGAGAGAGAGAGAAAGAAGGCAAGTGGTGGGGGCACAGAGGGAATTGCAGTTCTGGATAGTAAATTTTTCTTACTTAAGCAACTAAGTTTGTTGTAATTTGTTACAGCAGCAATAGCAAACTAATACAGTTTATTTGCTGTATCTTAAAAAAATGTAGTTTTACCAGTTATCACCTTTAAATATTTTGCAGTATCCATTCCATCATCTTCTTTTCACCATACGATTTTACACATTTATTTTTTGTTTGATTTATTGCCCAAATAGTATTTTTTTCTAATTTAATTAAATTATGGTTAAATAATGGGCTTGTATAACACTAATCTTAATGACACATGTGGCCTATTATTTGATCATATACTATTTCATGTTTTCTCTACTGGAAGTAGAATATTGTTATCTAAAATAGGAAGGATACAAATATTCTATAAGCTGGAAGTATATTGAGTTGTTAATATTTTCTATTTTGATTTGCTATATTTTTGTTGATATTATTTTTTAAAGAAGGGATGTGTTTTTGTGCAAATAATTGACAAGAGAGTGTACAAAATCCAGGTAATATAATTATTCTTGTATATGATTTTATGCTTCTGTTTAAGCTCTATTTTTAGACCATGATATTAAATGCATATGCATTTAGAACTGTTGTATCTTCCTAATAAATTAAAATTCTAATCATATTTGTAGCCACCCTCTCTATTTTTCACTTATTATTTTACTCATTACAAATCCTCATTACAGTTTTTCCTCACTTAGTAAATTCAGTGATACATTTTAAAAGTATATTTCAGTACCTAATTTGTAGTTTCATGTGAAATGACCATTCTGGGTATCTGTTCTTCTATGTTCATGAAAGAAAAACCCCATTTTTGTGACTTGCATTTTGCCAATTTAATTTCATTAATATCTTCAAACTTAACTATAATGAAAAGAAAATAAAACACTGGTCAATATGATATTCACCAAAATCTTGAAAGAATTCGAAAATATCTTCATGAATCACATAATCTCGCTACCTAAAAATAACATGATCCTGTTCAATGTCCATGTTCCAAAAATTACTATATGGATAGGATTTTGCTTCCATCTTAAATGGATACCGTAATTTAATAAAAAGTTAATTTACTCTGATTTTCCTGACAAAATAAAAAGTGCTTTGCTGTTTCTAGACCATGCCATGATGCAAACAAGGATTAATTTACAATGTTGATAAAGCAATCCTGTATGCATTCATTAGGGAGAAACAGAACACTAGTAAACAGAAGAGAAATTATTTGTTCAGAAAATACTGAATTAATTTGTAGTAGGTTTCAGTGTATCAAGGGAGAGCTCACTCCATAGGAGAATTAAAGATGACCAGGATTTAGTGAGAAGCATAGAATAAAGGTTGAAAATTTGCTATTACATCCAAGTCGAGGGACTTGAAGTATATGTGTTGGTATCATAAAAGAAGTGATCAGAAAAAAAAAAACTTTAAAATATCAAAAAAGGAATTGTATAAATTCTGGTTAATTTGTATAAGATACAAGGTATAAAACTGTTAGCCAGAAAGGTGTTATTCAGGATTCAGAGACAAGATCATAAAAGTTAAATTGAAAAGCCAGATGTCCATATAGTTATGACTCTGGTCAGTGTTTAATATAAAATCAGCAGGAGCTGACATACTTTGGATCAAAGTAACAGAACTTGCTGTGTGGTCTAGGTAATCTGCTCAGACACGTTTTCACAGAATTTGTGCCTCTTTTTAAAGCAATTATGCAGAATGGTTTGGTAATGTTCAACATATAAAATGTATAACATTTCATCCCCTGAAAAGCAGCACAATATATGAAAGGCATATAGATAGAACAAAGAAAAGAAGCCCTCACTGATATAAATGAATCTTTTCTGAGTCTACCTACCATTAAAAATCTGGCTCACCCAAATAGGAAAAACAAATAATGGAAAATGGGGAGGGCTTTAAGATTTCATGCTTAAGATATTTTTTAAATGTATATTTGAATAACCTATAGAAACAAGTATCACTCCTCACTTACTGACCCCTTAGACTTAGATATTCAAGAAATGTGAGATTTTTTTTCAATCCCTAGAGTAATATTCAGACAGCACTCAGTTCCTGAGTCCTACTACCAGCTGGGTAGCACACAAGTCAAAGTTCAGGCATGGTGGGACAAGAGCTTTCTGAAGGATGCCCAGGGTATTGACAGAAGCTTCCTAGAGCTCACCACTGCAAATCCAGAAGATGTCTACAGTTCCATCATAAGCACATCCCTGACTGAGAGGCTGCTGTGGGTCTCAGCAATGTAGATAATAGAGAATTTCTAGCCCTGGGGCCCAGGCCTCTGCAAACATGCTGATAAAGGTCCACAGTAGCCTGAAGATACAGCTCTTCACAACTTGGGAATTTTAACAGAAAGAAGGTAAAATGCTATATAATCTAGTGGATTTATCTATGTTTTGGAAATCTTATTATAATCATTATTCTAATGGAAAACGATATATTATTCTGAGTTCTGAAAACTAAATATTTTTTAACTTAGAATCTGAGATGTAAAAAAAAATAATTTTAGAGGCAGAGAAAGTTGAAATAAAAACAAAAACATCTCAGATCTTTTAGGAAATTGACCTTATTAGGCAAGTTGTTTAACATCTGATTCTCAGTTTCTGCATCTGTGATATGGGCATAATTTATGTCCTACGTTCAGCCTAGCATCAATAACATATTGAGTATTTATGAATAGTATTAGCTATTGTTATCACCTTTAGGTTCTACTTTTGGGAATTTATGAGAACTGTGGCAGTAATTTCCTGTAGTTGTAAAACTAGTATTAGGCCAAAGCCTGTGCTTTAGAAAACACAGATTACAACTGACATTGCAGGTTATCCTGTAATTGGGTTATGGATAAACTACTTCTCTCTGTTGTTCTCCTTGGATGAAATGAATTAGTTTCTATGTTCAGACAGAAGTAAACAAGGGTAGAGTCTATTTGGTGGGCATTATTCATGCAGAATCTGGATGTCAGTCAGTATCTGGTTAAAAAATTAAAATGGGAAGTTCTGAAAATAATGTCTGGTGCTGATAAGATATAACAGGACGGGGTGAAGAGTCAAACCATAGGTACAAAGTGGAGATATGGTAATAGGTAGAACTCAGATGCAAAGATTCTTACAACGTATGGACCAAAGCCTTAGGAAAAATGTTAGACATTATAAAGCAATATAAAGTTTTCCTAAATATGTGCTCTTCCCTTTCTTTCCATTCCTTCCTTTTCACCTTTTCTACTTTTTTGTCAGAGCAGTAAGTAGTTATTATTGATATTCTTTGAAGATTTCTCAGGTTTTTGTTTTGTTTTGTTTTGTTATGGAAAACCTTAAACATACAGAAGAATAAAGAGAAAATATTTTAAAAATTCATCAAATTATTATGAAATGTTAGCTAGATATGCCTCACTGATTTTTTCCTAAAGAATTTTAAATATAATCACAAGCATCTTGATTTTGTACCCTCAAATAATTCACCTCTAAAATATAAGGATGGCCTCCTACATTTCATAATTACATTTTACATTAATTTTTTAATGCCATCTAATTCATTTTCATATTCAAACATCCCCTATTTTTTCTAAAATATCTTTTATACATTTTTGTTTAAAAGAGACACATGGGGCACCTGGGTGGCATAGTTAAGCGTCCCACTCGTGGTCTCAGCTCAGGTTGTGATCTCAGGGTCATAGGATGGAGCCCCAAGTCCAGCTTTGTGCTCTGTATGGAGTCTGCTTAAGATTCTCTCTCCCTATCCCACTGTCCCTCCTCCCCATGCGGGCATGCTCTCTCTCTCTCTAAAATAAATAAATCTAGGGGCACCTGGGTGGCTCAGTCGTTAAACGTCTGGCTTCGGCTCAGGTCATGATCCCAGGGTCCTGGGATCGAGCCCCTGCTCAGTGGGAAGCCTGCTTTTCCCTCTGCTGCTCCCCCTGCTTGTGTTCCCGCTCTCACTGTGTCTCTCCCTGTCAAATAAATAAATAAAATCTTTAAAATAAATAAATAAATAAGTAAATCTAAAGAAATCTAAAATAAATAAATCTTAAGAAAAAATAAGACACAAACAAGGATTACAGATTACATTCTGTTGTTAAGATTCTTAATTCTCTTTCTCCATTTTTTTCTGTAACCCTGAACTGCTGAAGAGAGCACATTAGTTGACATGTAGATGTTTAATTCAGTACAGTTTAAGTATCTTTGACACTCATACTTCACAGGTAATGCTGTGCCCCGCCTGTTATTTCAAATCACAGGGCATCCAAATCTCTGGTCATCCCACCCAAAACTAGTCATCAGTCAGGGCCGAGGCGACCAGATCCCTATGAAGCTTCACCTTTAAAACACATATAATCTATGAGCTGATAGATAGCATGTGACTATCTAGTTCTCCATTAATGCTTTACCCAAAGATTTTGGTAAGTGTGGATGATCCACTTCCTTAGAGGCGAAAAATGAATTATGACCTTGCCATTCACCATACATACATTCATTAGCTGGCGTTCTTATAGAAAGAAGAAATTTTCCTCATCAGTTAAGCATTTTGGTTAGTTTGAAATGTAGTTTGTACAGGAAAGGCAAGATAAATATTTTTGTCCATTTATAAATTTTTAGAGTAAAAAAATAAGTATAATGGTCATCTCTAATTGTGGCTTTTTGTGCTAGTTTATTAGATTGTTAATTGATCTTATCTTGTTTTGGTTTGGTTTTCTTTATTTTTATTTGTTTGATTCATTATGTCTTTCTCTTTAATCCTTAGAAGCATATAAGTTTTGTTCAGCAGGGAACTCAAGAGTAGCATAAGCAATCTTCTGTGCAATCCCTGCTACTACATAACATTTCCAAAGAACTGGAAAACTTTCTTTGCCAATATTTTCAATTATAAAAGTAAGAAAGATTTTGGCAGTTTTTTATGCACAACGACTGATTATTTCTTTAGGTAGATGGGTCAATATAGAAACAATTTAGCACCATAGAGAAACATTTACCTGAGCCTAACACAAGTAGTGAAGCAAAAATACATTGCTTTCAGTATTAATTATGACTAAAAAAAGAAAAACCCAAAGCTGTGATTAGCAAATTTGAGATACATCCAACTCTTTAAAGTTGTTGTTGTTATGTTGTAAGATACAACATAAACACTTTATGTAAGGAAATAATCAAATAAAGATAATGAGAGAGTCATGGAATTTTCGTAATTGCACATGACTAGAGTCTTGGTTTTACATTGTATCTAAATGAAATTTTATAATGGATCAGCCAGGAAAGGATCCTGCAAAATGCTTGCAACCCGGTCTTCTATTGCACGATCTGGTCTTTTCCTACACCTCTCTCCAGCTCCCTTTCATAACTCTGTTTTCCACAGTACAACATGCTGACACATTTTAGATTTTCTTAAATTAACTAGTGTCTTCCCAATTGGATTTTCACAAAGTAATTTTTTTTAAAGATTTTATTCATTTATTTGACACACAGAGAGAGATCACAAGTAGGCAGAGAGGCAGGCAGAGAGGAGGAAGCAGGCTCCCTGCTGAGCAGAGAGCCCCATGCAGGGCTCCATCCCAGGACCTTGAGATCATGACCTGAGCCAAAGGCAGAGGCTTTAACCCACTGAGCCACCCAGGTGCCCTTCACAAAGTAATTTATCTCTTTGCAGCTTCGGAGCCTTTGCTGTTCTCCTGCATGGCATCTACCCAGAACATGTAATTACGTAATTGTTAGTGCATTTGCGTAATGTGTGCCTGCCTCTCCCAGTTCTCAGAGGGCAGGACAGATGCCAATTTTACCACTGTTTTTCAAGAAGCCCAAAAGAGCCTGGTGTGTCATAGACGTGTAATAAATGTGGGTTGAATACATTAGTGGAACCAGATCTTCCATCTCTATTAGTAGCATCTATATTGATTCCTACTTTATATTTTACACTTTACAAAATATGTGAAGAGCAAGATAGGAGAGGAGTCAGACTCTCACTTCCTGTATGTCTGCTTTAGAATTTTTTAAATCAAGAAGTATATTCATTCTGTTTTGTAATTAAAATGTAAAAGAAATCCAATAAAAGATGCTGAACTGAAGTTTTGTAGCTATACTCTAACATTCTGGGAGTCTCTTTATTTCCTCACACGTGATACATACCATCCCCAGTGAATTAAAACAAGATATTTAGCCAAAATATGCCTCTACCCTTAATCAAAGCAATCGCCTCTCTATATCACTCAGCATTGCATTCACACACATCCTTGCCAAGTTATATTTTATTTTGTCATGGATGTATTTTGATCACATTTAATCCTTTCTGGAACAAGTCAAGACATGCATAAATACATACCTAACACTTTGGAAACAGTACGTAAAGATGTTTGGCAATTGCAGATCTATACTGAACGTTTTCAAATATATAGGTTAAAGCACTGGTTTATTTACTATGTACTGAAAGAGTTTTGTGTCGCATAAATCATTACAACCTTGTCAGAGCACTTGAGCATTTTGACTCAAGAGGATCCCTGCCGTGGGGCTGTATCAGGTCACCAATTATCTAAAAATAATATTTACATGTATTTCTGTGTACATTGTAAGATTCAATAAAGATGTATTAAAGTCAATATCAATATTTACATTCACTGTGTTTAAAAATATTATCATCCCTTTATCTGATGATTCAATTTGGAACTTAACCAAAACTGATTTTTGTTTGAAGTCTTCATGTTTCAGTCAGCCAAGGGTGAAGACTGATAGATGTTTCAGGCTTCCCACTTCTGTCTTCTATTTACAGAGGTTCATAATTCAAATGGAAAATTAACTCTTGGATGAAATGTGACATGTAGATTTTATGGATGCCATCACATGAAGATGTTCTTCACCCACATGCCCCTTTTTACCTCACCTAAACCTGAAAGAATATGAATGGTATGCAAGAGTCTACAGATAAATTGAATAATGAAAGTTATGTCCTGCTGTATTCACTTTTCATTATCTGTAGCTTTTTGTGATTTAATTTCTTCCAAATTATTTCTCTGTCTTAAGCTGGCCAATATCATCATCTTTTTCTTCTTCTTCTTCTTCTTCTTCTTCTTCTTCTTTCTTCTTCTTCTTCTTCTTCTTCTTCTTTTTAAAGATTTTATTTATTTACTTGGCAGAGAGATAGAGAGTGAGCACAAGTAGGCAGAGGGAGAGGGAGAAGCAGGCTCTCTGCTGAGCAGGGAGCCCAAAGCAGGGCTTGATCCCAGGACCCTGGGGTCATGACCTGAGCTGAAGGCAGCTGCTTAACTGACTGAGCCACCCAGGCACCCCAAACTGGTCAATATTTTTGTCATCTAACGTAAAGCCTTTTGGGAGTATGTCAGGTTTGAGGAGTAATTTTTTTTTTTTTGCCTTGATTGCTTCCAGAAAAGTCTATGGATATTATTGAGTTGCACTGGAAAATCTCACACATAAATAGGGGAGAAGAACAAAAAAGTACAGAGATCTAGTTAGGTAATACAGTGTAGTGGAGAACACACCAGACAGTCAGAAATACTGAATTATAATCTTGATTCAAATACTCTAATATGTGTGACACTAAACATGTAACTTATATTCACAGCACCTTAACTTTATGATACAAAAAGAGTAGGCTCAACCAGTGAAATTTATATTTGTGTATTTTTACAGACGAGACAAATTTTAATGAGTTTTTATATATTACTAAATATTTTGTAGCTATCTCTGAAGGTACAGGGATTCCATTCAGAATTTAACGTCATGAAGAATAAAAATCAAATTTCGCATTTTGAAAGAATACATGACTTTAACTTAGAATGGAAATTAGGGGCTAGGGCAGAAGTTAATAACAGAGATGAGAACCCAAAGACACATCTTCCATCTGCCCCTCCAGATCCACTCCTCACCATTCTGTGTCCTAATCTTTTCCTTAAAAGGCTGAGATAAATGTATGGCATTCTGTGGCCTTCTAATTTCCAATTCGATTCTGTATTCAGCCAGTTGAAAGTAGTGGTAGGAGATTTGGCAATAGACATGGAGTCAGCTAAATATAATTATTAGTTGGGCTGTATCCCTCCTGGGTTATTTCTTTTCCAAAGACCACTTCTGTCAAGCCACCCTCTGTGTATTAATAGCCTCTATGGTTTCTGGTAAGTGCTCTCTCCTTTCTCTTTGAAGCTGACTAGTGGTAAGGGTTACTCCAATGTTAATAGTCTGGGGTACTGCCTTGTCCCTGCTGACTTCCCTAAATTCTACCCCTAAAAGTAGTTCCCATATTAAACGTTCCAGATATAGCAGATTTAGTGATCTACCTGCTTCCCACTGGCACCCTGACTCACACAGAGATCCAGATGCAAGGGCAACACCAGAAAGGATTTCAGCACCAAAGTTGGCAGAACTTGCTACTTACCAAATAGGGAGAATAAAACAGATACATGAGTTGAGGGTGATTTTCTAGTTTGTGAATGGTTTTGCAATTGACTCGGGATTAAATATAGAAGGAGGAGTATGAAATTTCAGTGTGTATAAAATGGATTTGGTTTTAGGTTAAGTTCGTGATGCCACAATAGCTTCCATGTCTAGGAAACAGTTAGAAACATTATCTGAAAATCATGAGATATATAAGATTAAAAATATGTATTTTCACATTGTTAGAATATAGCATGTAAATTGAGGAGAGCAATGACATTTTCAACAGCTATGAGCACAATATAGTAGTTGAAGATACTGAAGAGATTGATAGTAATACAGCTTAAATTAAAGAGCTTGGGTATAAAGTATATCCTACATACCCTCATCTCTGAAACGGAATAACATGCAGAATTGTAATAATATTAATATCACATAATGCATATAAAGTCACTTGCCACAGTATCTGATCAAAAAACCTATTTTTCTTCTCTTCACGCTGAGGGAGAATGGGGTCTGATTATTAATGAAGTTTATTAAGAGCGAATTCCCTATACTAGCATAGTAAAACACATGAGAAAAACTACAATGAAAGTTAAAAGAAGATATTAAAACTGGAAATTAAAACAACCAATGTTTCATTGACCTGATTGGAATTATAGACATGATGAAAACTTTAATTTCCTTTCTTCTTCTTCTTCTTTTTTTTTTTTTTCGATTTACTTGTTTGAGAGAAAGAAAGCACACAAGCCACAAGTCGGGGTGGAGGTGGGGGGTGGGCAGAGGGAAAGGGACAGAATCTCAAGTAGACTCTTGTAGAGTGTGGCACCCAAAGCAGGGCTCTGTCATACAACCCTAAGGCCCTGACTTGAGCCACTCGGGCATGTGCCAAAGACTTTAATTTCTATGCTAACAATACTACATAGGAGACTTTATTCTCTCTTTAAAAAAAATAAAATAAATAAAAGATTTATTTATTTGAGAGAGTGTGCGCACAAGCAGGGGGAGGGGCAAAAAGAGAGAGGGAGAGAGAAGAGAGAATCAGACTCCCTGGTGAGCATGGAGCCCAGTGCAGGGTGATCCCAGGACCCTGAGATCATGACCTGAGCCAAAACCCAGTGCCAGCCGCTTAACCCAACTGAGCCACCTAGGCGCCTCAGAGACCTTATTCTCTTTCCTTAAATGAATATGTAGCATAAAATAACATCACTTGAGAACTTTTGATATAATTAGAATGTAGAGTGGTATTAAAACTGCATTGCCCTTACATCTGTAGAAAGTGGATTGGTTTTGTATTTTCTTATCAGGTATTTTCCTTACATGCATTAATATTGAAATCATGCATCTTTGCTAACCTCCCTTAAGATTCTAAATGTATGGTGATCGAGATGGGATAAAAACTTACTTCTTGTTTACCTGAGATCTAAAATAGGTGTTCCATTTGCTGGGAGGCTATCCTTCAAGATAGGCTTCAAGAACTCAGTCTCCTTCCATCCTGTAGCAATATGGTCTTTTCCTTCCAACCCTCAGCATCACACCTTGCATTCAAAAAGAGCTCATCGAGACATTTTCTTAAATAAGGACAGTTCTCTTCTTTAAAGGAATTCTGATTTTATTTGCTTAAATTTTAACATTCCTTGCCACTGTATCTGCATGGCTACTTACATTTCTGCACATGTAGAATTTTGCAGGCATTTTTGAACTTTTACATTCTGAGCAGTGAGCTAAGAATTGAAAATATAAGGATGCATAATATATAACAGCTATTCTTAGAGTCTAGCAGAGAAGGCAAACACTTAGGCCAGAAACTTTAGTAAATATTACAAGTGCTACAACAGAAGCGTCTTATAAGTGCTGTAAGAAAAGGAAGAGGGAACTTACATATTTGTGGTGATTCCCCAGGATGCTAAGAGGAAGAAAAGATTTCCTAGCTTAAGAGGTGACATGAATGAATCACTAAAATAGTTTCTGTGCATAAGTATGAGAAAGTGGTTAAAGAGGCCTCTTTTATCTTGAGGTGTGTGGCTAAGATGAGACCCTAAAGACCATAAAGAAAAGAGAAGACACTGATACCTTGGAGAGAGTAAGGACTGGGTGCATCTTCAAAGCTGAGAGGCAGGGGACCCCTCCCAGCATCTTGGTGGTTCTTCCAGAATTGGGACTGATCAGATATCTGTCTTGATCCTGTGGCTGTGACTCTTTTGGCTTTCTTGCTGTCCTTTGTGTGGGGATGGTGTGTCAGGGCTGAGAGATCATCGGAGCTCACCCAGATGGGGCAGGGGTGTGGATACTACATAGAAATTGAGCTCCTGACCTCTCCCAGTGCTTCAAGCAGTACCCCCCAACCAGCTCAGGAGCACCTGGGTCCTGCAGGTCCAACCAGAAGAACCACAGGTCTTGTTCTTGAATTCCATGCTGATGTTCCTGGGTGACCTGCCAAAGAACAGCCATCTCCAGCTACTGCTGACAAACTCTTTGGGGGTGGGTGCAAGGTTCAACTCATCTGGCTCTTACTGAGCTGACCCCAGGGCTGGGAGGCCATCTTGTGTTTCCAGACCACCGGGGATTCCCTTCTGTTCTGGAATACCATGGAGGAAGGTATCCAACTGACGCACACTCTGGGAATGCTCAACTGGATCTACCGTGCTCTGGGGTCCCTCTCAGAAGACATGTTCTTCACCCATGGTCTGCAGCACCTGCCAACAGCTGCCCCTTTGGAATTGCTGCTCTTGCTGGTCTGCCTATTGGTCAAGGGCATGGCCATGAGTAGAAATGCAAACTGTCACTGATGTCAGCTTGATCAGATACAAGAATGAGCCTGGCCTTGCCAAGCTCATGCTGGGACCCAGCCCACCGCACGTGGACTTCATGGCCTGGCCTCTTGGCCATAGCGTGGCCAAGAATAAAAAGGAAGAACAGTTCCATCATTCTCTCTACACCCATCATTCCTGCAGGTAGGAGAGGAAGAAACACCAGTGCTCCCTGGCCAGGCCTCAGTCCTGCCTGTGGTGGGGGACACACGTGAGATCTGTCTACTCCCTGCCAGGCCTTCACCTTGACCTTCACACCTCCCTGCAAGGGTGGAGACTGAAGAGAGATTGCTTTTAGGGGAGCCCCTTTTGGCTTTG
Organism: Ailurus styani; assembly: GCA_002007465.1. Lineage (NCBI taxonomy): Eukaryota > Metazoa > Chordata > Mammalia > Carnivora > Ailuridae > Ailurus > Ailurus styani. The sequence continues at coordinate 3,399,185 of LNAC01000038.1, read as the reverse complement.
TGTTCTGGAGAGATAGCTCAGGGAATGGAGTTGTGCAGCCATCGAGAATATTGTAGTAGACAAGAGGCCTTGGACTCCCTTTGCAACCTAAGTACAATGAGACAGAGTGTTCTAGGGCTTCCTGTGAGGAAAACCACAGCCTGACCAGTGTTCATGGAGCCTGGAAGAGAGAGGGATGTCCTAACCTCCAGCCGCTCTCCTGGGTGTTAGCAGCCAAAGCTGAGAGTGAAGGAAATTGAGCTAGGGTACCAGTGGCCATGCTAGGTACGCTGAGGCCCTCAGCTATAAAGTGTATTTCATCTCTTGTTACGTTTGAACCTGCACAGCAAAATGGGTATGCACAGGAAGATACTTCACTGCCACATGGTCCCCAAAACACTACATGGCAGATCCCTTGATCTATAATAACATCTTGACAGTTTTACAGCCCCCACTTTTTTTAAGTAACTTAGGTTCCCTGCCCAATGTGGGGCTTGAATTTATGACCCTGAGATCAAGAGTCAAGCACTCTACCAACTGAGGCAGCCAGGGACCCTGATGCTTTTACCCTTTTTTGAAGGTCTTTAAAAATGCAGTATTTTTACTTAATACTTATTTAAAACATATATAATTTTTTGGTTTTAATTATGCTGGTTTCAGTATTTGTAATTTTTTTTGGTAATCCTATGACTTTATTTTTTTGGTAATGCTTTTCCGTTTTGAAGTATACTTTTGCTGATTGTTTTTGTGGGGAAAGGAAGCAGCAGGCACTTCTGAACGGTCAGATTTCTTTGTAGGTTCATGGGTGGCTCAGAACAGTTCACTGTGTGTCAATTCTGGCTTAAGGAGTATGTGGCATTAGGAATCAGAGCAGCTTTGTGAAGATGGGCAGAGCCTTCTAGCTCTGTTCTCCATAGCCACAAGTGCTGGGCACAAGAGAACCCATTACTAGCTGGATTTAAATAGGTTTAATACTAGTTAGCATATGCATTTTAAAAAGCTGATACTTACCACCCATAAAAATTTACTATATATCAGTAACTTTATAATTGTCATCTGTCATCCCCACAGTCACTTGTGTAGATGCATCCTATGTGTCTAGTCCACATACTCTGAATTTCTTACATTCTAGGACATGGCCCTCATATGCTTCCTTCCATCCCACAGCTGTAGTGAATCACCTGTGCTCCCTGATGAGGCCAGACTCTCCAGCCGCGGACTAGATTCTCTTGCCTTTCAGCTACTCAAGGACCTCTCCTGGTATCCTCCTTCTCTCCTGCCTCACCCCATCATCCTCTAGGACCATTTCCATTAGCATGAAAATCCTCTCCTATGGCCATTTCCCATGTAGCCAGCAAGTTCATTTCTTGTTCCACTTTGCAGGAAAGTTCCTTCAAAGTGCTGTCTCTAATATCTAACATTGTTCATCTCACATTCTCTTTGGAAACCCATCAGATCATACTTTCATGCCCATAACTTCACCAAACCTGTTTTTATTAGAGTCGCATTGTGGAATCCCAAGGTCAGTTCTGAGATCCCTTTCTTTGGCTCCTCACAGCATTTTAAACACATCACTCCCTCCTTCTTGGAGCACTTCTTCCCTTGGCTTCTGGGTCAGCGGTCAGCGGTCACCTCACTTCCCACTGCACCTCGGTTCCTATTGCTGATGCATGTGATCTCCCTGATATGCACTCTCCAAAGTCCTGGCACTTAGCATCGCTAAGGCTTCTTCTTGTTTGTAGCGTGTGTGGTATACACTCTTATTTCCACTCTCCACCTCAACACTCAGTAAATTTTTTTACTCTTCTTTTTTTTACTTGGATGTTTCCTTGGCATCTCAAACTTAACATTTCCAAAACTGAACATCTCTTTTGTACCAACATCTTAGCCGTGATTATTTTAGTGCAGTAAAATACTTATTTGTGTGAGTGTGTCCTTTTCTGAAATAGGTTTTTTTTTTTTTTCTTGGCCACCCCACTACTCCATTCCTGCCTTTTTCTATGAGGGAAACCTGGCTCTTTTCTATTTCGTATGCTCTGCTTCTGTGTAAGCTTCTTATTTGAAGAAATTTGTCTGCTTCTGAAGTGGACCAAATGATCTATCCTTTGATTCACAGGCAGACAGAATGTGCACTCAAGTCAATAGAAGCTTCCTTGAGTAAGGAGAAAGTGATCAGACTGTTCCATCTAACCTTTGTTTTCTAAGTTGAGCATATGTTTCTTCCGGAGGTGGTATTATGTCAACGAAAAACTCAGAGTCAATTATCTTCAAACAAGATCCTTTCTCCAATCAATAAAGAACATTTTCCTGTTTCGATTGGCAGACATGAGTTAAATGTTGGCACAGCGTTCAAATACTTATCACTCTGTAATGAGGGTATTATTTTTTTTGCAATCCCAAAGGAACTGGATTCACAAAATGCCAGATATAATGTAGTGTATTATGAGTGACAAGAGCTTTTAGCTAGCAGTAATTGAAATGCAGTTATTGACATGAGAATATATTACCTGTCATCTCATAAGGAACAATATATTTTGGGGAAAAATATAGTATTCTGGTTAATTCCTGCTTGATCATTTTATTCATAATATTCTCTCACCTGGCACTTTTTTTTTTAATCTTCTGCATGACTTCTGTGGTTTCATTCCATGCAAGTCTTGATTATTATGTTAGGGGGATGATGAATACTGGTAAGTTGACCTTGAATCTGGAGCAAGTAATGAAACAAGAAGCAAGATTCTTTTAGCTTTCCTTTCGTTCAGTACGTGGTTTAGTTATTTGTAGGGTAATGATACTTTTCCTTAATTGTTGAATTATTCTGACATGCTGGGCTTATTTTATATCACATGGTTAATCTTAGTAGAATAGCAAGATGAAGTGGGACACTGAGTCCATCATCCTGATAGTTGTAAGAGACATAAATTCTTGGTTGAATGGAAATGTCTGGCACTTAATGAATCAACAAAATCAAAGCAGGTCATAGGTGAGAGAAGTTTTGCTATTTTAAAGAATAACACAAGCTTTTCTGCTTTCTGACCGCTAATTATTTTGATATACATCAGTAAATTATTAATTCTTTAATAGTTGGAAGTAATTAGAAGTTATTTTCAATGACCATCTTATTCAAATGCTAATATTAAAAGGAAAATACATAATTTGAATCTTTACTTAATGGTTGATTTGCATATATGGTTATTACCCTTTGAATGTTCTTAGAGATCTCGCATACTGATTTTCCAGTTGTTGTACGGTTGTCACACATACACACACACACACTTTTTTTTTTTTTTTTTGGAGAAAACTTCTGATAATACAGAGGGCAACGGGCTTCAGGATAGTAACTCTTTTTCTCCTTTAAAAGGTAAAAACATGGGCGCCTGGGTGGCTCAGTGGGTTAAAGCCTCTGCTTTCAGCTCAGGTCATGATCTCAGGGTCCTGGGATCGAGGCCCACATCAGGCTCTCTGCTCAGCAAGGAGCCTGCTTCCCCCTCTCTCTCTGCCTGCCTCTCTGCCTCCTTGTGGTCTCTCTCTCTTTGTCAAATAAATAAATAAATGTAATCTTTAAAAAAAAAAAAGGTAAAAACATTACTTTGGAGTAAGGTTGACCTGCATTTTAACCCCAACTCTGTCCCTTAATAACCCATTTGAGACATAAATTTGGAGTCCCCAGCTTCATTTGTCTGTCACAACTGTTGAATCTACTGAGGACAACTCTGTCAGGTATAAGGATTAAATGTGATCATACATATATGTATGTAATCCTTAATAAGGATTAAACGTGATCATACATATATAGAAAGTNCCTGAGATCATGACCTGAGCCGAAGGCAGCGGCTTTAACCCACTGAGCCACCCAGGCGCCCTGTATGTAATCCTTAATAAGGATTAAACGTGATCATACATATATAGAAAGTATCCAGTAGGATGACTTAAAAACAAATGACTTGCAAAAGATAATAATTTTCTTTTAAAATATGGGAAAATTTCCTCCCAATGTGTTAAACCTTTTGGTTAGTAAAGCCATAGTGATGTGTGTTTAGCTCAATTTCTTGGCATATCAGGAGACATTGTTTCTAATATTTCACATTTTATTACATTTATACTTTAGTATCACTTCTTAGTTTACCATTTTATTTGCCCTGTACGCTCTCATGTCAGAACCTCCAAACAGAGTAAGTCTTCCTTCTCTTAAATTTATGTTTTATTTTTTTTTCCCTTGGGGTTGATCTGAAAGTGTTCAATGTGTCAATAGAAGTATAGCATTTAAAAACTTGAAAAAAAAATACCTGCTCAACAAAGTTCTTGTTCCGATGCAAGTTTACAATAAAAATTCTTCAATGACCATATCTACCCTGATCATAGCTTTCATGTTCAAATGTTAAATATAAATAAGTGTGTCATGTTGTATGTATTAACAACTCTATAAGGTATCTATTATTAGGGGAAGACTTTCAAACCTTATTAGATATATAGTTTTGTCTGTATTAAACCTACTGGGATTGGAATATTTGAAAGCCCAAATGTCTGAAGTAGATGTGAATCCTACATATTATGGGTTGTGTTTTCCAAACAGATCAAGCAAAAACGGACCTCCATCTTAGTTCACTAAAATATACAATTATGTAAAGGATGTAATTAAAAAGTGAAAAAAAAAACCTAAAAATTTTCAAAGGAAACCTAGCACTATTTTTAAACATTTTATTTGTTTATTTGAGAGAGAAAGGGAGATGAATCAGGGGGTGGGGGCAGAGGGAAAAACAGAATTTCAGCTAAGCAGGGAGCTCCATGCATCGTGATCCCAGAACCTGGAGATCATGCTGTAAGCAGAAGGCAGAGGCTTAACCTACTGAGCCACCCAGGCACCTGAAAGCTAGCATTGTTAATAATTGTTTTAAAAATAGTAATAAAACCAAATGTATATTATAAGAGAAGAGAACATTAATTTATACTATAGTGACACATGGAGTAATATAAAAATACAAAATGTGAAAATGAATAAACTACATCAACACTATAAATAATGTTAGAAAAAGTATTGAGTGGCAAAAATGTCACACAACTACTTACAGTAATGTACCATTTTTAGAGAACTCAAATGTAAAAGAAAAATCAAGTACGCACATACCTATTAAACCTGGAGATACATGCATATCGGCTAAGACTATAAAGTGAAGATAAAATTAGACACAGATTTTACTACACTCGTCACTATTAGGGGTGGAGAGGAAGCCAGTGGATGGGATAGGACAAGAAGGGAGAAGTAACAGCAGCCAGACCCTGTTTCACGTGCATCACATAGAGAAACTCTCATAACCATCTCACACACCAGGTGCCACTGTCAACCCCACCACACCCATGATGCAAGTCAGTCCAGGAGTCTGCCCAATGGTACACAGTTGTTACCGCCAGACCCAGAGTTAACCCAAAACATCTGGGTCCAGAAGCTGCGTTATTCATGACTAGGACAAAGTCTGAAATCCATGTGTTGTTCAAGTTACGTCTCTTATTAGGCTAGTTTAAAAAAAAAAGGGTTAAAGTCAGAACCAAAATGTAATATATATCTGGAAGTTGCCAAAATCCATTAGAATCATAGCAATGGCCTTTTTCCAAGTGGCTTTTGGTTGTTGTTGTCGTTGTTCTTTTTAGAAAAGAGTATACAACATAATGATTCCATTGGGATCTCTCTGTTTACTTAAGTGCAAAAGATGGAGTGGACTATAAATATCCTAATGATAATAAAATAATACACATATTTGATACTTATATACATGCACTTATTAATGTTCTAATGAACTAATGTTCATCTTGACCAAATTTTATGCTTTCTTTTTGGGGAGTACTATCAATATTTCATATAGTCCCAGTGGTGTTTGATTCTAAATTGTTTGCTTGTGTTTTTTTACACTATTTAAATAATCCAGAAGTAGTTTATAGAGTTGGCACAAATGAAAATAAATACTTTCTCTATCCAAAACCATAAAATTCTAATGATAAGTTATGTAAGCAAATTTTAAAAAAAGGATATATTTTTACTGTGATTTACCATAATATACTATAAGAATTTATTGGGAGAATGGCCTGAAGGGATCATCCTGGGCTAGAAATAAAATATCAACTATTTGATCACATTTTTAAAAAATTTCTTTAATGCTTCATATTATGTTTTTATTTTGTAAAGGTGCTCTTATGGAAAAGATAATTCCCTATAAGTTAAAGGAAAATGCCTAATTTTCTATCCAGTGATATTAAAGTCACCCAGACTAGAAATTCTCAAAAAGAAAAATTGTCAGTTAGGATCAGAGGGACACTTAGTGTCTTTCCTTTTTTTTTTATTTTCCACTTGCTTTGGTCATCTCTACTATCAATTTTGCCCATTATTAAATCTTAGCAGTATTCTTTCCTCTACCCAAGATTGATTGGATGGTACAAAGGATGCCCATCAAGTTTTCAGCACAGGCAACTGGATAATGAACAGTGTCATTTTCTGTGTCAGGGAATATGTTTAAACTGGTTTAGGAATATGGTTCAGAAATGTTGACCTACAGGTATCTATAGGATAATCAATTGATAATATCCAGTAGGCTATTGAATATGTGGGTCTGCATCTTATGAGAGCTCTTATGAGAGAGATTCTAAATTTTGACATTGAGGCATAAGAACAAATGAGAGCAGATAAAGCATAATTGGGCTGTAGACAGATCCAGCACAAAGGAGGAAATAGCATTGATATTATTAGTTAGAGTATTGACTTAGTGAAAAAAAAAGGTCAATGACTGCCAGCTGTGTACATTTTAGTGAATCACTTAAGCTCTCTGAACATCAATTACCTTCCTGTGGGGGATGCAGAGGTGAGGAGAGGAAATGGAAGGATGATACCATCTCTGATTATATATAGGGCCATACACACACACACACACACACACACACACACACACACACACACAGTTGTGAGGGTCAATTAAGATAATGTATGTGAAAGTTCCTTGTAAATTACTAATGTGTAAATTATACCTAAAGTGTTATACAAATGAGATATTACTATAATTGTCATGAAATACAGATTATTGGCAAGCTTCATCTACTTTGCAAAAAATAGACTTGAATTTTTGAATTCACTGAGCAATACATATTTATCTTTATATTCACAGGGATGTGCCAGAATTATTTTTTCTTCCTGAAGTCCATTTCATTCATAAAATCTTAAAGTTGAAGTAGGACTTCAGAATGACATCATCCAATCCCTTATGTGTATACATACAGAAAACACAGATGTAGTTAGGTTATCAAATGATTAGAATTCAGATCTCCTAATCTGAAGTTTAGTGCTCAAATTTACACAGTGTGAAAATGGTTAATTGATTGGGAGTAGAGCCAGCTTTTCAGAACCTTCTCTATTTTTAATCACTTCATTCAATTAACTCAGTCTAGTATTTTCTATTTTTTTAAATTCTTTGTAATATATTTTATTTTGTAGTTACTTTTAGGAAAGAAATAACCCCCTATATACAGTAAATGCCGAGTATAGCTGAAAGACTGTACATAAAAATATTTGCATGATATTATGGAAATCCGTATTAGTTACTGAAAGATGCCTCTTAGGTGAATTATTCATTCATGTATCTATTCAGTCATTTCTGTTTTTATTTATTTATTCATTTAACAAATAGGTATTGAGTACCTAGTATTTGCAGGGCACCATTTTAGATGTTTGGGAACAAACGCTCTTAAGATAAGAGATCGGCAAAACACAAGTTAAAATAAAACACATGAGGAAAGCTCTGAACATAATCTATTGAGCTGAATCCTGAGTGATGATGAGTCAGCCATGGAATGATCTGGTGGGGGTGGGGGTGGTATGAGTCCAAGCATAGGGACCAGGGATACAAAGACATAGTATGTGCAGTTGAAGGGTGAGACCACTGTACCTAATGTAAAAACAAAACAAAACAAAAAGCACAAAACACAAAAGCAAAAAAACAAGCTATTTAAACACAAACTTCTCATCTTGGCAAACAATATGTAGAGCCTGGTTAATTAGAAAGTTGTGGCTTACTTTGCCCATAAATTGCATGACTTACTAAGCTTTAACTTAGCTAATTCAAGCTGAATTTCTTGAAAGAGGTGTGTTTTTATTTTTTTTAGTATATACTATTTAAACCATGTTGCTATAGAATATAATGTGTAATATAAGGAGGGAGAAAATGTGTAAATATGGGACAGGGTTATTTACCCTGAGAGAGTGATTTTGATTTCTGGATATATAAGTTTCTAGAACAAAGAATATATGGGGGGAGGAGACCCTTGTTTTTTGTTATTGTTGTTTTGCTTTGTTTTGTTGTTGTTGTTTAATTCCATATTAATGGAAAGACTGATTCAACAGTTACCGAACTTTGGTGTGGATCAGGATGACTGCAACAAATTGGTAAAAATAGAGGCCTAGGTTTTATCTCAGTTCACCAGGCTTGGGCCCCTGGATTCTTTTTATTCATTTCAAAGTGATTTTAATTGCACCAAAGTTGGCAACCACTGATGATTATATTTTCAGATGGAACATGGTAACAGTTATTATAGAAGATACAGATTGCAGGTTGTCTGATCTCCAGTTTAGGAAGTAGAAGACACAATAATGAAAGGGGATTTTCAATACATAAGTAGCTGTTGAAACAGAAACCTGTTAGTAAACTCCACATACTGCTAATACCAAATCTTAGATTTAGAATAGGTAACACTGTGTGTTATGATGTAAAATAAGAAAAGTCATGGAAGCCATGACTCACATTTTCCTGAGTATGAGGTAAGTATACTTACATAGCTCCCATTTAACCCCTACTTATCTAGGTGTTGTTTTTATGTGTGTGTTTGTTTCCAATGAGTAGATGGATAATTGGCAAATGACCTTGTAGATTAAATTGGTCTTAGGCTCATCATGACCTGGCGACATATCAACATTTGCAATAGAATACCTGTTGCAATTCCAGATATTTTTTCCTTGAGATCATCTGCCAAATGTCTGTGTACCTGTGTTTGACTTGGATATGACCTTCAGATAGATGCTCAAGATGTGTCAGATACGCTTTTAGTGTTTTCTGAGATCATGCGTGAAGTTCTATATTCAATTCTATATCCTACATTAATCAAACCATCAAGATAAATTTCCTGCTTAAAGAGAACCAATATCATATAAAACATAGATTTATGGAAAACATAATTGTATTTAACCATATTAAAGTAGGTTAATCTGTTTTGTGACAGTTTTTAATGTCACTTTTTTTACATAGACTTTTCATTAAAAATATATTGGCCTCAGGGTGCCTGGATGGCTCAGTTGTTGGGCATCTGCCTTCGGCTCAGGTCATGGTCCTAGGGTCCTGGGATGGAGCCCCACATCGGGCTCCCTGCTCTGCAGGAAAGTCTGCTTCTCCCTCTCCCACTCTGCCTGCTGGTGTTCCCTCTCTCACTGTGTCTCTCTCTGTCAAATAAATAAATAAACTCTTAAAAAATATATATATATATATACATACACATACATATATTGGCCTCTTTTGTTTAATTGTTTGAGTCTTAGTTAAAACTGAGAGGAGAGGACCTGTGCAAAATATGGAGGGGAGGATTATTTTATCTTTAGGAAAATTACTGTATTCTGGGTAGCTGAAAACTGTACCAAACTGTTACAACGTTGCCAATTCAGAGAAGCTATGGATCATTAACCTAGGGAAGGCTGATGGAAAAGTACATTTCACACTAAATTTTAGAAGCCTTCAGAGAGACTAGAGAACATCCAGTCCTTATTCTCTCCCCCAGCAGTGTGTTCTTGAAATACATTTCAAATATCAAAATGTAATCAATCATTTTGAGCCCTATAAAAATTAGGTCCATATGAACACATGGCTCTTACCCCTCCCCCGCCATTTGCATCAATAAATGAAAATGCTCATTTCACCTACTTCCTGCACAGGTTCAGCTGCTGAGACTTAAGTCAACAAATACTCAGTGAGCTCATACTCTGTGCCAGGAATTCCTCTAAGCACACTCTTCTCAGCATTATGCCCAATGCGGAAAACTTAAAAGCAAGTAACGTATAGTCTGTACTTCAAGGAACCAAGAGTCCCAGTGTAGCTAGGACTGAGTTGAAATGGCAAGGCAAACTGGACAGTGTGTGGAGGGCTTTGAGTGCCATATTTGAGAATTTGGGCTGTATTTGTCAAGTATCTGATTTATATGTTAGATGAAATAGGTATATTTATATAGCTCCCAGCTGACTCCCTACTTATCTAGGTGTTTTTTTTCTCAATGAATAGATGGATAATTGAAAAATGACTATGTAGATTAAATTGGTCTTCGGCTCATCATGACTTGGCATATCAAGCATTTTCCTCTTTGGGTATCAGGCCTTTCTATTTGCAGTCCTTTCACATTGAATAGATACTAACACACACCTCACGGTAGGATGCACATGAGCCTCAGACTTGCCTATTCAAGCGCACCTTCCTCTGGTCTTTCTAATGAGGCATGTAACAAATCAAGTATTTATAGATAATCGATTATTTAGAACTATCAGATAATAGGCATTTCATCAATATGTTGATTAATTATGAAATTGATAAAATATACCTGAGAGCACCACTATGAGAACAAACAGAAAAAGGTCAGTAAAACTAAAGCATTTGAGAGACAAATAATGGATGATGTCTACATATTTGGATCCAGTCATGCCTGAGGCTGAAATTTCTTCTGAACTCACTTGACCCAACAAATTCCTTTTTTGTTGTAGTTCATTTAAGCTAATTGGAATTAATTTTTTTTCATTTTCAACCAAGAGAACTGTAGCTATAAAATAATCCTATGAAGAGAAATTAATTTTTTAAACCTGTTATGGAGGGACTTGAACTAGGAGAATAAACAAAAGCAAGCGGAGAGTTCTGACATAAAATTGAAAGGATGTAATGATTAAATTTGAAGATAAGAAAAAGAGAAAAGTAATTATTACTTCAAAGATAGTAACTGAACAGGAAAACAGAAAGAAAGATGGGGCAGCTTCTGGGTAGGTAAGGAGTGAGGAGTTTGTTTCAGGAACATTGTGTTTGGGTTACCCATTTGAAGTTAAGGTGGGATTTTAGAAGTATTATTAATGTAGTTCTGATGCGAAGGAGAATTATTAGCCCCAAAGCTACACATTTAGGATTTGTTAACATAGTTGACAAAATGAGTGCTTTGGGGCAAGTCAAATATACTAGCATCTCAGATGCTGAGGAAGAAGGGGGTCCCACAACAAAAAAATGGAGATCTTGTAAACTCAGTAATAGAGTTTAAGCAAATGAGGGTCAGTAAAAATTGGTGGATCTTTCCTGTTACATGTCATCATTATTTTCAATAATAACTGTAAAATGGGGAGAATAATCATCAAATTGCAGTAGATTTGGGGACTAAAAATGAAGCCAGCAAGGGCGCATCATCTTTTTAAATAACTCTGGCAATGGAAGGAAAATATTATATAGAGTGACACTTGAAAGCATGTCAGAAAAAGGTTTAAGAAATATTAAGAACACTTACAAATTACTATGAATTTATGGAATTAGGAGAAGGAAGAAGTGAAGGAAGAGAAAGATGATAAAAGATTAAAGTCACAGCAGAGAAGGAGATTAAATTTTCCATGATTTTGGAGAAGGCAGGAAGTTTGTAACCTGGGAGGGAAATGGACGTAGTTTCGCGTGAGCCTGGAGAGAAGACAAAGGGAAGATGAACATTAGCTCTGAGATAGAAGATGGGGAAGAAGAAAAAGTACTGTTTACTTTGATGAGGAGGAGGAGGCTGGCTGACAAACCAAAAATAAAGCCAGTGACCTACATGCAGTGGGATTAGGGGCTTGAGGTTTCAAAACAGCCATAATGGAAAATAGGAAAAGGCCTAGGTGAGTTGACCAAAGGTAATTAAGAACTAGACAAAATGAAAACTAATCCACAAAAGTAACTGAGTTTCCACAAAGAGCTAGGATCATTGTATTTGTAATTGAAACTCTCTGTGAATATTTCTCTTAATAATGCTGAGCTGCTGTTGCAAGATCTGAGAGATGAACGATTGGGGGTACCCAAGGTACAATTGTGGTAGAAAATTAGAGTAGCAGATAAACTAAAGTTAATGGTGAAAGGCCAGGTTGAGTGGTTGACATGATAAACAGGTTTCTAGCTGAACAGCTTGTGAAGGGAAATGGCAAGGGAGGGACACCCTGGAAGAGCAGGTTCTTCAGAGGACAGGGTGAGCTAGGAGGCAAGGCTAGGTCAGTGTGTGATCCCACCGTCCAGTTCTTAATACCTGTCCATCCGGAGGGATGACAAGATCTGGGATTATCTATAGATAAATAATACTATACGATATCTATAGTCCTATGCATATTATAGAAAACTCAAGTTGAATGGAACTGAAATTCATTCTCATGATGCAGAGTAGTATTCTGGAAACTAGGATATCAAACAAGTTAAAAATGTTTGTATTAAAAAAGTGTATTATGAGGTATTTTGGAAGTTGGAAAATAAAAACTTAAGAAAGTGAGAGGATATGAAGAACAGAAATTTTGGAAGTTGGAAAATAAAAACTTAAGAAAGTGAGAGGATATAAAGAACAAACTTCACAGATTGGCTACATTCAAGAGAATGTGTATCAAAAAGAATTTACCACATATTCACCGTAATAAATACACAGAGAAGCTGGTAATATATTCTGAACTATAAAATGAGGAATATGTCATTTTTTAATATTGCCTAGGACATAACTTCTGTGATGTTACTTTCTACAGGTCTTTGTTTCATTGAGAAATCTAAGCATGTGATTTTTAAAGCTAAGTTTATTTTAGTTCAGTACTACTCTTTCTCAGTTGACTGTGCTTTAATCTTGTATTTTACATAACGTGGGGGTCTGGCAACCAAAAAATAAGTAGTAATATTCCACCTTTCAAGCAAGGCAGTTGGTGTTATATTACTTTGCCGTGTACGATGTGATAAATGACCTACATGCAAAGCATTTTTGAGAGATTGCACGTGGGTCGGGGGAGTTTAGAGATGATAAACAAAACTGCATTAACACAGGGCTGGAGTCACTTAGAAAAGGAAAGCGATAGATCAAGTTTAAATGGGCAATATTAATGGGAGTTACGGGCACACATCTCAAAATGAATGTACCCCAAAGAATTTATAGAAAACCTCTCATAATTGGAAAAAGACAGATTTTACAATTATCCTCAGGACAGGCCGCCAATAGAATAAAATACGCAGCGTTAGTGTCAAGAGAAATGTATGAGACAAAAGGGAGACTTAGTTGAAATTGAAAGGGAGAAAAAAGGAAGAAACATGGAAACACAAATGCAATAGAACAGAACAGCAAATAGGCTCTCATTGGAGTGGAATATATTGAAAACATGTAGATGCTGGACTATAAATAATGTCTAATTGCTATTTAAAAAAGTATTTTCTTCTAGAATAAAACACAATACATTAATAAGCATTCTTGTCACAAAAGTAAATATATTAGATCTTTGGGATTCTTACTATTTTGAATACATTATAAAGATTAATCTTTACCTTTGCTTGTCTTGGATTTGTTAAAGATCACTAAAGAATATTTGGTGAGGAAAACATTCTCTATAAAGCAGTGTTTAGCAATTTCAACTTCGTAATCAGTTTTATATTAAATATTTGCATAATTTGTGGAAGGAAATTATAATCTTTAAAAGATCTAAATTTTGGATGTTTTTTAAATCACAGGGTATATCAAACGGTAATTTCATGTACCATTGTGTAATTCATATTTATTTAGGTGTATCAGGTGTATGAGGGTTTTATTTTTTTATTTTCTTCCCTTTTTTCTTCTCTTTATGAGGCTCATGATCTTCAGTTTCAGTCATTTAAAACAGAAAAAGGCTGAATATTCTGCTACCTTCAAAACTGGTATGACTGCATTCACTGCCAGTGTTAAATCAAATATCATTTAAATGCCTGAAGGAAGAAGAGTCTTGTTTTCTTAAACTTTTCATCTTATAATAGTCTTAGATTTATGGAAACTTGAAAAGGTCGTACAGAGTGTTCCCACGTACGGCCACTTCAGTTTCCTCCGTATCAGACTCTGAACATTAATATGGTGCATTTGTCCTGATTAATGAATGACATGGTGAATTCAGGACGCCTATTAGAATCTCCACTAAGTGGGCTAATAGTGAGTCAGAACCCAAAAGAGAGATGTGGGATAGATCTATATACTTGGCAGTCATTATCAAAATGATAATAAGTAATATCATGTGGTAAAATAAAATAATGTAGGATTTGAGTTTTATAGAGAAAAAAAACGTGAATATATGGGCTGGGTGGGAGGAAGGGATTGAGAACCAAATTCTGAATACCCAACACCAAGAGGCGAGGAAGAGGAAGGAGAATGAAGATTTGTGTTGAGGAAGCAGGGGAACGGTAAGTAGAAGAATGTCCTGGAAACCAAGTCTCCCTTCAGAAGGGAATGTGCAACTCTCTTCAATGCATTGGAAGAGGGCTGCTGATCGGCCCTCAGATTTGGCAAGACAGTGGTCCTTGATGACCTGTATGTGAGTAGTTTCATAAAATAGCATAATTTGTAAGAAAAAAAGGAAGTGACTGCAATAGAGAACAAGTAACTGGTTTCACTTGAGGAATAACGTACCTCAAAAGACTGGTGGATTACCATACCAACCACTTATTTTTATGTCTACATATTGGTTGTCTCTGGCCAATGCGAGCGGGGTTAGCTCAATATCTACGTCAGTCCTATTCTTGACCTGGCAAGACTCCAGGCTTCCAGATGGGTTCAGCTTTGTTTTGCACATCTTCATCCTAGGGCAGAGGCTGAAGGTCTAATATTTAAATACCTCATGGGCTTCTCGGGTAACCTCATGGGAATTCAAGAGAACAAGCAGAATGACAGAAGAGATTTTAAAGTTTCTGCTTATGTCATGTCCATTAACATTCCATTAGGCAAAGCAGTGTGTCCAAACTGAATATGAACAGGAATGGGAAATGTGTGCAAGCAAATCTGCAGGAGGTACTAAAGATTCATTAAAAAAATATAATAAAAAATATAATGAAACCTACCACAGGCCTATTCTAGCAAGTAAATTTTTTTTTTCCTTTTTAAAGTTGGAGTGTAATGGTATGATTGTGTCCTAATGAGAATGATTCTATAGAGAAGGGGAAATATTACAGAGCAGGAGCA
The DNA here is from genome assembly GCA_002007465.1 of Ailurus styani. Taxonomy (NCBI): domain Eukaryota; kingdom Metazoa; phylum Chordata; class Mammalia; order Carnivora; family Ailuridae; genus Ailurus; species Ailurus styani. The sequence continues at coordinate 3,383,981 of LNAC01000038.1, read as the reverse complement.
GGGTTTATTAAGGGAAGTAGGAAGTGATGTAATCCAGTGCAAAAATGAAAGGGCTGAGTCTGAGTGGGAGCAGGGATGGTTAACACACTGGTAAGAGAGAAGACAGAGAATAGGAGTGAGATCTGGGCAGGCTAGTAGATTGGTGGTCAGCTGACAAGATAGTTCTTCTACAATTAAATCTCTTATACTCATTCTTGCCCATAGTATTGTCTGGCTCTTATTCCTTCTGCTCCTGCATAATGATGTTTTCCAAAAGTATGTCCTTCTGATCTTTCTTTTACCAGGGTATTGTCTTGCTGTAACTTATGTCGTACCTTCAGGCATTCATCTCTGCAAATTAAACCCAAATCAGGGGGCACCTGGGTGGCTCAGTTGGCTAAGCATCTGCCTTCAGCTCAGGTCATGGTCTCAGGGTCCTGGGCTTGAGCCCCGCATCAGGCTTCCTGTTTATTTTATTATTTTTTTTTAGAGATTTTTATTTATTTATTTGACAGAGAGAGAGATCACAAGTAGGCTGAGAGGCAGGCAGAGAGAGAGGAGGAAGCAGTCTCCCTGCTGAGCATGGAGCCTGATGCAGGACTCGATCCCAGGACCCTGAGATCATGACCTGAGCCAAAGGCAGAGGCTTTAACCCACTGAGCCACCCAGGCGCCCCAGGCTTCCTGTTTAGCAGGGAGCCTGCTTCTCACTTTCCCCCTGCCACTTCCCCCTGCTTGTCCTCTCTCACTCACTTGCTCTCTCTCTCTCTCAAATAAATAATTACAAATCTTAAAAGAAAAAACAACCCCAAATCAGTACCTCAAGCCTTGATCTCCCTCATGTGATATTTCTAAACAGCTTCAGTGGCAAATTTTGCTGACTTCTCAAAGAGCATATAAAAATGAGTTAAGAAATATTGCTATTGTATTTTCTCTTCATATTTTTCTGAATAGTACTCTCAATTTACCATTCTATATGGACTGGAATCTCAGTTTATATTATCATGACCATTATTTAATATGACATTTAGTAAGTGATCTAGATTTGTTGATTTTAACATGTTCATGATTTTAACATACTCATGTTAAATATTATAATTTCCTGTCTATTGCATTTCTGTACCTTAGTTTGGAAATGTAATATATGTATGCACAAATATTAACATAATTGAATGAGAGGTCCCCCAAATGAAATATTATGTATTATTATATAGTGTATCATTATAATAATATATGATATATTTCATATTATATAGAGTAATATTATAGAATATTACATACTATTATATATACTATATTGTTATATGATAGTGAAATATATTATGTATTATTATATATTATATACAATACATAGTGAAATATATATTAATGTATTTTTTTTAAGATTTTATTTACTTATATGACAGAAAGAGAGAGATCACAAGTAGGTAGAGAGGCAGGCAGAGAGAGAGGGGAGGGCAGGCTCCCCGCTGAGCAGGGAGCCCGATGTGGGGCTTGATCCCAGAACCCTGAGATCATGACCCGAGCGGAAGGCAGAGGCTTTAACCCACTGAGCCACCCAGGCACCCAATATATTAATGTATTTTAAAGATACCCTGAAATCATGACCTGAACCGAAATCAAGAGTTGGTCGCTTAACCAACTAAGCCATCCAGGTTCCCCTATTACGTATTTTATATATATGTATATATATACAAAGAAAATAGATCTCTCTAAAGTGTTTTGACAACAGCTATTCTGTTTTGATAATAGCTATTGAATAGTGATTAATAGGAAAAATAATGTGTTATTCTAGGTCCACATTAATCAGCTCAGAGAAAACAAATGGTAAAGAAAAATGGGTAACTGGACGTTTAATAAAGGGAGAATTGTTACAAAGCTGAGTAGAATTAAGGTCAACTAACACATACTGTTGCTGTGTCCAAGTCTAGCAACAAGGAAGCTAGTATCACTTCTCAGCCTGAAGAAGCAAAGGATACAGCCATCACCAGATCCAGGAGATTTTAGCTATAGCACAGGCTATTGGACAAGAGTATTGGCCTTTATAAAAGTGTCACAGCCAGCCTCTGATGAAATAGAATGGAAGATCCAGGAGCATGAGTATTCCAGTCTGCCTCTCATCTTGCCCTCTTAAGAACTCCTTCCAAAGCTTCTAACTAAACAAACACAGTGGAAGTCAGTGAATGTAGAACCCCATTGATGCAGTCAGTTCAGTCTCAAATCAGCATGGAAAAGTGTGGAAAGTTGACATAAGAGATATTAAGCAGATCAAGGGTCAAACTATTTATTCATTTGTTTTTTAAGGTAATTATCAGATATCATCTGGTTATGGACAGTTTGTTTCTAAATTTCCATACCGCTTTGCAGAATGATTACTTTATGTTTTAAAATAAAGACTTAAAATAATTTCGAAAGAAATTCCAGAGACCAAAAAGCTACAAAAAATAACAAAGCAGATTTGAAAAATAACAACAATGGCAATAAAAAAATTGAAAAAAAATTCTAATGAAAATATCACTGGGCAGGTTTAAGAGCAAATTATCCCCAATTGAAGAGGCATTTGGTAAACTGAAAGGTAGGTCAGAAGGAAGTTTTAAAATGGAACACAGAGAAACAATGGCATTGAATATTTGCAAAAGGTGTTAAGTGACTTAGAGAATAGAATGTTAAGATGTCTCATGTAGGGTGCCTGGGTGGCTCAGCCGGTTAAGTGTGCGACTCTTGATTTCTACTCAGGTCATGATCTTAGAATTGTGGGATCAAGGCCAATGTCGGTCTCTGCACTCAGTGGAGAGTCTGTTTGAGATTCTCTCTCTTCCTCTCCCTCTGCCTCTCCCCCAGGTCTTTGTCTCTTTCTGTAAAATAAATAAATCTTAAAAAGAAAAAAAAAAGATGTAACATGTATTTATTCAGGTGCCCAGAAAATAGAGGGAAGAACGAGTCAACAGAAGTATATTTTAAGAGATTATTATTAATAATTACCCAAAATTGTTTAAAGATGATGATCCATAGATTTAAGAAGCCCAACAAATCCTGAGCAGAGTACATAAAAGATTTCCAACCCTTGTCAAGTCATACTAATACTGCGTAAAATCAAAGACAAAAAGAAAATCTTAAAAGTATCAAGAAAGTGAAGAAAGAGTACCTTTAAGAACATGACAGTTAGAAATATCTCTTCTATCCCAAAATCAACAATGGATGATATGAGGCAGTGGAATTAAATAGGCAACAAGTTGAAAGAAAATATCCTCCACTGTAGAATTCTGTACATGAAAAATTCTTTCAAAGAATGACTAAACAATGCTATAAAATAAAAAAATGTTATTTCCAACTAAAACAAACAAGAGAAGCTTGTTCTACCAGAAGACCCTAATTAAACAAAATAATAGACCCCAAATGGAGGGATCCATGCAGCTTGAAGGAAGAGAGCCATGCATGTTTGTAACTGAAGAGAAAGGTAGCTATATTATATAGTAGTATTCTCTTCCAAGCATTATTTAAACGGTAGAATTAAAAAGAAATAATAATATGTCACAAGTCAAAGGAGTTAAATTATGTTAAAAATATATGCTGTCATGGTGTCTATTAGGAGGGTAAAAATAATGATGATCAGTAAGCTATTATATGTAGAGTATGTGTATTTTCTTTTTTAGGCTGCCTAATAAAAGAAAACTAACAGAATTTATAGAGAAGAGAAAGAATGGAATGGTAAAAAGTAATCAAGACATAAAAGGAAAAGAAAAAAGCTGTAGAGAAATACCACAACCAAAACAAATCAAGAGTACAAAGTGAAATGATATCTTTCTAAGTCGATACCCTCAGAATTCTATGCATATATGTATGGGACACAGATGAGAATATTCACGAAAACACTGTTCACAGTAAGCAGAAATTCAAAACAACTGAAATGCCAATCTACAGTAATAATTATAGGTAAATTGCAGTTTATTTTTAAAGCATCAAACGGTATAGCAATAAAAATAAGTGAATTACGGCTTCAAAAAAAAGCATCATCTTTTAAAAATAATAGCATAGAGTGGAAAATAAATCTTTAAAGAAAACACAGTATGATTCTATTTATATAAAATTCAAAATTAAGAAGAACTAAACAATATGGTTTAAGGATACATTAAGGCAGGACCAGAAAAAAATATATATTAGCATATGCTTCACTCTAGGGGAAAAGGGTCCATTCTGATTGGGAAGTGATATATTTGTATTTCCCATGGGAAGCTGATAATATTCTATTTCACAAATGAGACTTGGCTACACATAGTGGTTATCATATTTGTAAAATTTCACAATAACAATTCAGTACATGGTCCTTACTGATCTCACTTAAAAAAGAAAAAAGCTATGAAAACTTTTTGAAACTACTGAAGAGTCCTCTTTCTTAATAAGTCTCTTTTTCAAGTTAAATATCCTCAGGTTCTATGGCATATTTTTCTTCATCTAACCTCTTCCCAAATTCCAGGACTGTCCTGATGCCACTCTTTTCTCTGTGTGACTTTTGTTTTACATTCTCTCCCAGGAACCTCAGCACCCCAAGACAAATAACCTCCTCAATATAATGTAAACAGAGCAACAGAACAGAATTGATTCGGATGGGTGGCTTCCATCAAGGGAATCTATTATTATTTCATCATCTTATTTTAGCAAATTCAGCAGAGTTTCGACTCACCTAGGCAATTATGCTAAGTTAAACCCATCAATATCACTTTAAGTCAATTCTTGTAACAGTTTTTATATATGTAAATTTAAAAATATAGGTGACAGTTTTAAAATATATTTTCTTGGTCACCGTCATTCATGGCTGTTTGGAAATGCAATTTGCCCAATTTTTGTCCTGCTATTTTTTTCCCGTTTGAAGTTATCTTCGTATTTAATATGTATAGTTTCAATGCCTTCACTAAAGAGATTGATTAAAATGTTGACTACAACTGGGTATAGAATAGAATCCAGGGCACCTGGGTGGCTCAGTCAGTTCAACGTCTGCCTTCGGCTCAAGTCACAATCCTGGAATCCTGGGATTGAGCCCCAAGTCAGGACTCCCTGCTCAGCAGGGAGTGGGCTTCTCCCCCTGCTTCACACCCTGCTCCTCATGCTCGCTCTCTCACTCTCTCTCTCCCTGAAATAAATAAATAAAATCTAAAAAAAAAAAAGAGAGAGAGAGAGAGAATGAAAAGAACAGAGTCCATAAAGAGAGCTTCAGAGAATCCTTTCCCAGTTGAGAACTTTGGTTAGAATCCCTATCTGCCTCACCAGCCTTCCCAGAATCTCCTGCAGAGCCTGCTGTCGGTATTCTGTTCCGATGCCCTGGGATTCCTATTACCAGATCTCTGTGACTTTGTGTTTTCTGCAGTGTGTGAATTTTCCAGTAACAGTCCAGTTGTTTCCTCATCTATGGGAGATGCCCTCCCACACAGAAGCATCTTTGCTTGAACAGAGCCAGAAACACTTAGGGGTATGTATCACACCATATCATGCCGGCCCATAGCTAGTAACTTAGTTCAAGAGCCTATGGGGCATGTGTCTGGCTGCCGAAGTCCAGCTCCAGCAACAGTCAGGGTCCCTGAAGGAAACGACGGCGTCAGCGATACGAAATGAGGAGACGGACTCGGATGATGTTTCAGGAGTCTCCCAAAACCTCAGGGCTCGGGGTCCTTTTTTTATATCATTGTAACAAAGGATGATCAAAGACACAACGAGGATGTTTATTCATTGATCAAAGGAGCCTTGGTAGATGAGTTTGGTGTTTTCTCAGAGGCCGGATAGATGAGGCCTGCTTTACTTATCTGTATCATAAGTCTCCTGGAGCCTGCATAGTTTTAACAGAGCTCCCCTCCTGTTCCTTTGTTTGAAGGTCTCACCTAGTTCTGACTTAAATCACTGGTTTGGTACAGATTCGTTAGTCATTATGTTTTGAGGTAAAAGGCTATTCATCCTGGGGGAGGGACAATATGGTGCCAGACTTTCTCTGGCAATATTTCAGGACTCCATCGAGGCATGCTTATAGAGGGAGTAAATCATCTACATAGGGAAAAGGTGAATCATACTAAGAGTCAATTGGACTAATGCTTAACAAATCTAACCCATTCCCTCTATTCATAGCATTCCGAGTCCTTTGGACTGCAAGCCGCTTTTAACTGGGAGGGGGTGATTAATGCTTTACCCATTGCGATTCTCCTCACCTTGCAGGAGGGCGGTGCCCCATGCCGTGCAGTGGGGGTCTCACCTTCTTGTGCCATGCAGATGGCTCACATCATCTGGCTCCGTCAGAAAAGCATGTGCTTCTTGATCTTGGAATTGTGAGTTTGAGCCCCATGTTTGGTGTAGGGATTAAAACAACAGAGAACAAAACAAAACCCCCCAAATGAGAATCTGAAACCCACGTTTCCTGCCTCCGGTTTGACAAATTCAGATGATACATTGTCCATCCTGTCTTTGAACATAATGTAAGAAAATTGCAGTGGCTTTTTTGAACTCAAGATTCCCAAGTATGCTCAATATTTCTTTTGGCTAAAATGTGAAATAGTAACTTACAGAGAAGTCATAGTGATAAGGAAATGCAAATTAAAACTAAAATGTGATTTGACAATACCATGTCCCACTAAACAGATACGATAAGCTTTAGAAATTTGATTATAACATATTACTAAATATATGAGCCAATGGAAATTCTCCTATATTCTTGTGGGAACAATTTCAGATTATTTGGTAAAGTTCAAGATGTAGGTTCCATGCTGTTCAGTAATTCAAGTCCTGTACACACAGACTTACACATTTATTAGGAGGCATGTATAAGAAAGTTCAAAGCATTATTTTTAGTGGGGGAAAAACCTGGAAACTATTCAAATGACATTAACATTAGAATGGATGAATATATTTTGTCATATTCATGAATTATTGCTGTCCATATCACTGTGGATGCATTTCAGTAATAGAATATGCAGTTAATGGGAAGAAAGTTACGTAAGAATAGATAAAATGTGATACCATTTACATTAAGGAGAAGCATATATATAGCTTTGGTTAGTAAATTCAGAAATGCATACATACACTGTAAAGTAATTGGAGTACAAAAATTGAGCAAAAGGCAAGCAAGAGGGGTTACAGATATAACTAGAAGCAATGGGAGAAGAGTGCACTGGAGGTTTCCAAGAGCTGAGGGTGTTCTTTTTGTGGCCAGATGGTAAGCACATGTATCTGTTGTGGTTTTTTTTTAAACTTGGAGCTACAGAAGCATATTAACTATATGACTCTAAACATCATACTACTTTTTAAAAGAAAATAAAATGTAGGGGTGCCTGGGTGGCTCAGTGGGTTGAGCCTCTGCCTTCGGCTTAGGTTATGATCTGAGGGTCCTGGGATCGAGTCCCACGTCAGGCTCTCTGCTCAGCGGGGAGCCTGCTTCTTCCTCTCTCTCTGCCTGCCTCTCTGCCTACTTGTGATCTCTCTCTCGCTGTCAAGTAAATAAATAAAGTCTTAAAAAAATACAGATTGTCTCAAATATTCAGATTGCAGAGGTTTAAAAAAAGAAAAGAAAATGTAGTCAGGAATAGGAATAATTTCTTATAGTCGTTGCTGCTTTACGAACATCATAAGAGTTTAATTTCTTCTAAGACATCATGTAATGTTACCCAGAATAAAAGTTGAACTTAGGTCATGTGTAAAATGTACCCTCTTTTCTTTTTAATGTCTGTGATATTTCCCCGTTTCTAGTTGTTGCCTAATAGGCACCAGCCAGACTTGCTCTCATAAAATTTACTGTGAATTTCACTGCTCTCAGGAAGAATATTTTCAAGAAGTAGAAGAGTTCAGGAGAGAACTTGCTGAAATTCCTCCCTTTCCCATTTTCTAATAGAAATGTCGGGCCGTCCTTATTTTTCCATAGGAATTTGGCAAGAAAACCTAAAAATATAATCAGAATATTTCCAGTCCAACCTTTGGACGATGTATCCCTAATCTTGAGTTTTCTTAGAACAGCAAAATGCATAAACAAAGGAATGGATTTGATACATATGCAAATAATAAATCATAACAAAACCATAACCAAAATTTATGTTACCAATCCAACACAATACATACTGGCAAGGCAGCTACTCAGCATTATCACCATTATTAAAGAAAGAAACAATGTCTTAGGACTAAAAAGGGGGAAGGATTTTAAATCAGAATAAAAAGAATTCCTTCCCAAGAAAAAGCAGTTGTTGACCTCATAATGTCTGACATGTTTGAATAGATTCATTTTCATCATTTTTAAAATGTATCATTGAACTGAGACAGTGTCCCCCAGGGAGGCATACAGTGCAGCAGAAGGAAACCACTAATCGTAAGCTCCCTGCTTTGAATGAGATGGACATCACAGCTGTAAATTGTATGTAGAAACTGGAACACATATAGTGAGGGGGTTTGGGAGTGTTAATGCTGATATTAAGCAGTGTAGTTCGTAGAAGTGATGGCAGCTCTAGGCCTTTGTGAGGTCTCTAATTGTCTAGACCAGAGAGAAATAGAATGCATGCTGAGATAAATGTCATCACTCACCAAGCAGTTCCTTGGTCAAATCATTTTATTTAAAAGGCACTCACCACAGGAAAACAACACCATAATTTCGCCTAATTGAACTCTGAACTTAAAATACAGCAATACAAGAGAAGGAACGATTCAGAACAGAAATGATCAAATCAAATTAAATAGCAGTTTAATTTCCCTTCTGGAGAAATACGTATTCAAGCAATATTTCTTAAAAAAAAATTAGTGGGAGGAGAACAAGAAACAGCGAATATGTTCTAGCCTGTTTCTGAACACACATTGAACTCAGAGATGTCACAAAGGAGATATTTTGAATTTCTGAAAGCAGTGGAAACTGGTTTGTTTATTTCTTGTAAATGTATAGTTAGGTACCCTTTTCAAAGCCTTTAGGCATATTTATAATCTGAAACCATATTCTATAAAAGAGGGAGACTTGTTTTATGAGGACTTAGGCATAGTTTAAATTGCTGCAACACAAACACATCGTACTGACTCAATTACCAACTTGTACTGATGTGCCGAGAACAAGCCCCTCCCATTCCGTTAAAGGAAAACATTGATAGTTCATACCAGGATTTTAGACAAAGGTAATACCGACTCAGAAGGTATGATTTTCATGTCCCTTCTGGAACATGAACCAGTTTAAGATAAAAATGCTTGGAAAACTACCTCAACTGAAAATATTGATACTTAGGGCCATGGCTGTTGAAGCTTTTCCCATTGGTTGATTGATTGATTGTCCTTTACAGAAATAGGTGACAAGAAGCTGACATAAAGCCTCCATTTAAAGGGAAATATGTAAAGATAGTGAAAAAGAAGAGCAACAAAAAAATTTGATAGACTTTTTAGTTTTCCTCATCCCGGGCTACACAATATACTATATATAATGTCTATATAATAATACACATGCTTCCTTCCATCCTCTAGCTGTGTTGTTATAAATGCTAATACACTTAAATGAGTTTAGTTATGTGTCTTGCGATATTTGGGCATACTAAAATGTTTATAGAGGTTAATTTGAGACTACATAGGGAAGCAGTTTTCCAGCTGTAATTTAGGCTAGCTGTTCCTTTTAGGGTGTGAGGCAATCAAGTTTTCTTTGCAGTAAAGAAAATTTTAGGTCGTGTCACAAATTATTTTGCATACAGCTCCTTTCTTTGATGAGCATTGTGTAGATGATTCTGAAGATAGAAACAACTTGGAATAATAACAGTACTTCAATATGTTTTCTATTACCTGGACATCGTTGCTAACAGTCTAATTTACCTAAATTATCTCCTGGTGTCCTCTTGAATTGAAGATGCAATCTTATTCTCACCATTCCATTAACTGCCTATAATCTTGGGAATTGTTTACACTTTATCTGGTTTCCTTCTGGGCTGCCTCCCCACCTCAGCCTACACATTCTGGAGCTGCTTCAGGCTTATTACGACGATGTAGGAAGTTATTAAAATATGTTAATTTACCTGACTGACATGACTTTAAATTTAGCCCTTATAACTTCCTGCCTTCCAGGCTGTCCACACTATGTAATACCTGGAACAAGATATTATTCTGCAATGAAATAGTTATCCAAGGAAAAAATAATGATACGATTTTCCCTTGTAACTGTAACCATTTCTACTATATCAGTTCTATAACTGAAGTAAAACCAGTAGTTGCTAACGTGTACTGAGGATGCTTGCTCTGGGTCAAGCAGTCTCCCACACACTTCGCATGTTATGATTATCTGTGTTTTATAGATGAGGACTGAGGGGCTGAATAACTTTTACCTCATAGAACTATTCAGGGGCATAACCTGGATCCTCCTCAGGCTGCCTGGCTCCAGGGCCAAAGCTCCTACTACCATAATCTGTCCTTTTAAATGTTAAGATAGGTAGAAAGAGGGGCAGTCCATATATATGTTACCATTTTGTAAATATAATTCTAATGTAGTACGTGTGAAAGGCTTGGATTTGACCTTTGGGAAATGAGGAGTGACTGAAATAGTTTGTAAGTTCAGGGACTTGATCAGATTTCCGTTTCAGAAGGAACATTACTGAGACATGGAGAAAAAGAGGTTAGGAAACATCTTTACCTTGGGACACATGGTCTCTACACCCCAGTTCTTACTTCCACCTCTGTCCTTTCCCTCTCATTCCAGCACTTGCTCCACTGAACCATGTTCTGTTCCCCAAGATGCCAAGACCATGACACCCTTGGAGCTCTACGTAGCATGACTTCTCTGCCCTCTCCATACGGTACCCAACTTTCCTGGCTGCCACCTTTCAGGACTTTGCTTGAGGGGCATTTCTTCTGATTCTGCCTCTTGTACTTCTAAGGCTGAGTTAAAGATCCTGCTTAATGTACAAAACTCTAAGGAACCTAACAGTATAGCAAGTGCATTTTAACATACCTATTTCTCCACTCATATAAATGCACTAGCTGTGTCTTACTCATCCTACTTTCTGGGGTGCTGTTCAAAATTTCTAACAACTGGTGAGGACAGACACTTTGGTACCTAATACCAACATGAAGATGACCTTCTCTTCCCCAACCCATCCAGGCTCCTATGCTCTCTGGACAGGTTGAAGATTTTTTTTGGGGGGGGGGGACATACATAGCTTGGCTCTCTGAGGTGTGAGAAAGAAGGCAGTGGTGAAGCCCAGAAACCAGCTGGTGGGATCTTTTAATGGGTGGCTGGACATGGTTGTCATGCCATCAGAAATTTTCTTACCTTCCCCTGCTGTGACAGGCATTACACTTAGAAGTTTATATATAATGGGGGAAGTAGGAGGTTCCCAGGGGAATAGCAAATGGGATGGGTGCTTTGAGACTCTCTAGGCAATGGTTGTTTACCAAAACATAAGGGAGTCCTTTTCAACGCCACACAGATGCATGCCAGCTGGACGTCAGTGATGCTCATATCCCCAATTCAGAGTGCACAAAAGGCAATCAGCTCACTTTTAGGGAAGGTTGGGAAGGAGGAAGAGGATGAGGAAGTGGGCTGGGTATGTCCATGGAGAGTAACAGGGCCAATGTTGGAGAGAAGAGAGGACAAAGGGGAAAGTGAGGGAATGAGTTCAGTAAAGAAATCACATCACATGGCCTTCCGAAGGCCATTATAAGGAATTTAGATTGATTTTATTCTAAGTGCAATTAGTTACCGCTGTGTTTTATAAATATACCATGTGTGTGCTCAAGTGTATTTGACATTAAATCATCTAAAAAAAAACAGGAAAACCTTTAGCCATGATCGTCTCTGTAAGAAGAGATTGAAAATGATTTGAATTTTCCTGTTAAGCAAAATTATGAAGAGGTTCATATTCGGTAACATATTAGTAAATTCTGGAGTTGAATGCTGCAGTACAGTTTGTAAAATGGCAAATATATGGATCATAGTCAAGATACAATGTTTAAATATGTTTTAAATTCCCACATAGTCCATTCAAAAATAGACACATAGAAAATGTCTCCCTCAAAAAATATTTATTAAAAACAACAAAAATCCTCTAATTATACTAAAATATACTATATAAGTTATATTTTTTAATAGCCCATAAATTAAGAGCACTGAAGATAATTGGTATGTTATTAAGTGAAAAACAGAAAAAAATTAGAAAGGAGCGCCCTGATTTAGCCAGAACCTGTACGAAGACAAGTGTAGGATTAGTGTCTGTCATCTAAGGTCAGAAAACAGATTTGTACTACAGATAAGTGCTTGGGGAAAAATGATAGTTTTACAACGTAGTTGATTTTTTAATTAATGTTTCTGTTTTCTTGACATAATTTTCTATTCCAGAAGACCCAGTTCCTAACTTTAAGGTTTTTTGTTTTGTTTTGTTTTTAAGATTTTATTGATTTATTTGACAGAGAGACAGAGAGAAAGAGCAAAAGCAATGAGGAGCAGCAGAGAGAGAGGGAGAAGCAAGCTCCCCGTGGAGCAGGGAGCCCAATGCGGGGCTCAATCCCAGGACCCTGAGATCATGACCTGAGCGGAAAATAGAGGCTTTAACCCACTGAGCCACCCAGGTGCCCTCCCAAACTTTAAGGTTTTCTATGAAAATATGAATTAAGAAAGTTTTCTTGTGACCTCTCTCCTTAACTTTGCCTTCCCTCTGTGAGGGGGTACTATTGGGAGCAGAGTCTTCGAGCTTCTTCTTGCTTCTAATTTTGGGAAAAGGAAGTAAGCAGAGGAAAGGGGAAAGGTAGAACTTATAAGGTTTTATCAAATATTACACAAGAAATTCCTATTTAAAAAAATGTCTCTTGTACTTCAAGGAGAGTCACATTGCTCAATCCCACTCAGTGTGACACTTCATGGGGGAGCTAGTTTCCTCCAAAAGGAAATTCTATTTCAGCGGGTTAGATGGGGCACACTGTGCATCTGACAGTATGCACTGATATCCCACAGCCCAGCATGGGAAGTTCCTGTTTGGGATTTTTGGGAGAGAAGATATAATCCCCAATTTCAAGATGCTTCTCTAACCTTTTGCTCATCAGAGATCTTAAGGAGTAAGCAAGAACATTTGAAGAAAGAATAAATGTCATGGGACATGACGTATATAGGGCTAAATATTCTGTTCAAATAAAGTCATAGCGTTTTAACACTACAATTTACCTGATTTTATTGACACCAGAATTGTAATTTTTAGAAGTGATTTCTTTCTTTCAAAAGTCAATTTGTGTTAATGTGTACCAGTCAAAAATGTGTTCTGGTCTTTATTCCTTCTTTATTTCTCATTTTTTTAAAGATCTATTTATTTATTTGAGAGTGAGGGTGCAGAGGGAAGGGCAGAAGGAGAGAATCCTCAAGTAGACATCCACTGAGCACAGAGCCTGACGCAGGACTCCATCCCAGGACCCTGAGATCATGATCTGAGCCAAAATCAAGAATAGAACACTTAACTGACTGCACCACCCAGGCGGCTTCTTTCCTTCATTTTTTTTTAAAGGTTTTATTTATTTATTTGAGAGAGAGAGAGAGAGAGAGAGAGAGAGAGAGAGAGAGAGAGAGAGTAAGCAAGAGCATGAGAGGGGAGAAGGTCAGAGGGAGCAGCCGACTCGCCATGAAGCTGGGGAGCCCGATGTGGGACTCGATCCCCGCACTCCGGGATCATGACCTGAGCCTAAGGCACTCACCTAACCAACTGAGCCACCCAGGCGCCCCCTTTCCTTCATTTTTAAACATGTATTTCACCAAATGCATATTTGAATAGTGACTTATATCTAAATGTTGTTCAGTAAACCTTAATGTAATAAATTTGTTCAGTTTGGAAACTTGCAACATTCAAGTTTTATATTAAAACCCCCAACAAGTCTATGAGACCTGGAAACTGGATTTAAAAATTTAGAAATGTGTGTGTGGAGATACACACACACACACACACACATACATACACGTGTGCGTGTGTGTGACTGTTTATCTATATAAACACACATACATATGTCTTTAGGTATATAAATGCACTGATGAACAAGAGGAGAATATTGCGAAAACTTTTTCAAATAATCTGATAATAACTCCCGGTTTTGTATTAGAGGAGCAATAAAACAGCTTTTAGTGGCTCCTGTAGGAATATCTACCCTACCTTTTGTTAGTACACGTTCCACCAGTGCCACAAATTTTAAAAATTTCTTGCATCAGCACAACAAGATATTTCATGAATCTCGGAGAGGGACTTTTTGCATCAAGGCAAAATAAACATCACAGTTTTGTGTTCTCTATTTTCATTACTCAATTTTTAAAAATACAGAGCATTTCAGTTTTCAAAACTGTATGGAATCACTTGGGGGTGCAATAAAATAAATTGTTGCCTGCTGACAGTCCTGAGGATGTAAAACAGTTGTTTTCACCTGCTGTGTCTCTGGGAGATGAATGAGGGTAGCATTTAGATATGTTTCTGAATTCACATAAAGAAAGACCTTTTTAATAGAGGACCGAAGAAATATACACTATTTCTTGAATCTACCTTTATTCTTCCAGGACAGGTGAGGTACAGAATTTACTTAGAAATCAGGTGAGAAGAAGGAAATTCTGAGTCCCAGCCCTCACACTATTTAATTGAAAAACAAGTATCATTTTCTCTGTATGTTAATCTGTAAATGGAATTGACGTTAACCTGAGACATCTACAAATCCAATATAACAAGCCTTGCTTTTTACAGTTCGAAAATGATTTCAGAGTACAGATTTGAAAACCTTGTTACCATTTGCAAAATTTAAAAAAAAAATTAATCCTCAGTGTAAGGGAATTAGAGGAAAAGGAACCTTCCATGCACAATTATGTTCCACCAAATGCTTCTGTGAAGGGAATAAAATAAGTGTGGGGTTTTCTTGTATTTAAGTAATGAGAAGAGACAGTCCCTTTGATTTAATTACTTAATACTGGCATATTTCTGTCAAATAAATTTTCAAGGAAGAAAAATATTGTCCCACCAGCAGTTACTTTAGTATTAAACGTTCAAGGAAAAAGACGTTGCATTTCATCAAGTATACTAGACCTTTTAGCAACTTGATTTTGTTTCAGTAAGTTAGACTTGCAGGGCCTGATAGGATATTACATGGCGTTTCCTTGAATTTGCTCCTCTGAGAGATGAATCGCATTTAAATTATTAGAGATCCAAGTATTTATTATTTAGTTATTTTGTATTAGGGCACAGTGTGCTCTTAGCATTTAATCTTTCTTTCAATCTGTTTTAAGAATATTTGTCTGAAGAGCTTTCATACAACTTTCTATTGCCAGTATCACTTAGAAATTATTGAATTTTGGTGCAGACACATTTACTACTTAACACATAAAATTACATGTCATGTCAGGAAGAGAGGGATTGTCTTCGTTTGTACAAGTATTTGAAGCCATTCTAGCTGAATCTCAGGACAAGAAAGCTGCAAGTGCAGATAGAATTAGTATCTCATTCTGTCCTCAGCTTTACTCTGCATGCATACTATCCCCGAGATGCTCACATCTTTATTTTGAAGAATCATAAAACTCTTGAAAGCACTTAGCCGGACATGCAATTGACAGTTTGGGGAACAAATAAATTTAATAAGTCCTCAAAGAAAGCAAACAGTGCATAAAAGGAACATTACAGTGCAAAGCATTTTTATTGTATTTCTTTAATCTTATGCTGACACTCTGATAGTAAACTCTCATTAGCATAGGTTTTTAGGCATCTTAAATTCCAAAAGGATTTATGTTGGGTTCAAAGAGCCATTAGAATCTGGAGTATAATTCATTTATTTTTTTTCCCCAATGCCTTAAAAATAAGTCAAAGCCTTTTACATGAAATTGTTATTTTAACATTTATGTAGAAAATTAGGCAGAAATAAAGTGTCCTGCAAAATAGTGCATGCTATAAACACTGAAGATGTTAAGCAGCGATCATTGATCTATGTTGAGGAATAGGGAATTATCATTTCTGTAAGTTTTACTCAGGTGCGCAGTGCCATTGATGATGGCAAGAATAAGTCCAAATATGACATAGGACATAAGTGTTAAGAAAAATGCTTAACAATATGTAAGATACGCTCATGCTACACCTGCCTCTGTGTAAGTGCACACAGAAACATTTACTGACTGCCAATCGCCAAACAATAACTAATCCCAATTTTGACAAATAGGATCTGTTCCATCAATATTTACCAAAGCAGATATAACCACTTTCCATTTCTGCACTTGAAAAGAAAGAAAAGAAAATTGATCAAAGAAAAAAATCTTTGATTATTATAATTAAGGAGAGTCAATTGTAGTAGAAAATAAAAATATAATCTCTCCATGAAGTACTACTTGGTCAAAGAGTTTTCTAGGCTTTGAGACTTTTTTTTTGAAAATGCATATAAAGATTGCCCTAAACTATATGTGGTTTTAAAAAGACATGAGAAAATTGGTAGGTACCAATTAAATGGAATAGGTTGCTTGTACCCTGACTTTGGGAAATCAGCCCTGACAAGGGACAGATGACCCTGCTGGTCAGACTTCTGTTGAGCAAACAACATTGCTTTGAAAATCCTCTGTGATGGTATTTCTAGTCTTAGGGTTTTTCAAACTGGACTTTTAGGTCTATTGTGACTTACATTAAATGGTGCCTCTTTAGGCACATTTTCTGCACAATGGTTGAAAGTGACTTTGACATAGCATGACCAACTTGAAACCTTGGAATAATGATGCCGACTGAGGTATCCCTGAGAAGATTCTCAATACTTATTATTACAGTTAGCTTGAAAATAATTATTCTTCAGTATTACAGCAATTGTATTAAAAATCCTTGAAGTTGTATTTAGAAAACACTCTTCAGTCATAGGGGCCATACTGACTGTATGGATTAACTCATCTGCAGTCCCCTCACTTCGTTCCTTGGTCACTTCTCTTTTGTTCTAACACAGTATTTGTGTGTCCCAAAACCAGTGAGAGGAAAATGGGCAGAGTTATGGCAGAGTTACATAGGAAACAGCCTTAACAAGGTACAGCATGAGGTAGAATGTACTGGTTGGGAATCTCTCCTGTCAGGTGTGTTACTAAAACCTACAAAAAATGCAACAACAATATAGCAGACATCTACAGCATCATATTATCCAGCCATGCTCCACACTGTCCCCCCCTCCCCCCCCGGCCAAGTCCTGGGTCAAACTCTTGAGTACTTATACTAATTAATTTGACATGTAAGTATCTCACAATATCCTAATTAGAGCCTAGATTCTGGAAGTACATCTGTTCACTTTGCTTGTCCGTAGACCACAAAAACAGAGAAAAAAAGATCCTGAGAAGTCTCATTCTTTTTGGCTCTTATGAGAATCACAGCCATGTTTGTGTTACAGAATAATTAAAAGGCACATAACTTGTAAAAATACTTTCAGGTTTTTCCTTTAATATGTCTACTTGGCAGTCTGCCCATAAAATCTGTTCTTTTGGGTTTTCTCCTTTAAGTATTGTCATCGACTCTTCTTGAATGGAAGCTGGAAGCCACTGTAGACATCAGTCCAACCCACTCAGTTTACAAGTAGGGAAAGTGAGGGCACAGAGGCTAATCACTACTTTCACAGTTGTAGAACCTTCAAAACAGTCATCCATAGTGATCCAGGTCCAAGATCTCACCTTTCCCTGACGTGTTCTGTTTTCCAAAGCGCCATCCTTGGGCACCTGGGTGGCTCAGTGGGTTAAAGCCTCTGCTTTCGGCTCAGGTCATGATCTCAGCGTCCTGGGATCGAGGCCCGCATCGGGCTCTCTGCTCAGCAGGGAGCCTGCTTCCTCCTCTCCCTGTCTCTCTGCCTGCCTCTCTGCCTACTTGTAATCTCTCTCTCTGTGTCAAATAAATAAATAAAATCTTTAAAAAACAAAAACAAAAACAAAGCGCCATCCTTACTTATTGCTTCCTAGATTGTTGTGTCTTGATGAAAAGTGAAATGTAATTTAGAATACACCTAAAATAACAAAAGGGGAGCCTGGGTGGCTCAGTTGGTTAAGTGTCTGCCTTTGGCTCAGATCATGATCCCAGGGTCCTTGGCTCAAGTCCTGCATCGGGCTCCCTGCTCAATGAAGAGTCTGCTTCTCTCTCTGCCTGCTGCTCCCCCTGCTTGTGCTTGCTTTCTCTCTCTCTGTCCAATAAATAAAATAAAATATAATAAAAAAGGTTAGTTTCAGAATCACCAAAGATACTGAAGCAAGATAGAGGAACATGAGAGACTGTAGAACATACCAACCTCTGTGGTGGATCCGTTCTCCACTGGCCATTCAAGCCTTGCTGTGGCTGTTGTCAACTCTGTGTCGTTAATCGGTGGTTGTCACACTGGAGTGAAACAGCATAGGCCCACACCTGGAAGAGAGGTTTGCACACGATGAGGGCTCTTTAAATACGACTTTGCTTCCTTCCCTTTTCTTTTCCAAGACAAAGAAAAATTACATGTTTTGGGTCACAAAAGCATATCATTTCCATTTTGGAGGACAGCTGATTTCTAAAGTTTTTTTATTGTTTCGTTTCATACCAGCAAGACTGTCAATTCTTTATTCAAGTAAATGAGTTAAAAATAGAATGTAAATCTATAAGGAGTTCATTCCTAAAAACGTTTTTAAGCAATTCTTTTTTTAAATATCTACTCATGATTATTTTCATAACTTTTGAGTATATGTGCATTCCTATATTTATTTACAAACCTCCAACAATGAGTTAACTTGCATATGAAAAAGATAAAGATTTATTTAATTTCTTCTACCCCTCCCTTATTCTATTCAACACAAGTTTGATGTTTCTATCAGTCCCATTCGTCTTTTCATAACCTCTGTAACTTTAAAAATGTGAGTGTGAATATCTTTTTTCATCATTTTGTGAACTTTTGATGATTTTTTTAAGTCTCTGAAATTTGTCCCCTTTTTCCCCTTTAAATGTTTTGCCAATTACACCTTTATTTTTACAATATCAGTGGGAGTATGATTTAGATTCCTTGGAACAATCCTAAACAATTAATTTAATTATGACAAAAAGTATACTCTAAACGATGAAAAACAAGGCACATGGTTTCACAACTTTGCATACTCAGGTTTTTTGATTGTTAGGTTTTAGATGAAGGAATGTAGATGGATATGCTTCCTTTTCTAGCTGCTCATTTTCACAAACTTGGCCCCAACATGCCTCTGTTCGTTGACTCTGTCTTCTAGGACGTTTCTTTGATTTTAGTTTTTCCTTTCATTGTTTTAAACATTTATACTTTAATCTCTAAGAAACCATTATTTAATTTAGGAGCACTCTTCTGGAATATTTCTTAATATAATGGATTTAAAAATAATGTTTTCTGCATCCTTTATTATCTCTCTTTCCTCTGGGGTCAAGTTTTTTGTATGCATATTTTGGCATTTTTGTGATGTTCCTCGATTTATTAATTTATTGAAAAAGAGGGACTGCATAACTGGCTCATCTTCCCTCTGTTGAGAAACTAAAAATGTTTCTCACTTTGATCTCTCTATTCAGGTATTTTTTTCTATGAGTGTTACTTCTATGAGAAAAAAGAAAATCAATCCCCCCCAGTTTCTAATTTCCAGAAAGTCACCAACGTTTCACTTTTTTGACTGATACAGATTTTTCCTTTTTTGAAAATCTGTATATTTATGTTATTGTTAGGAGAGACCAGCCATGTCAATTTCATTTTGTTTTTTATTTTGTCTTTTCACCTTAATAAATGGAGCTTGTATTTTTTTATTCCCAGAATGCCCTTTCATTTTTACATTGTCACCTCTTATCAACATTTAAGTTATAGTGATGAAATAAATGTCTTTTTACACTGTACATTCTATCTTACAATTTCAGTTTTAGAACACTGTATTTCCTACTTCTTATCAATAAAAAGAATAATCTATTCATGTTTCCATTCACCTTAAGATATTTCTATTTAATAAATATTTAATATTTGCCATTCATGATAGTATATAGTAGAATCAAAGCATGAGTAATACCCAGTTCTCACCTTAGAAAAGCTCACACGCATGTGTTCTTATGCAATACTTGACACACTGCTAACTTGAAATTTTATGCTCTGTATGCAATTTAGAGATCCTGCATTCCAGATTCTATTTATGTCCCTCTTGACTTCCGTTTCCTTTGGCAAAAATTGCTATTCTCATCTTTCTATATAACTCACTTAGCTCAAAGTTGGAAGTGAATTTTTGCCTATATGTATTAGATAGCCTTCATATTCTGAGAACTCTCATTTATAATGTGAAATTCCCACCAGGCTGAAAAATAGGATAAAGAATTACTTCAACTCCCTGAGGTTAAAAAGAAAAAAAAAATCATGGATTGCTTGTCTTTTTGGAGACTTAGCTCTGCCTTTAATCTGTATTAGTGTGTTTTAATTTACATAATAAAATTATTATTTTATATATAATTATTTCAAATTAAATTACAATAAGTTATAATGATTCATTAGGTTGGAATATTCACCATTGAACTGATGAAGGGAAGTGAGATATTTGAATAAAGAAGGGATTGTGCCTTTGTATGGGAAAGAGAACTTTGTCCGAGATACCTATAACTTTTATGCAACTTAGCCCACTGATTGCACTTTTTTTGAATGTTGCATGTCTCCAAATATGACAGCTTTTATCACTTTGAAACTCAAAAAAGTTACAAAGAGACTGACAAATGGCATTGCTTAAAACCTTTATTTTTTAGGATGGCTAAGTAACTCAGCTGACCTTTAAGCTCAGGTCATGGTCCCAGGGTCCTGGGATAGAATCCCCCGTTGGGCTCCTTACTCAGCTAGGAACATGCTTTTCTCTCTGCCTGCTGCTCCCCCTGCTTGTGCTCGCTCTCTTCTGTCCTCTCTGATGTATAAATAAATAAAATCCTAAAAAGAAAAATAAAACCTTTATTTTATAAATAAAGGAATTTATTTTTCAACCTAAGAATTTAAGGTAAACAAGTTTTCATCAATTTGGTGTTTTCTACACTTTTAAATACAAAAAATAATGATTTGAGATGTAACAAACAGCAAAAACATAGCATTACCATCTTTTTAAAAAATATTTATTTATTTGACAGAGAGATAGATCACAAATAGGCAGAGCAGCAGGTAGAGGGAGAGGGGGAAGCAGGCTTCCTGCTGAGCGGGGAGCCTGATGTGGGGCTGGATCCCAGGACCCTGAGATCATGACCTGAGCTGAAGGCACAGGCTTAAACCACTGAGCCACCCAGGCGCCCCAGAATTACCATATTTTGTGTCTCTAGCCACAGCAAGATACCAAGTAGCCTCACTTTTGGTGTACCAGGTAGAAGACTATTGGGCATAAAACAGCATTCTGCTCTAGGAAACATATAATTCACTTTACGGTTTAAGAGTAAATAAAGAAAGCAATTTCCTACTCTTCAAAATCCACAGTGTTATAAAAGGTGTAGAAATCAACAGTTCCCTAAAGCACTTTAATATAAAATAAATTAAACATCTTTATAAGGAAGATAACCCCAAATTTGACATTCGCAGCACATTACATCCTTTTCTCAGTCTTCTCATTTTAGGAAGATTCTTAGAGGAATTGATTTCATTTTATTTTTTTTAGGTGCCTCTGAGATAATCTTAAAATTTGCAATATCATTTTTGCTGTTACTGTTTTTGTTTTCAACACTTCATTAATCATATGGTACATATGGTAGATGGGGAGAAAAATGTTCTGATTAGATCTATATAAATTAAGAATACTGAAGTAATTTTAAAGATACCCTTATCAGCCTAAAGATTCCTTTATCCACACAGATTATCACAAAAAGTACACCTTTTCATGAGCAAACACCCTGGAGAGTAACTGGTATAGACTTAAGTACTGGATAGTACTTCAGGGTCATATTTTTGACTTATGTCTCCAATAATCTACTTAATACAAGATGAAAGACAAAAAGGCATTGCTTTAGAAAACAAACAAAAATAAAATAAATATCTGGGGCTAAAACAACTTTATGGGTCGCATCATATATGATGTAATATATATAAAAATAAGAAAGCTACTTTGATTAATAACCCAGAGGTGCTACATAGTTTAAGGTCAGTAATACTTGAGAAACACTATTGTCAAAAAGTGTAAGTGAGATACCAGTGGTGAATGCTAGCCTGGCTTGTCTTTCAGTTCTTTTTTTTTTTTTTTTTTT